>JBBMOE010000077.1:631389-655575 GCA_037975065.1 Chaetodon trifasciatus
AGAGAGAGAGAGAGAGAGAGAGAGAGAGAGAGACAGATAAGCTGCTTCTTGCATCTTTCCTATCCAGTCTATCCTGTTCAATATGAATGGTCAGACACAGTTTGACTTTGACAAAACTCCACAAAAATGATGGGTTTGCAATACAGCTGGGTATGCAGTCCTCGCTGAAGAGCACAAAGCATACGCACCCTTGCCTTCCATTGATTTTACACACTTCATGAACCAAACCGTCAGAGTGCTGCAGTGCCACTCATTTTTGTCTTCTATACGTCGGCTCGCAGTGAACTGACGCACACAACAGAGATACTGTATGTGGCAACGCAACACGAACCTGGATTTCAACTGTGCCGAGTCACATGCACATTATCCAGTAGATAGTTTAAGACATTATTTTTAGATAATATGAACACAGCTGTAGTCATGTTCTGTCCTCGTCACTGTCAGAGGAAGTAAAGCATGCTGGAGCCACAAATAGCCCATAAGGCAGAAGCCTAATTCCTTTTTCTGTAGCGTGAGGCAACTTGATGTACAAGTATGAAAGGCTTGTTATCCCTAGTGGCACCCGACAGATAGAGCCATTCTCCCAACTCCGTCAAAACTGATAAAAGTCACTCCATATTTGTGTTTTCAAACATATCGAGTGGATATCTTGTGGATAGAATTTTCTTGGTTTTTAACAAAGGCTTCACAGTCACCTCAGTTCTTAGCATTTTATGACCTCAGTCATCCTCATTGCTATGCTACCTGCAGTCATAGTGATTTATGGATCTTGACAACAGAGAGGTTGAGGGAGTACATTTTAATTCACTGAAGTCTGAGGTTCCCTGTCAGAATCATATAAATATTACTTCATATACCAGTGTATCATCTACATTTCCAAAAGCTAAAATGTAAATGTAATCTGCACTCCACAACAAGGATCAAACACAATGATGCAGAATTCCATCCAGGTATAAATGTTTCTTCGACTTAATATTATTCTTATGGTGCATTCACATGGATTCAGGCATAAGACGGCAGACAGTCAACACATTTGGGACACCAGGGAGAAAACAAACAATCTGATGGAATGGCAGAACAGCGAAATGGAACAGACATGGGCATATCTTGCCATGGTGATGTTGTATTATTGACAAAGAATTAATAATTATTAGATGTATAATTGCACAAATTGTCCAGACCTCCTCTTTTTTCTCCTGTTGTGAGGGAACTATGTAACATCCAGTCTTAAATAGAAAGACAGCAATGCTGTGAACCGTTACCATTGCTGGTGGACTCTGGCAGCCTCACATAATTTCTCATCCACTAAAAAATATCCAGTTTGCTGCCTGAGTCCATGTGAATGCAGCATTTGAGTCATTAGTGGAATTTCAGTGGGAAACAATCTCAGTTTATGCCAAATTATGTCTCAGTGTCACTTCCGAAAACACATGCTCTTTGGATGGTGGTGGGCTTCTGGTCCATGGTATACAGCATTGGTGTCAGAGGAAGCGTGCAGAGAATGATGCGTGCTTTCCAAAGTGCCTGAAATAGCCTATATTTTTCTGTTTATTCACTTTCCTTTGAGATATCCACAAAATCAATACATATTGAACACCATTTTCAGCTCAAGGAAACTCAGTAAAACACTGAGTATACCAACTTGACCAACTTAAACTATTAAATAAATCCCACATTCTCCACCTGGACAGGACTTAGGCTGTTGCAATTCCTCAACCAACTGCTCTACCATGCAGACACAAAGATACTTTTGGCAGCGTTTTAAGCACACAGCCTTGGTGACCAGGGGGGCGGGGATCATGCCCCATGCTCGGCTCGTTGCTACAAGGGTTGCATCTTTAGAAACATCAGTGGCCTGTTAAAAAACCAGATCAGCTGTGCGCTCTCCTGTCATGCAGCAGTTCAAACAGCTGGCGGTTGATCATATAAGACCAGGGCCTGACAGACTGAACACGTAGAAACCTCGTACATGTATGTGAAAATAACCTGATACGAGTACAGAAACACGTTTTCACTAACTGGCTCCCTTCTGCACTGCACAGCCTCTCTTACTGTTCTCAGCTGGTGGGCCTTAATTTCTGATAGCAAACATATGCATGATAGAACTAATAATAGAAGCACAAAGACTGCACGGGGATGGGAGGGGGGTGGCTCGGCTCCCCTGGCAAGCGCGATTTAGAAGGCTTGCATTTCAAATGGTCTGTTTAACTAATGCGCAGTAATTAGTTCTCCAGAAATGAGCAGGCAGATTACACCAGTGTATTGTGGCATCAAGGTACATTTTGTAAGGAAAGACATCTGCACCGAGCAGATGCACATTTCATGAGTAAATTATTGTTCCTTTAAAAAGGGACACTTTTAATTCTGGAGTGACTAACTAGTGCCCAGCATGACTGGTAAATTGCAGATAAATTAATGCAGAATACTGGCAGAATCTGGCACATCACAAGAAAAACATACTTTAGTACAGTTATTGTCATAATTGCTGCACCACATGACCATTCTGGTACTCATGATTAAACTGATTAAGATGAGTTATGAGCTGTTTAGAAATACTCAGCAAGTATGTCATATTCCACTTTAAGTCAGAATAGCCTATATAATGTCTTAAGTATCTTCATCTTTATCTGTTCTCAGCTGAATTGCCCATTTAAAAGGAGCACCCACCCTCAGTAAAAAGGCCACAGGGTACCAGTAATGACAGTCTTATGATTCACTCCATAAATAGGTGGAGATCTGCTGTCTGATACACAAACTTCAGTCTCAAAGGAGCCACACATTATAGCTAGCCAGACCTGCTTACAGAGGATAAACAATAGAAAGGGCACCACCTAACATTCTGTAGTGTCGGCACAACAGGACGAAGAGGCAAATCATAGTTTTGCTCATGTCATTTTGTGAACATCAGGCTTTGTTCCATCATTTTATTTAAAAACAGCAAAAAAAAAAAAAAAAAAAAAGAATATTCTAATGCTCATAAAACCAAAAAATCATACATCTACGATTGATGCCAGTTTAAATTGACATAATATTATCACCTTCTTATGCAACTACAATCCATAACATGGATGCTTATGTGCCTCAAACCGTTTCATTGGTGGTTACGGTGCCATCATCTGATCGTAACTATTTACACAAGTGATTCTGCACAATTTGAATTCGAATTGTCTTGATATATTTGAGTATGTTAAGTCAATGGACATCCATGAGAAGAATGGAAAATAAACAAACAAACAAACAAACAAACAAAACAATGGTGGCCTGGCTTTAAGCCCTGTGGATTATCTTTCAGCTAACCTAGCAAAAACAGACCCAAAGTTCCCTCAGCTCCTGTGGTGAGGAAAAAGAAATAACAGTACAGGAGATTAGTAATAGACTATTTGTTTGTTGGTTTGGGAAACATGCACTGGCAAGCTTTTATCTGACAGAAAATCACTGGCTGGCTCGTGTATACCTGATTCTCTTTCACTCTGCCCTCTCCCTATTTATTCAATAGACACTTCCATAATTTAGTCCTGTCACACATGGGATCAGTTTAAGTGGTTTTATGATGCAGACTCAGTAGAACAAAACTGCACCCATTTGATGCCCTGCATGGACCGATACACTTGCCTGAAGGGAATCCAGTCGACCACCAGTGGAAATAACAAGACTTGATGGATCCGGATAAAACAGGTCTATTTTTACATAAAAAAGTCTGGAGAAGCTTTAAATAAGTCTGTCGGAGTACACTTAAGACAGCAACTTTAATGCAGATTTAGTTCAAGGTATTTTGTTTTTCTGCCCCCTTCAGTTTTTTTTTTTTTTTTTTTTTTAAGATCAGGCACAGTCGCTGAGTTAATTGAGTGTCTGATGACTTAACAACTACAGAGACTTGAGCTGACCTGCACTGTCCTTCTGAACAAGACCTTTCAAGACCAATTAAGCAGGAATGCCACAGCGGGCAATTAAAGAGCCTGGACAGCATTCTAAAGCTCCTGTTAAAACCTGCTGGAGGAACAAAAGCTTCAAAGTCAAATCAGAGAGACACCTCAACACCCATAATTCCCTGTTTGTGTTTGGGACGGATTACTGCCAGGCACCTTAAAATGCTTTGAATCATAACAGATAAAATGCATTTACAGACAACACAACACATCGGGCACGTCTGGCATAAGAAATGGGTGCATATCACACGTGACGCTGATGCAACAGAGGGGAGTGTTGCATTTCAAACAAAGGCAGTGGTGTGTTTATCGTCCTAAATAATCTGCTCACTGAGCACTTCACCAGAACGCTAACCACAGCCCATCATATTTTATGTGCTGCTTTTCAAACAGCAGGTTTTCCAATATTTATAATGCACTCAGCAAGACAGATAGACAGACAGACTCAGCACCTGTCATGAGTGAGAAGGCAACAAAACCTCGTTGCATTGGACGCTGTCATTTCTGCAAAATATCAGTTTAAAACATTGATCAGTAACACAACTTCAAAAAAAAAAAACAACAAACAATAACAACAACTGGGAACCCGTTGTGTTGAAAATGACTTTTAAGTTCTGCTCCTACATTGGGTCTCGAGCCCTGCTAGCACTCTATCGACTCAGCAGACTCCAGTAAGAGATCCACTGGCCTGAAGCTCCCACCTCCTATATATCTCTTGACAGAGAGGTTTATAGCAAGACGAGCTTCTAGTGAAAAAAAGCTATTTTCTTTGAGGTGTTCGAGATAACACACTCCTGCACAACAGCAATGCAACAAGGAGTGACTAAGCAAAAAAGGGCAAGAGCTAGTTTTAATGATACAGAACACCTTGCCTGCCAATTACATTGAAAGTATGTAACAGGGAGTGTTAACTGTTAACAATATGAGTCACACCACTAATTCAGGCAAATTTATATGAGCCATAGCTTACTGTAACACAAAGCATGGAATACCAATGGCTGCTGAGCTTAGTCACTCCTATTTCATTTACACCCCCCCCCCCCCCCCACACACACACACACACACACACACACACACACACACACACACACACTATTCTCCCTATTCACTCAGAGGTCACCAACCAACAGTTGCATGCATCCACTTGGGCTCAGGCTGCTTTTGCTTGGGGGCTGAAACAGAGAATGAGAGGGAGACTAAGACGGAGAATACGAGATAGTGAGACTTGTTGCGTCCAGCCAGGGGTTGTTTCATTTCAGCCTGACATGGGAGAGCAGATTAGAGCCCCGCCTGCACTCTATTGCTTGAGCGTGCATGTGTGCCAGTGTGTTCCTGCGCTCGTGCGTGCGCCTGCCCACGTCCCCGGCCTTGTTTATGCGCACGTACGAGCTCTGACCGTCTATCAACTTCCCGGAGCGCCCTGCAGTGTTCCCAGGCACCAATTACGGTGGGACATGTCCCTTTTTCCTCTGTATTGGAAGTGATGTGGCTTGCCCTACAGGGTCGACACCACCACTACACCCACATATCTGCAGAGATTCTGCCAGCGGCCGTGGCCCTCCACCGCAATCCTACAGAAATGATAATTATGACATCCACCCACTCAAGAGCCAAGAGATAGTTCAACTCCCTTGCCCCTTGTTCCAGCCCTTTTTTTGACGGATTCAATATTCTGTGGGCTAGCGCTGCCTACTTTCCTCCATGTCTTAGAGAAGCAGAGGCTCTCCAATATATCTGCAGGCTTTCTCTGTCTGAAAGTAGTGTGCTTTAATAAAGTTTCACAATGCCTGCTTCCCTCTCCTGCCCCTGAGCTGATTCTCTTAAAACTGCAGAATACCTGCACTGTTAGACCAATTTCCCTTGGCCATTTCACACATTACAACAACAGCTACTCAAACAGCTACCCTTCACTGCAAATAATTTCGGGCCATTGGTCCTTTAGCGCTGGAGAAAAGAGGGAGATATCAGTCTTCATAGAGTCAGATAATTATACGCAGACCTCAGAGTATTAGTACAGCAGCACACAAAACGCCTCTTGTAAATGACACTGAGTTTTGCACATATTGACCCAAAAACCATCAATCAATAATTAATCTCAAGTTATTCAGACACATTAGGCTTAAGCGGTCCATACATGCATGGTATGGACCGCTTATTACTAAGCTATTACTTTGTTAACCAATGGTCCATCCAAGCAAAAAATTGGGGTCCAAACTCAATTATGCAATTCACAACTTAAAGCTAATTAGACACATCTTTCCTTCATTAACTTGCACTTAAATAGAAGTCCAACCTCAACCTCTCATGAAAAAAAAAAAAAAATGCAGTCCTGCAGGACAAAGTGCAAACTGATTACATAAATCTGGCATTCAAGCTCAATTTAATCAGTCGTGATCTACAACATGGCAAAAAAAAAAAAAAAAAAAAAAAAGAACAATCATGCAGAATGTTACCAGCACTGTACAGCCCGTAATGACTTTACATTACATCAACTGTGACAGACTAATTATTCCTCTGATAGCACAGAAACCCTCCTCTCTGATTGGCTGAGGTCTGTTAGAAGCCGTGATACGGTCCCCATTACACACACCTGCGACCACTAACAGTAATTAGAAATATTCATACGCCACCACTATATTTAGCTATGGCAGATAGCCAAAAAAAAAAAAAAAAAAAAAAAAAAACAGGGAATAATGAGCTGTCGGCCATTTGAATCAGTTTTCAAGATGTAAAATAGAGCAATTAAAACAAAGTTTGAGACATTTTCGGTGGGTAATAAGAAGCTCTGTGGCAGAGCACCAGGCTTGAGCACCATAAGCCCGCACAGCGCCGGAGGATACAGTAACTGCGTGTGGCAAGCAGCCAGGTGTGCTGGAGGTAATGGAGGACCCTCAGGAAAACTCCCTCCCTGTCAGGTTCTGGCACTTACACGTTACAGGACTAAAATGCTAAACAGCTATGTGTCTGTCTGCATACTGTACATTTTACAGTAGGACTGTCCTGGTCAAAAAATGGAAGGGTAAACCGCACAGTAGCCTAATTAAAATAGCTGGAGCCTGCCCTCGCTGGACACCTGGATTCCTTTATGCCGAGCCCACTTCAAAATACAGCAGAATGACGCCTCCCTGAGAGACAGTCATTGTAAAAATAAAAATAAAAGCACACTACAGTGCAGTGCTTTCAAGAAACATTCACAGAAGTTAGTCTGCTTTGTGGCTTACCGACTAAAACTGATGAAAACAGGGAAAATGCTGTTCCAAATGTCACCGTGCTCAGTCCATCAGGAGATACGAGGAACCGACGCATTGAAGAGGAGGCAAACCTCCCCGGCACTTTCTCTCCGGTCCACCGCGCTCCTTCAAAAACAGACTGACAAACACGGGCAAACTTCACGGGCTCCGTCAGTGCCCGCTTGTCCTCTCGGGTCCACGGGCTTTTCTCGAGTCTGATGGAGCTGTCACACGCGGGCGACTAATTATTCCGCTGCGCGAGGAGCTGGCGGTGAGGTTTCACTCCGGGTCCTGGGATGATGAGTGGAGCCCTCCTCCCCGCAGCCTCCCCAGAATTAATTATGATAGAGTTGCGGGTTCGAGCCACGGGAACAAAGCAGTATTAGTGCTTCAAAAGGAGGCTTTTCCTTCACCTTTTAGAGTCCACTCAAAATAATGAAAGGCGCGTGCTGCGTCCAGCTCTCGCGCCTAGCCGCGCGCTCTGTGGACTTCACCAATGTGCGATATATTGGAGTTGCTCTGTAATTTGCATGCTGTAGAGGTGGACTACAGAGGAGGGACGCTGCGTCAAGACAGACACAGTACACAGCGCGAGGTCTGGCGGTGCCTTTCAGAATAAAAGCATATTGTTAAACGGACACCAGCTCAAACCTTCCTGTATTAATTAATCTTCCTTAGACAGGCCTCTTTCTATGTCCCAAATAAAAAGACATTATAGAGGCAAGACACCCACATGTATAA
This sequence comes from Chaetodon trifasciatus, assembly GCA_037975065.1. NCBI lineage: Eukaryota > Metazoa > Chordata > Actinopteri > Chaetodontiformes > Chaetodontidae > Chaetodon > Chaetodon trifasciatus. Next base: position 639,287 of record JBBMOE010000077.1, read on the forward strand.
ATTAACAATAATTAAAAAAAAAAAAAAAAGACAAAGAAAAAAAAAAAGAAATCCAGTGAGAATTGTCAGTTTCATTACTTTCCTCTGACGCTTTCCAACCAAAAATTATAAATGCAACAGTTTTATTTAGAAGGGAAAATCAACCAACTTCCGGTATTTCCCTGTCTATGATGCAACTGGGAAAGCTGTGTAGCAGTTCTCCACGGGAGCTCCTCCTCTCAGAGGTTCTTACAATACCAAGAAGAAGAAAAAAAAAAAAAAAAACCTTGCATGATGGGCTTTAAATAGCCTGGCTGCAGTACCATGCATAAAGGACGAAATTAATGCGATGTAATGCATATACCCATGCATCCACAGTGCAGATTAATGATCCAATCAGCAATGAAAGACTCATTCACAAAACACACAACACAAGGGAATCTGTTCTTCTGAGGGAGTAAATAAGGCAGTTTGTTTGTCAAAAGTCCAGTGTCCAAGTCTTGGCAGGGGATGAGCACAGTGCCACAATGCACACCTTCCATCATGCAGCGTACTGGAGGTTCAAGCTGGTCTGTGTCCTTGAACAAGACACTGAAGTGCAATCAGTTCCAGCTGAGCTGTTGCTCAGCCTGACCTCTGACCTCCCTGCGGCACAGCAACTGTATGTCAGCGCATGCTTCGGAGTTAAAAAGCCAAATTTGATAAATCAAAGCACAGTCCTTGGGACAGCCACTGATTCATCTGCATCTAAAACCCCTGGCTGTAATTCCCTGCAGCATACTGGTCGATGACTTTCAGATGTGCCAAGAATGTCTCCCACATGCCATATAGGTTTATGTGTGTGACGCTTAAAGCCAAAAGGGTTTGTCACAGGATTAGTGTAAATTGAGCTCCCACCTAGAACATCATAGAGGGGTGCGAGTCTGTGCTTGACCTCATCAGTTACCCAACCCAGATAGGTATTCTCAAAGGACGTGGTCTGAGGATTGAGGAAGAAAAGCTGAATAAAGTGAAAAATTACAACCTTGAAAACAGAGGCAGCAATGCAGAGCTGATCCCTAAAAAGACTGCAGAGTCATTGCAGGATGAAAAAGTTAGCCGATATATCACTAGCTAAGTCATTTCCACAGCCTGAGACCACCTCAAAGTATGTTCTGCAGGCAGATTCACGCGTTGAGACAAAATAAAATCAATATTTAACAGGGCGTGTTCCTTTCACAGCAGCGCTAATGTTTTCAGAGCAAACTGTGTATTTGAAATGGTTTTTACGAGTCACTCTTCAAATAGCTCCAGACCTCATGCGTTACTCGCTTATAAAGCAAATGTACTGTATCCTCTCAGTAGTGCCTTGTTGTTGAAAAATGCTCTTTAGCTACTCTCCACAGTGGCTTTCCTGTTAATGAAAGTCACAAAGCCATTAAGCTCCTTTTTCAGTAGGTTCTACATAGTCCAGGTGCTTTATCAGAGAAATGAACTAACATTCGATAAAATACAGAGATAAGAAGCATATCTGTATTGTTTGTGCCTGCTGTTGTGGACTGCGACAAGGACCAGACTGGGTGCTGATGTCGCCCTCATCTGAATGTTTAATTATTTATGCCTTTTTTTACTCATCTGTTGTTTGATCACTGAATGAGGTGCTTTCTGTTCATAATCAAATAAAATATTAGCCACGCCGACATGCAGATGGGGCATCAGTGGATGCCGTGCTGGGTGAAATGAACAGCGTTTGTCGGAGAACGTGGACGCTGACGTTCTGAAAGCAGAGGCAACTTCATTCAAAACTATTATTCAAAACCCTGTTTACAATTCAAATGTCATGTCACACTTCATGCTAGACATTCACATTGCAGCTCAACGGCAGAGCAGTGAGCAGAGGGTGTGTGGACAAAGAAAGAGAAACACCTTGCACTGTAATAATGGCCCTGCAGGAAACAGCACTCTGCTGCAGCTCACACTGTTTCGGGAGTGTTGGGGATGTTGATTCAGTCTGGTGATTTTTATTGACGCTGTGGCTTGTAGTTGTTGCAGGTACTGTTGAATTTCTATTGTGACAACTGTGCCTGTTTTTGGGATTAGTCATGATTTTCGAGAGTGTCCCACATTACATAATCTTGCAGCAGCATATTGAAAGCAATTAGCCGTACAGTGGTTATAGTTGAGTCTGCCAACACTGACACTGAATTAATTCTATTTGGGAGAGCTCTTTTTAAAATTGATTTTCTTTTCATGTTTTTCTTTTTTTTAAAACCACGGGATCCCAAAGATTTCCCTGCTGTAGGTTTTAGGCTTCACAGATGTGATGCCTGCATATGGGTGTAACATTTTGTCTCCCGCACACCATCATTAAAACTAAAATCAAAATGAAAGGTAGGATGACACTCACAAAGGAACCGTCTGCTGGCAAATGTTCAGACACATCTGTTCTATTTTCATCACGATCATCATGCACTTATACTAAGAAAGCGTTGCTGCATGCACAGCATAATCCTTTGCCTGAGCTTTCTCCAAGTGCTCGATCAGTAACGAGTGTGACGTAACCTCTTTGTTACCTCTATACATTGAAAGGGACACAGCAGCTATTGTACCACTCAACTACATGCCTCCCACTCATCTGATAAAGCAGCACATGTAAGTATTGGAGCTGAGGGAGAGCGAGGGCTTGGAGAAATTTAAGGGCAGTGCAGCATTAGCCAGCTGCAACAGCAAGACTTCATCTGACTATTCTCATGCTGCACGTGGGCTGAGCAGATAAAAAGGCACGTTTTATTTGGAGGACGTCCAAATTCATCCAGATTCTCCCATTTAGTGACTATCTGGTTTTGTTAGTTTCTTAGCTGTGACTGTTTATGTGCATAATGTAAGAGCTCTCAAGACGCAGCTTTCTGAGGCAACTCTTGTATTTTCTGAAAGTTGAGAGTCTTCTGAAGAACCTTTCTGTGCTAAAAAGAGGTTTTTTACATAATAGTTTGCATAATGGCTCTGTAATAATATGCACAATTATCATCAATGTATTCCACAGCTGTTTGTCTATGTTTTTTTCCCCTCCCTCTGTCAAGGTCATAATCTCTGCTGCATTTTAGGAAAGGAAAATCATGCTGTGAACGTGTTCTTGGCTTTGTTTGGACCTGAAGGCACAAAAATTCTGCAGCCCATTCAGAGCCATATCCTCTCCTGCTCCTGCTTTTAGTACTTCTGATGTCACTATCAGTCATCTTCAGGGAAGTAACACGGCACCCAAGAAGCCAAAGGAGTAAAACACTGCTGCGTGATGACATTCGGAAGACAGGGCAACTTTTTGCTTATCTGCAAAGAGGAGCTCGTCCCAAATAATGGAGGATCCTCTTGCGTGTGTTTTTGTCTTGGCCCAAGGAGCTAACCCACCCACAGTCCTACGCTGCACAATTTGTGTGCTGCGGTCTGAGATGTCTCACATGCTCTGCATCAGGGATTCTTATGAAAAAAAAAAAAAATCTTCTGCCAGGACCCAGACTGAGTAAATTTAGTCTCGCTCCTCGCTACTTCTCTTGTCAAAAGGAGACCAATCAGAAACTGGCGTTCCATCACAAACTTTCCGTCGAGCCTTGCATGCTGCTCACCTCGAGCTCTTGATTGTGAAAAACTGGTCATCTAAGTGAAGTCCACAGGCTGGCACTGTGTGGGACTAGGGTCAGCAAACTGTTTTTTTTTTTAATCCATATTAAAAGTGTGAAAGGCAAACTAAAAGGGAATGATTCAGTTTTCCCATTTCTTTACACATAAAGTTGGAAGTATATTTTTCTGTATCATCTAGTTCCAACTCTTCATTTTATCTCAAATGCTCACAACACACTTTTTTTTTTTGTATGGCAGCACCATTCAATCAAAAAGAAAGGTGCTATGAATGTCCCCGAATTTCAACCTGGCATATTTGGTATCTTTGGAAACTTTGTTCAATTTAAATTCTGGAGGAGATCCAGTGTCTGGCTGCGCAGCAGAAAATCAAAAGCAAAAGACAGTCCCTCTGCATCAAGCAGAAATGTAAGGGGACTGTCTTTTGCTTTCACTTTTCTGCCATGCATATCTGCGGTGTAGGTTTTATTTATAGTTCAGCTCCGCCACAAGAACAGGTGGGTGTATTGTACGCAAGACATCACTGCGTTTTAATTATATTCCTCCACGGTGATTTCGGTTGCTTTCTTTCAGTCACTTTGTGAGAAGGTTTAGTCGACGATGACTGAATGGCGAGTGACGTGCGATCACCGTGGTCTTTGTTCGTTCAGTCAAGAGACAGTGATGCTGATCGTGCCAACTGGAAGGTTTGCAGAGTCTTTGCTAGATGGGTGGAAAAACTGAGCCTTCCTTCAGCCAGCAAAATGCTTTCATTACCACCAACAATCTTCACTGGTGTCTGAATGTTTTTGCAACATCCATGCCATTTCTCATGAAGATGGCCACATGTCTATCAAAACCAAACACTTGTATGTTGCAGTGATTCATCATTAGCTGCTAGGCTGCGTCAATGGTCATGCTGAGTGCTGCTGCATCTTGTTATTAAAGACTATTTAACCTAGGTATGTATACCTGTGCACTGACACATTTATTCTTCCCCAGTGGGGCAATTAAGCGGCCCCAGGGTGCCCCTCTGGTCAGACCAGGTGCTCCCAAAGTGCTCCTCAGATTGGCCCAAGTGCCCTTTTAATTAGTATGATTGCTTTAGCTTGTCTAAGGTCTTTTTCTTTAGCAAAAATACTTTTCTGGTGTGAGTGTAAGGTAAAAAAAAACACATAGAAAGGGTTGGTGTTAAAGTACCCTAAGTGTGTGGCCTGAACTGGCAGCTTTGACATAAGAGTCATTGAGGAAACTGTATTCTAACAAATAGCATTTTAAACATCAGATGTAGCTTGTTGTTTATGAAAGCAAACCTTGCTGTGGCAGTCGTGCCCTCTTTCGCCCTAACTGCAAAAATGTTGGATGGTTGAGTCACTTAAATAAGGTCAGGCTCGATACTTTTGACAATGCTAGTTGCCTCTTATCACTCAGCTATTGTTAGCATGAAGCACCAGACCATGGTGCGCCAAATCACCCGGGGACACATGGCTGACTTTTGTAGCGACCCTCTTATCACCTTTCCTGCACAATCTCGTTCAGTCTTAAAAGACATCCTTTCACGCTTCTTTACCCTGAAGCAAGCGTGGAACTTGTCCAGCACAGGTACATATGTGGTTGGACTTGTTTGATGAGGACAGACGCGCAGGGTTAAATGTGATGAATCAAGGACAGGATCCAAGACTCCTGCGCTGGAGAGACACAGTCACCTGGATGACGTTCACAGTCAGGATGTACTCCTGTTCGCTGTCAGTGAACATGAAGATGAAATGTGAAAGCAAACACATGAGCAACTTGGTTGATATTTGCACACGCTAACTCTTTAATCATCTGATGACAGCTCCTTTTGTCACGTTCAATCAGCAGCATGGGGTCAGCTGCTTCTTCCTTTTGTGAGCACGATGACTTAGCGAGAAGTCCTGACAAACAAAACTTCCTCTGAATCTGAAACCTTTTGGACAAACATGTATGAGGCTGTGGCGTGTCACGAGAGGCACATGCTAATTTTCCTCATTGACTCAGGTTCAGGCTTGCAGGATGTGTGATTGCTCTGGCAGTTGAACCTGTCCTTGAGGTGTTGTGCAATGAAGGAGTATAATGTTTTAACCCAGCGCTAAATGCAAAATAGGCCAATTTAAAGCAATGTGGCATCTTGATAGCTTGTTCAATGGTTCATAGCCAAAATTCCACATTTACAGCTACATGGAAAATTGAGGTTTTAAACACAGTTTGACACAATTAAAGCCAACCAGTTTCATACAAAGCATTAAAGATTATGTACTACAGCCTATATTTCTGACTGAAAACATAACTCAAGCTCCAACATGTTTGTGCTTTACCTTCACTGATAGTGGCTTGTTTTCAGCCTCGTGGTTCTCCCCGTGGTTAGTGATGATTTATGGTTTGTAATGAGATACTTTGCTGCATACTGGAGTTGTTTGCTCAGTAACCACCAAAAGAAAAAAAAACAAAATATCAAAGACATGGTAAAGCAAGCAGCACTGCAAACCACTGGACCTGAACTGCTTTGAGCTGTACTTTTACTATCTTTGTTCATACTTTTATCACAGTTCTCCTGTATCACATCCTCTTATGCTGAATGTCACTGCTGGCTTGGAAACGTCGCACAGTGGAGTTTCCTGGCTGTCAGTACAACTTTTCTTTAAAATCTTACACACATTTCAGGCATGCTCCGCAACCCGCTCTCAGACACTTTCATTCATTCATTCGTTCTGTCAGGGCGTTGTTATTTTAGTATGGGTGGTGCTTTGTTTTCAATTCCACTTTTACACAGTTATTGTGACAAGAGGGCAAAGGTGAAAGCGCGGCAGCCAGATGCAAAGGCACTGCAGGACAGGAAACATGGCAGGTGTCTGATTTGATCCCACTCCCCTCAGGGCGACACGCTTCAAGTGTATGACAGAGTGTAAGAAAACAGGTGCCAACGGCAACCCTGGCAGAGTACAAAGATCTGACGGGGAAGGACAAAATAACACAAGTGCAGCATTATTTCCTATAGGTGCAGGATGCTCGAGCGTGAAAAGGAAATGAAAAAGTGCTGCAAGCTTTTCTTTTCCGCAACACACTCTTTGCCCTGAAAATCTCTCTCTCAAGACCGAGCGAACCAAACACATACTCTGCACGCCGTGGTCCGCCGCTCTCACTCATTCATCAAGGAAAAGCTTGACATGTGGGACTGCAGCACCTTGTAATGAGCACTGATGGAACACACCTGTGCTATATTGTACAAGGGCACATGGGAAATGCAGTTCAGTGTAAATTCTAAACATTTATGAAACCTTTGAAACACAATAAATCAAAAGGCATGGACATGTATTGCTACGAAGGTCAATCAGGCAATCAAGATCAAGACAACTGATGCGAATACATGAGAAAATATAAGACAAAGGAAAACATACAAGCAAAACTACCAAGAAAGAAACAACCAAATCACATGCCATAAACATATTAAATCTATGGCAGAATGCTTCCATACAGATATTGATTCTCTAATGTGGCTGTGAGCTCCTAACATGAAATTGACTTTCTGAAGATCTTTAACATGATGTAAGTTCTCTGTCCAGGATCAACTGACAGCAAATCAAAATCTATTTGCAGGGAGAAACGGTGGAGCAGGCACGAATGATTCCGCCACATGCACACCCAGCGAAGGAAATGGCTCGAAAACATTTCTTTTTTGACTTTACAATACATCACTTTAACCTTCAAGCAATAAGAATTCAATTAATGCTAACCTCTGATCGATGCCGACATACCTGACATCCAGCCATTAGGTCTGTTCAACCATTTTAAATTACATCAACCAAAGTAAACCCTCAACATAAAACACACTGTGTGTGGAAGCCCTCTGTCCTTGAGTCGAAGTCGAGCCAGCTTATCTTGCACATGCATTACTCATGCTGCCTGAACCACATTGATCTATTATTGAGCCAAAATCTTATTGGCAATCCAATCCCATTTGTCATACGGTGCCCTTCCCTTCAGCCATCCGGCCTCTTTCACCTGTGCTGCATGAGTCATAAGTGCTCTGTGAGCGATCATGATAACGTTGCCCTTGTGCTTTTCCATCCTATGAACACCTGTTTGCTCTGGAGAGATGTTAATTTGACACCGCTCCAGTCGCCTTCATGTGAGACCCCATACTCCATACCACGCCCCCTCGACAAACTGCGACAAAAGATGACTACCTGGGCAATATCCTGCTTATTGTCCACCTGGGACAACTTTTAATTAAAACCCAACACTGCTTTTGTGTTTGTGACAAAGCGACCGGTCTATTATAATCAGGCTGGGAGTCTCCTCCGCTTTTGTGTCGGCTGCACTTCGCCTTCCTTTATTGACTGGTGATCTATGAGCCACTTCCAGGTAACACAGCAAATGATGAACACATCCCGACCTGCGAGTGCGGCTGACGTAAATTCTGGTGAAAGGGGACAGCTTGTTTCGCTGATGAAGTGGCTTTGAGAGAGATCGGAAAGGCCCCGGGGTGCGAGCCCTCTGCCACATGGCTCCTCGGTCTATTGCTCTCTGATTTCTGTTTTATTTCGCCTTCGGTGCCTGTCACTCTGCATGTCTGCCCCGACGCTCGCTCTGTCTGTCTCTTCTGGTCTTGCCTATACTTCGTTGGAGCCACATGCAGGCAGTTTGGGTCATTGTGTAATTGGTGGCTATTTTGGTTCAGTGGTCTCACCAGTGGACAGAAGTGAGGTGCAGTGTTGCATTAACTGTGAAAGCACACATTTATACACACCTACATAGTGAGTATTTGGGTTTTAACGCAGATGCACTCCTAATTTTGTGGGTCTAATATAATATTAGCACCAGGATATCCATGGCTGCTTTCATTTTAAGCATGCAAAGCTCAGAGAGTTCACCCTCTGAGCTCGGGTAATGTAATGTGTCGACACAAATTAACAAGGGCGTCTTTTTGTTTTGAGTACTTATGAAAGATAAGAGAGAAGAAATGTTCTTTTCACTGTTTGCCTCAAACCCTGTCTCAAATTTCAACAAAGCATTGCAGTCTTGAGGGGACCATGTATTGTTGATTGTTAGCTTTGGTCGCCCTCTGCTGTCGATTTGGCGTAACAACATTTAACACAGAAAATAGTGTGAAATGGAAAGGGCCCATAAAACAACATTGATGCTGATCTTGTGCTAGCTGTACAGGCATCTGAAGAATGTAAGTATGATTTAAATTGTATTCAATTCATTCAGAATGAAGTAGAATCTCATCAGTATCTGGTTTGATAGAAATGCAAGAAAAACACATCATGGAAATGAATGAAAGTGTGTGTGCACAAGTTAAAACAATATAAAACTAACATAATAATATAGTAAAATGGATGCAAGGGATGGATGCTGTCACATGGACTTTGTTTTTTTTTTATACAGAATAGATGTAAGCTAATATAGTCGATTGTAATATTTATTTGTTATTTGTTCAATTTACTGTATTCACTTGTAAAATTCCACTATCCCACTATTTCCCTGCCTGGTGGAGGAAGTACTTCAGAGCATTCTCCATCCTGCAGGCAGTAAAAATTGTTTGTTTTTATGCATAAATTGTGGTCAAACTTTAATACGAGCGCAGAAAATCAGCCTTTAACAGCCTTAAGTCAAACACCATCAATTTAAGTCCAAAAGATTCATGAGACAGCTTCAAAAGATGAGTAAAGTGATTTCAGGTGGGTGTACTTTCTAGGTCATCCGTGACTGCGAGGAAGTCGCCCATGAAAACTGCCTTACAGTGGCTTGGCTGCCCACTCCCACTCTGACCCCATCAGACTGACCATATCTGCCGCCTCCATGTCAGCATTGTGCTGTGATGGCAAACCTTTCACAGGCAGAAGACTGTGGAGGCGAGAGCAAAAGTTGAACTGTCATGCAGCAGCTGTCAAGTGAGCCACACATTAGACCGCACTATATTTCTGGAAGGGAATCAGTCCAACTTAATACTGAAAATAACTCACACACGCACCTACAGGCATTATTGGCTGTGTAGCAATAAGAAACTACACACAGGTGGGTAAAAAAGCAGTATCTATTCATAGCCCACTGCCTATGCATATTTGTGCATGTGTCTAAGCAGAATTGCACAGTGTGTTTGGAGTATTGGCTCAGTGGACAAAAGCAGCAGCCCTGAATTTCATGCACATACACACACTGACACACCATCTCTGGGCCTCAGCTGCAGGTTGCCCTCCACTGGCAATTACTTTCATCCACAGACTGTGACCAGGAACTGTTACCCTTGGGGTTAGCGTGCGCACACACACACACACACACTCTCTCTCTCTCTCTCTCTCTCTCTCTCTCTCTCTCTCTCTCTCACACACACACACACACACACACACACACACAGCAGTTTCCATCACTTTTGGGGACATTACACAGACTTACATTCATTTCCTGCAGACTTAGCTTAGCCATAACCACTAACCTGAACCTGAATCTAACATTATTCTAACATTAACCCAAGTCTTCACCCTAATGTGTAATGATTTACATGATGGGGACTTGTTTTGTTTTGTCCCCATAAGGAAATCAAATCCCCACAATGTGACTGTGTAAACAGATTTATGTCCCCACAACATGAGCAATACACGTCTGCACACATCACTAACCTGCTGCATGCTGATTCTGGGCTTCCGCCTGTGCAGCTTTGGTTCTGACTCTGGTCCTGATCCCTTCCTACACAGTGGCAATCCTCCTAAATGCACCCTGATGGCTGCGTGGTCACTGGTGCCTGCCCGACCATGCTGGTCACACATATAAAGACATGTGCACACACACACACACACATGCATGGCTACCACAAATGCACACATGAACACACCGGTTTACTGGGACCAAGCTTTTAGCGCCCCAGATATTCACGATTGAGGTGATGATGCACGCGTACGCCCACATATTAGGAAATTCACTCACATACAAAAGACGCACAGAGGGAAGGCATGAGCCTTGAAGTGTTTTGAAGACAATTAGAGTGAAAGCAAACAGTGAATGAGGACTTCGGGGAGTAGGGATTAGGCCGGCAGTGTTTGGCTCCAAGGATTAGTTCAGGGGTGCAGGGCGCTTTAAAAGCAGGAGATAAGCTCTCCAACAACCAAAGGTCACTCACCAAACAGATTGAGTGCTTAGCAAGGATGAGAGGAGATCTTAGTGGCAGCCAGGTAGAGCCCAGGAAAGAGACAGTGTGTGTGAGGGTGCACATGGATCAGCCGAATGTATGCAGCTTGTATAAATAGATAGCTAGTCCGACCTCTTGAGATTGCAGGAAAACCCCCAACTCCTCTTCTAAAACTCACAAGGTTTTGAAATATCTGCCTGCTGCCACCATCAAACAACACAGTTGAATTCTGTTGTTTACATCTGCACAGCAAGAGGATTTCTCAAAGAAGCGCCTTTCCAGTTGCTTAGCTGTTAGTGATCACGTGTCACTGCGATTGGCTCAGCTGGGCATATTCGTGAATCACCACGTCCTCCAATCTAGATAATCAAAAGTTTGCAATAGCCTGCAACAAAAGAAAATAGAAGCTTTGCATCAATGGGGGCACGTTCCTCTTTCAGTGTCAAGCGCACCACAATGACTTTAACAGCTAGAAATCCTTCAAGATAGAAATAGAGGGTTGGTCTGTAGTTAGCATGGTTGCAATTAAATCACAACATTAGCTGTACATACTATGGACAGTTTAAACCACTTCAGGGCTCAGTTGCACTATTGTGGTTCAGTCATGATCTCTGGTCACTTGAGCTTTTCTGGACTGTCATGCAACACTGCAAAGCCATAAGAAGTATTAATCAGTTGATTCCTTTTCTTTTGAGGCCAGCACTATTTCAAATGCAAATAATAAATTGGTGTCTGAATAATACTGTGGAGGGAAAGAAGCTAAGCACCAATATGAGTAACAATGAAGTTGTTGGTAACATGTATTCGCCCTCAGCCAGCCTTTTTGCACTTTGCACCGCTGCACATACATGAACCAAAATAGCAGGTGAGCTTGGAGACGCCCACACAGTCCACGCTCAGCAGACCTTCCATCAGCACTTGTGTGTTTAACATACAGGCCCAATGGCAGAGACGTATGAGAGGTACGCTGGGGAAATACATTTCACTAACTGTACTGGTCTTGATCCATCACTGAGTGGGCAGCTGGAGCAAAAAACAGCCTATAGTACGGCATTTCCACCTCATTCACCCTGACATCGTGCTCATGTCCGTGTTTCTGTTTGGGAGGGTGGGGGTTATTGACATGGGAGCTGTGTTAGCGGTCACTCAGAGCAGTTAAGCCACTTCAAGAGTTGTTATTGCTGCAAGTCGACTTATAAGAACCTGCCCTGCTGTGTCCTTCCTGTCTACATATGTAGGCAGGATAAAGTCCCCAGGTTGACTGTTTCTCCAACTAGAGACCTAAACAGTGTAATTCAGAGGTCTGGATCCAGGCGATCTACCACAAATGTGTTCTAGCACATAACCCTCTGCATCCCAGCTCTGTCCCACTGAAATGAGGAGGCTGCATTTTTCCTCCACTTTCTCTGTCAGCTGCTCTCCCAAAACCTCCTTTTGAAACCTACAGGTGACAAAACAAGCATGATTATCTTCTGCTTAAAGACTCAGCTCTCCTCTCTTGAGCTTCAGTCTTTGCCTCACAATGTTTACAAGTGTAACAAGACAGTTTTAACTCCAGCCTGCTAAACATTCATGTCATTAACTCCCATCCACAATCAAACATGCAAATGCTTGCATATACATGCAGTCATGCACCTCAATGAGATGTCTCCATTCAAATTTCAGCTGGCAACACCTGCCGACCCGCCCGCCTGTCTGGCCCCCTGCTGCGATTCAACTCAAGAGGCCCACTGGGTTTGTAACAGCCGGCCTTGTTTAGCACCAGGGACAAGGTCGTTTAAGTGATAATGAAATCGTCTCATTACTGTAATGAGACACATTTATAATGAAGGTGATTTGCCAAAAAAGTACACGCACACAGACACACATTTACACACACAGGTACATGCAAGCTGACAGGCGAGCACGCAGCTTAACACACGCAAGAACACACACAAGACAAGGCCATCCACATGGAGGCATGCGTGCTCTCATTGTAAACACACACACACACACACACACACACACAGACACACACACACACACACGGGGACTTCAGACGGCAAAATCTCCCACCTAATTACCCAGCGAGCAAATCATAATGTGCAACCTCTGTTTGAGGAGAGCGTTGGAGTCGCCAGCTTGTCCCCCGCAATGGTCCACATCAGTCAGAGAAGAGGTCTTTATAACTGCTGTGTGCCTTTGTATTCGTTCATCTGTTTACTTTCAGCCACCGCCTCAAAGCTAATTACGCTGCGATGAAGTCTTAGACCATCAACAGCAGCACTGGATGTGGTTTGACTCTGGGTGTTATTGTTACGGAGAGTGGGAGAGACAAATATGGTGTAATTGGCAGGGATGCGCCTGTTGGCATGATTTCTTGTTTAAGCCGTCTCAGTCTTACACAACTGTTCTGAATAGTATTAGGAATTACACCACACTGAACTCTTCTATACATGTGTGTTTGAGTATTATGTGAATAATTACTGGAGGTGTTATGGAAAGTTATGAAACTCATTGATGCTGATCAATCTGCTTCATTCCGGGTGACAAAACAAAGGCAAAAGGTGTTGAGATATAATTTCCCAAACTTTGGGACCGTGGGGTCATCCAGTGTGCAAACGGTGTCCCGGGAAGGTTGCTAAAAATATAAATCCTTATTTAGGCAAGTAAATATTAACTTTCTTGAACCGCTTGAACCTTCATTAGACTGCACACTGACGCAACCTGGGATTTAGTACATGTGTATATGGAGCAAAGGAAGCTAGCCTACCTGCGAGTTAGCAATTTAGCAAGTCAGTAAAACATATGATTGGTTGATTGAATCTTTCCACTGTCATGCAACTCTTACGTACCCGCCAGCCTGCGTCACTGAACACCTGACGCACTGCGACCAAATGCGACGAGGAGTTTTAATATGGAGCAAAAATAGCTCTAACTTATTGTTCCCATTGCTAGAATTTACTTAAGTGAAGCCATATTTGCATAAAATCAAAGTTCCGGTCCAGGCTTGATGAGACAGATGAGATGCAAACTCTCGATTGCACCCTGTGACTTTGGGCTGCAGCGTGACATGAAAGCACAACCATCTTTCAGATAAAGCGGGTTCAAATGAACATCATTGCCAACAAATTAGCATAACGGTGATTGTAGACTAAAATGCTCTTTTATAACCCCTCATTCAAATTCCTGTCTGTCATTTAAAATCACACACAAAGTGGTGAACCTCGCTCCATCCCTTAAAAAGCTCTATGAATAAGCCTTTCAAGGACACTACCACCTGTTACCAATGAGCCTGTTTACCTGTGGAATGTTCCAAACAGGTATTTTTTGGAGCATTCCACATCTTTCCCAGTGATTTGTTGCTCCGGTCTCGACTTGTTTGAAATGTATTGCTGCACCAAATTAAGAATGAGCATGCATTTTAAAAAAATCAATGAAGCTGATGAGCGAAAACGCTTTTTGATTGAGCACATCTAATCGTCCCAACTTTTTGGAATCAGGGTTGTAGAAGTGAGTTATTTTCCCTCAACCTGGCAAATCAAACCCGCCAATCACTTCAGTCTGGACTGAAATACTTGCGCTTCCTCTACATGAACTCCTCCTGTGGAATCTCTCTGTGTTTGCTTGATGTGACTCCAGGGATCTGATTCCAGGAAACTGCTAAAAGCAACAAAGCCACATTGCAAACAATTAGAACGCAAAGTAATGTAATTATCACGCTGCATTCACAGAAGTTGTCAATAAAAAAAAAAACAAAGCGAGAGAGTAGAAGGAGAAGAAGAAGAAGAAGAAGAGGAGGACATGAGACAGAGGTTGGTGTACCTGATTTGAGGCCATGAGTTTAGGAGCATGTATCGCTTTGCCGAGTCCCCCTGAAGCCCCCAGTCTACAACTTGCCTTTTAACCCAGCTTGACCTACCTCCACCTCCCCAGTGTGAAAGCTCACTCTGCGCAGTAATGTCACACACACTGTGAATCTGAAGGGTGCTCTGCAGAGTCTGGTCGGGTGGCAACAGATTTGTAGAAGGACTCCCTTGGGAGGGATTTTACCGCATCCGGCTAATATAACCTTAAGGCTTCACAGATTCATTCAAACCCTCGCTTTTAAGTGTTCACTGCATTTGCTCACCTTTCTTGAGTAAACCCCCAAATAAATACTTCTTGCAGCTGCATTCAGGCAATTGTGGGGTCAACTTTTGGACACAAGAGGGCACTGTTGGCTCTCCAAATCACTCTAAGCACCCAGGCAAGTCAATCATACTGCAATGCCCCCTGGAGTAAGTAGCCTATTCTCTGGCACTTGTTCATATATAAATAGTCCCCCAAGGTGAATATCCTATAAATTGCCTGTCCGTGAGTAAAAGGGATCGCAATTAGGTCTGTCATTGAGACTGAAAAAGATTGAGACCTTCTGTCACTCTGTACGCATTGCATCCAGCACATGACCCTGTGTCTTTTTCCACTGTGCATTTATTTTTCCTGTTTGTGTCTTTACCCTACAACAGAGGGGGCACATCAACTCCATAACTCACCTCTGGTCATAATGGCCGTGAATGTCCCTCTATCACTCACAAACTGGCCCTATTATCTTGTCAAGCGCGGCGAACAGACAGCTCTTTGAGGAGACATGCATCTCGGCCGGTCATGGTTGTCTGTCTCGTATCTGTTGCGTTTCGCAAAGCATGTCGGATGAGCAGACGCGGGGGCTGCCTTGTACCGAGTCACGGGGCGGGGAGATGAAAGCAGAGTGGGCCCCGCACAGACACACACACACTTGAACATGCTGCCAAACAAGTGAGCATCCATGATAGATGCAACAGAGTGAATGATGGGAGGACTAAAAGGCACAGTCAAAGCTTGAGAGCATTATGTGTGTGTTCAAGCGTGCGTTTTGCATCTCTGCCTGCTGTATAAAACTATGTCTTTATATTGTATATGTGCATTATTCTACATGCATTTATACATCAGCATCTGTGTTTGTGGACATCTGTGTGCACTTCCACTGTGGTGCATGTGTGTGTGTTTACCCCTTGCAGATTGCCTTTCATCTGTGGTTTATTCATCCCTGTGGATAGCAAGGGTGTACACCCTGAAAGGATACATCAATCATCGGACGGGGGGGGGGTAGAAATAGATAGGCTTGGTCGAATACAGATGTGTCTGTTCAACTCTGGATGCATCTGCAAGATGTCGGAGGGAGATAAGAGATGGGAAGAACGAACGGAAAGCAGAGAGAGAAATTAATTTTGCCCCTTTTATTGTCCACATTCCGGCTGCTCGTCACAGCCTGAAAACACGCCAGGCTCTCTCCACCCCGCCACCTTCTAATCCCACACACTGAGAAGCTCCTGCTGTCCATATCAATTAGCAGCATTTAGCTGGTCACACCACTGCGCTACAGATGACTACATTTCCCACGTCTCGCTGAGGCAGATTGCCTCCCATTATTAATGGCACCGCTGGGGAGGAGATAGTTGCTGAGTGCTACACTGTGAACCTGCAGTTGAATTCTTGCCATGAGAGTGCTGCAGAAACCTCCTCCTCTCTGCAAAAGGTCAAATATTCAGATATGGACCCCCCCCCCCCCCCC
>JBBMOE010000077.1:655660-970284 GCA_037975065.1 Chaetodon trifasciatus
CCCCCCCCGTCTCCCCGTCTCCCCTCCCCAGTTCCTGCATATTTTTTATCATGCTTTTTATCAACTCTTTGGCATAGCCGCCCAGCTGTGAATGTTTTCTACTTATAGGAAGTGATGTCAGCCATCGAGGAAGACAAAAAGGTGAGGAAAAATGGGAGGTGCCTCTGCCTATATGATCGCACACGTGCACTTGAATGCATCCTGCACGTTCACACATGCTCGCACACATACAGTACCCTTGATCCTTGATGGGCGGGGGGAAGTGGAGGAGAGCCAAGGGTGACTGATCGATTTTGGCATGGTGTTAATAGTTTCAATGATGGAAGGCATGACTCCCGCATGTGTGTGTGTGTGCGTGCCTGTGCACGTGCACATGTCTCCCCGGCTTTATTGATCACGAGCCAGGGGCGTGGGTTAATGCTCAGGGTTTTCAAGTGCTCTGGGCAGACGGCGGCCAAAGTCACTCCATGAAAAAGTGCCGTTGGCGGGGGATCTGCGTGTTTAATCCTTAAATCAAGAGGAAGGGGTTAAATGTTGCGTGTCACCTTCATCTGAAGTGACTCTAAAAGCGATCTGAGGGGGGCTGCTGGTGTCTATCACTCTGAGGAAGCATTCCAAGCTGAGGAAATGTTAGATCATGGACTCACTTGTATTATTCTATTTTTTGCATATGAAACTGAATTATATTAAGAGTCATTTGTGAACCTTTCTTTTGCTTCCCTAACTATAACATATAGCAGACAGCAGTGTACACAAAGACAAGGACCATTTCCTCTTGACTCTCCCCACTTGCAAACAAAACATTCTAATTACTGTTGACAGTGTTAATGACGTCTGCAAAAAAGTGTATTTTGTTTCAAAGAACTAATAAATAATAATAGAATAAGAATCAATAATGATCTTTTGTTGACTTTTAGAGAAAAGAATCCAGTTCTAATCTTTTTAATCTGGTAATATGTGCAGAAAGACAGCCAGGAATGGACTCTTTTCCTGGAAATAGTCCACTAATAATTCTCCCAGACTGTCATCAAAAAGCTACGTGATCTCGTGAAAAACAGTCATATTCAAGAATAACATTTAAGTGTTGCTGAAATTAGCATTAGGAGACCTTGTTCTCTGCCTGAGAAGCAAACATCCTTCATTGGAGCAAAACTCCCATACTTCAATATATTTGCTCATGCAACTCCAAAAAGAGCAGTGATGGGTGAAATTTGCAAGAATTCGAGGAGTAGACAAAAGTACAGGGTCTTACAAATAACATGGTGATGGATTGAAGTAGAAGGACTCAAAGTCCAGTTTTTGTATCGTCCACTTTCAATACACATGAAGAGAATCACTATAATTGCATTCAATAATAAACTCTTCCCATCCAGTTGATTAAAAATTGTTGGTTGTCCTATTTGATAGCTTCCCCTCACTGCACCAGGGGCAGTGCAGGGTTTTTTGCAACTCTCTGTATGTCCTTGGTCAGAACAAAATGCTGCCATGTCTGTTTTTTGGAGGTCCACCATTAGTTCAAAAGATATATTTTGTAATTTTATTGTCCTGTCTAGGTGACCGACAGACAACACTGTCGAATTGTCTGTCCCTCAAATCTCACAGCTGCCCCCCTTTTCTCACTCTCTGTCACTGGAAAAGACGTGTTTTCAGAAGGTATGGTGATACACAGATCTGAAATCTGACTAACAATTATACAAATACAGTTTTTGGGCTGGTAAATGGTCAGATCAGCTATTGCCATATCAGTGTCCTCCAGTACTGAGCAGCTTAAAATGCCAGGTGTGTGCTGGACAGACATCCCAAACAACTGCTCAAGTATTTTTTTGGGTCACTGGCGCTGATCGATAACTCCGCCGATGATATGTTATGGTCATTTTCTGTTATGGGGTGGTATAAATCTCACTCATTGGCCCTTTAAACGGAGTCAGTGAAGGAAGTTTAGTGCGAAACATCGATACAGGCGATGATCACTGCATTTCAATTCCACCCTGGGATTTATCATTCCAAAGACTCACATGGCACAAGTGCATTTTCAAGCCTCAGAGAATGCAGCAAACCAAACTTCATAGAATTTTTTGCTATTTTTGGGGTGGTAGGGATGTAGGGGGGCTTTTAATAGACTGCTGATTCAAGCAGCATGATTGCTGGCAGCATACACCTCCACTTAACTTAACGGCCCTCATAAAATTAACAGAGGCAATAAAACACACACCACGAAAGTATGTTTCTAATGACACCTGGAGCCCCGCAGGTCATTTATGTAGGAAATTATATAGTAAAATATTATTGAAGCCAGCAACTGCAGAGGATCAAGTGGTGGGAGGAGGGTTGAGTTTGAAACATAGGAAAGAAATCGAGATTTTTTTAGCCTGTTACTCTCTGTACTTGATAAATTAAGAGTGGAATCTTCAAAAGAGCAACAAAAAGAAAGTTTTACTGCATCAAGAAGACAGATATTTTCTCCAAAAAATGTTTCTTTTGATGCTATCAGCCGAATTTCTCAGCTTCGAAGCAAACTGAATCAGACCTGCACTGCATTACACATGTGGCTGCCATTTTTATTATAGCCATCCCTGTGGCCATTTTGATACAGCTATTGACATTTGTGTATTCCATAGTGCTTTCTGAAGATAGCAGAGGTTGTAAATTGTATCCATAGGCTCCCTTGACAGTCAGAGAAAGCCATTACTCAGGGCAGAATTCTCTATATGTTTCAGGAAACCCAGGAGGAACATGGAAATTGAAAAATCGTCTGCGCTACACTGCAATGTAGAGTAAATGATCCCATGCTTTGGTAAGAACAGAAAAATCTTATCTGTTGCTCCTCGTCTTGGGTGAGTCATTAAATCCCTCGGCCTGAAGGACATATGCTTAAGCAGCAGAAGTTATTTTTAAATCCCTATAGTACAGTCAAATCCATCCCGCCTTTCATGTTTCATATATTCCTATAAGTTCAGCAGCAGCCACTACATCGTCATCTCTCCATTTGTAGGTATGTTTTACCAGAGCCTGCCTGTCAAAGTGCCAGTTCCTTGGGCAATCGTTGATGTTTTTGGCAGCTGGAAAAAATAAAAGGCCCAATAAATTAATCCACTAATCATCTACAATAAAGTATGTGTATAAACTTGTCGCACAATGCCATGTTGACAGTCCAGTCTCTGGGGCGGCTCCAAATTAGCCTACATCTCACAGTCAAAATACATGGTCAGCAGGGACAGCATGTGACTCAAACTTTTTTGAGAGCACAGAACAGACCACGTGATACTATGAGTCACTGGTGGTGGGCCTTGAGGACAGCAAAAAGCCTTTTTTTAATAACTCCATTTCTTCCAAGACACAAGCTGTCTATGGGATTTAATATATGATCAGGGGATGAGTCATGCATGAGATTATTACTCAGTGGTTTCTCTTTGCCACCCTGTTATGCATTTATCAATTTATAGTCCATACTGGTTCATAAGGCCAGATTTAGGAACTGTTAATCCATATCACAGCTCTGTTACTGTGTAAAATGAGAAAGCTGTGCAGCCATGCTGCAGTGGCAAGACTGGGAGAAAGGCACAGTGGTGCTTTGAGCTAAATGCTAACACCTGCAGGGCAATATGCTCACAATGATGATGCTAGCCTGCTGATGTTCAGCAGGTATAATGGTTACCATGTTCACCACCTTTGCTTGGCATCGTAGCATGCTAACATTTGCTAATTACCAGAAGCAGAAGGTGCAGCTGAGGTTGTATGGATGTGAATGGCAAAATGCTAGCACGGCGAACAAGCTCAAAGACTGTGTTTTACTTAATAGTGTGTTTAACTGGTATAAATGCTATAGTGGCTTAGCATGCAGGTTCGAATCTAGCTAGTGGCATTTTACTTGGACCTTTTCTTAGGTGGCACGGTGGCTAGAAGGTCCTGGTTCGAATCCCGCTGTGGGCGCTGGTGGCGTGTCCTCCACCATGCCTTCAGTGCCTGCTGCTCGAGGAAAAAAGGGCCTTTCTGTGTGGAGTTTGCATGTTCTCCCAGTGCTCACCTGGGATATCCTCCATAAAATGTACCCCCACTAAAAATATGCACCACCTGACCAATGATGACGAAAGGGATGTGTCCCCGGGCGCCGCTGTCGGCTGGCAGCCCACCGCTCCTGGTCTGCCGCGGAGGAACGACGGACCAAGGATGGGAGAAATGCTGAGAATTAATTTCACAAGAAGCATGGCGTGTGCATATAGTGTGGGCATTTAATTTTGTGATAAATAAAAGTACAGTTTCTTCTTCCTCTTCTTCTCCTAATATTTGATAATGCTTCAATGAACCAGCATGATATCACTCTCCTTTTAGCTTGTTTTTGTTCTCTACCAACTCCCGGGGAAATAGGATCTCTCACTCTTTAGCAGCTAAATGTTTACAATTTATGTTAAATGTTTACAACAATTTATCTGATTCTGAACTGGAACTGAACTGGAATTTTGTCACTCAAATAAAATGGCGGACCTTACTGTGAGGGTAGCAAAGAGATTTCTGACACAGATTTCCACTCATATTTATATTTTCTGGCAATTTAAAAACTCTTCAACGCAACTGGATTACATATGTTTGCTTGTATTTGGAACAAGAGACTTCCTTTGTTCAACACAGGTGGAAAAAAAATGTCAGTGATACATGACAAAGGGATGCGGGAGGGTTTAGTCTACCCCAGCATGCACAACCAGCATCTCTGGACTGTGGGAGGAAATGAGAGCGCTCAAACGCACACATACAACATGCCACTCCAGCAAAATCATGCTTTCAGGTGACAGTACAGCCACTAAATGACAGCCCTGACATATTAACATAATGGAAATGCCTCATAATCACATGTACAGTCAGGGTCTGTGAAGCATCCTCTGTTTGCAAATGCAGTTTACCAAATGACAGCAAGAGGGCATTGAAAGCTTGGGACACAAGCAGAGGAAAATCTGCCTCTCCAAGGATGGTTATGTCATTCTCTCTCTCTCTGTCTCTGTCTGCGTTCAGGCACAGGAAGCTGAATTCTGTATATTTAGAGGGAGAAACAATAGTCTGATCTCTCTGGTGTTTATGCCCGTGTCCCATTTTCTGCCTAACCACTCTTGTAGTCCTCCTACACACTGTATCACAACACTGACGCCATTGTCATTGAAATCGGCGTGTAAAAAGCCTGCCGTACAGTAAACGCCGGGTTTAAAATTAACTTGGCAACCTCCACCTGCCGAGTGTGTGTGAGAAGTGCTGATGGTGGAAATGGCTGGAAGGTAGATGCTGGAAAACACAGTCAGTTCTAAGAACTCCCCGCATGTCACTGACGAAGTCGAAGCGATGCTCTCGCCTGCGCTCATGACTACACAGCCTTCCAAATCCTTGCTTTTCAACTTGATGACTCAGGATGGGTGTCAGTTTATGTGAGGAAACTGTCTGCCCTGCACTCCTCTCTTATACACTGAAAACAAGATTTTCATAATTCCTCCCTTGTTCTCATTTCTTTATGAAGCATTCATAGATATTTTTTAATGATTACAGGCATGTAAATATCCATTCAAAGTATTAGCTGTTGCAGAGCTGAAACTCAGACAATATCAGCTGTTTCAAAGAGTGAATCCTATTTCAGAACACAATTCAAATCTGCACATGCAGATTTAAATGCATGAGAAATATAACATGCTTAACTTACCGGGGCTGACAGGACGCCATATAAAAGAGCACAGGGTTGCAGCAGCGTAACACTTGTTGAGAGAGTAAATGCAAATGTAGTAGAACTAAGCTTTGGGGAATATTTCGTTTTGGGTCCCTAAACAAATGGAGTAGCAGAATCAAGGGGGGAAAAAGAAGCAGCATCGATTGCGGTGGGCAAGGTCAAGAAATACATTTTACTGTTGTTGTTCACAATCAGAAGCACAAACCTGTAGAATCTCAATCTATTGATTGCATGGCGGAGTGGAGCTATACATCACCACAGGTGATGATTAAGACCCCCAGGGGTGAGGGTTTAACGAGGGGAATTGTAATCACTCTTCCTTTGAAGAAGGTGGTTATAAGTCTTTTTTTGAGCGTCCTCCATGCCTGAGTGTCTCCCGGAGGACATTGAATGTTTGCCTCCAGCAACTGGACAGCAGTTTTCTTCATCACAAACAGAGCAATGCTGCTGCTCTGTAATGAATGAGGAGTGCGGTGTTGAAGGAAAGGTGGCTATTACAACCATGGACATGCACTGTCCTAAACTTCAACACAGAACATAGCTCAACACCGACAGCAGGTCCTTCATTTTTGCAGTATATGTCCACTAAAAGAATTTGAATTCACAACACAATAGATAGCTGCCATATTTAAGGTGATGCATTCACTTACTGCTGTAAACATCCAAACTGCATTTGAACAGTGATGCCAATGCTAAGCTACATCAGCGATGGCGAGCCTGAATGAAACAATTTAAACAAAGGTGTGATATATCAATCACTGGTACCCTCCAATGGTCACTTATGTGGCTGTGGGCGTCATTGTCAAGCCACCTAGGATTGATCAAATAAGGTATGAGGACGTGCCGGGCATGATCAATCGATCACCTTCTGAATTGAATCACACAGATCGTGACACATCTCTTCCTGTTCGTGAGGCAGATGGCGGTTTAAAGCATCGCCTCACACATCTGGCCTTGGCTGCGTAATGTCGTGCCACTGCTCACTGTCCATGAAGCTTATTAAGCCTAATATTATATTTAATAAGAAATGTAATCATTCTTCTGCAGTTGCAGGCGCGCTTTATTTCAGACTTGGCAGGGCACCTCCACGATCAATTTTTTATGCCTGAAAAATGAATTTGCAGGTAATGTCTCAAACATGGTGGAACAGTGGTAACACTGTCACCTCACAGCTAGAAGGTCCCGGGTTTGATTCCTGCCTGGGATGCTGTGGGCGTGTTCTCCACTATACCTTTGGTGCCTGCTGCCCTTTATCTGAAGGAAAGGGGCCTTTCTGTGTGGAGTTTGCATGTTCTCCCCGTGTTCACCTGGGGTATCCTCCATAAAAAAAAACTAAAAACATGCGAGAAGATCATCACCTGACTCAGTGGTGACAAGAAGGAACTGGGCTGGCAGCCCACCGCTCCTGGTCTGCCACGGAGGAAGGACTTACCAGGATGGGTTAAATGCGGAAGAACAATTTCACCAAGGCATGGCATGTGCATGTTGTGTTGTGTGATTAATTAAGTATGTCTTAATCTTAAACATTCACAATTCGTGTCAAGTAGAGTTGCACATATCATTAAAACATGCTGAGACCATATTATAGACACATGATTTTGCTTCTTTGTGAATTAGGCCACTATTGATAGGCTCGAACAGTTTCATGAATTGGAAGTGAATGAACATTGCTGGCTCCTTTTTAATTAAGGGGTAGGTAAAACCCTGGTCACCACCCCTTCAGGAAGGAGACTAATGAAAGCTTCTGGCATTCTTTACCCCCAGCGCCCTTGAACAAGAGCTGTGTTATATTAGTCAGTTTAGTTGCATTAGATGAATACGCACAAAAGAGTAGACTTCAGAAAAACAAGCTGATGAGATGGAATACAAATCCTGACAAAGAGGCTACCCTGATGAATAAAACTGAACAGCTAGACTCACTCAAATGACCCTGATGAATGTTTATAACAGGGTAAAACATCCCCCAGACAATGGTCCCAGATGTTGGCAGCAATATTAGGGAAAGATGAAGCAACCATCTTAAACCTCCTGGCACATTTTAACTTCAAATCCAGTGCTGATTAATGAGAATAAGGTGTACAAGTTTCCCGCTAATCTGAGACAGACTTTTGTTAAGACTCATTTGATTCCTTGAAATCAGTGCATTATTAGGCAAACCTCTTTCAGGCAACTACTAACAGTGCAGCTTCCTTGCACAACACTGTACATAAGAGCATCACTTACAGCCACCTAATAACTGATGAAACAGTGAAAATAAGTATTTCTTTCTCCCCACAGTTGCCATTTATTTGGCCCATTCAGTCTGAAGGCTAAAGAGGACAGAGAGATCATAAAAAACCACCAGTCAGAACAAATGTAGTTGAAGAAGTTCTGCTCTTTCAGAGTAAGGCTTGTGTCTGCTTGCTCATGGCCTCATAGTCAATTCAATGTGTGACGAGCGTGATAATTTCCTGAAATGTCAGGAGACGGGGTGATATTTCAGGAACTGGACACCATACGCGCAGCCTTGGGTGTACCTAGGTTGCTTCTAGCACTCATGGGGTCAAAGCGAAATGGGTGAATACCAGTTTCAATGAGCAAATCTGAAAATCCCTCAGGATTATGTGACTATTGAGAGAAAAAAAAAAAAAAAATTATGTTTGATCCTTCTTCACAGTTTGATGACAGCTTTATTTATAATGGAAAACATTAAGTTAAGTGCAATGTGTTCATTTCTTAATTAATTTAAGAAAAGCAGTATTTCAGAACCTGAAGTTCATGTTGGGAAGGTCCCACCTGATTGTCCCAGAGCCCACCTACAATCTGACGTCTGGCTGTGTGATTGGAGGACGCCAAACACTTAGAGGGACACACAGTGTTGGACTGACATAGTTTGAAGGCTGTGGAAATTGAATTCATTAGCAAGACAACTTGAAAACTCGTGACTGTTTTAAAATGCCAAACAAAACAAAAACACGGCCAAATTTCCCTCTGCTGAAATGAAGCATTGGTATCAGTTAGCTGATTGAAAGAAAGTTAATCAGACAGCTATTTCAATAACTGATTCATCATTTAGGTACATGTTCAAGCAGAAATGCCAAAAACGATCCGGTCCCAGCTTCTCAAACGGGAGCATCTCTTAATGTTCTGTGATATTAAACTCAATATCTTTGGGTTTTTGACTGTCGGTCGGACAAAACAGGACATTTAAATGTGTCAGCTGGTGCTTTGGGATCTGGGTTTGATTCTTCTTTGGATCAAACAATCAAGATAATTGATTTTGAAAATAATTGTTAGTTGCAGCCCTTAATCCTCCTGTAGCAGATAAAATGCTTTTTTTTATTTCCACCATGACTCACCAGGAAGAGGCTGAATTGAACTCAAACCTTTCTTAATGGAGACCTTATCAAAAAAGAATCATCACACATTGCATGTGTTAGAAGCGGGGTGACGGCGGTTGATGTAAACCTCGCAAGCACTTAATTATGACTGATGATGACGTCTGAAGATTGAAACATTAAAATGAAATGGCAGCACGAGATCGTACTGTTAAAGACACCCCTCGGAGGTTTCACTGTAAACAAACATTGTTTTATTTCCATTCAGAACATATCAGTGAAAAGATTTACATGTTCTCAAGGCCTGATGTTGATTTATATGCAAATTATTTGTGATTTTCTGAAAGATTTCGGTCTGTCAGTTTCTCTCACAGAGCTGTTGTTGATCAGACTGCTGTGACAGCCACAGAGCAGAACAAGAAGCCCAGCATTGCTTCTCCCCATAAGCCTCCTCTCACTTTCACAATAGGGTGAGATTTTGCACCAGGACATTAGCGGTGAAAATAGAGTATTAGGCCCTGCTCAGATACACCTGGTGAGCGGGTCATTTCAATCCAGCAGGGTCAGCCTTCCCATTACCCTATTGTTGACTTTATGTTGAATTTGATTGGGATTTTCTCAATTTAGCTTAACCATTTAAAATAGTGGCGGAAAGTCATTGAGTGTGACCATCGATATAAAATATTTTCTGAAAACTTCAGCCTCAATTTAAGAGAAAGACCAGACTTCGCAAAATAAGACTAGGATTAAAAATATGTGTGGGTGAGACATTTTATGACCTTTGAAGCTTCATTGGATGTGGACCTTTGAGGGATACCGGCCTCAAATTATGGACAGGAAGTGAACACACACCACTGCTGAGTGGCATGATGGTAACATTGCATTAGACATGATTTATGTACAAAAATACACCTTTTTCCACTTGCAAACTACATATAATGGGGCCATAAAAAAAGTAAGTAATTCACTTTGAGATTTTCTACTGAAAATTGATGCAATTAACTCTCAGATATGGCCACTTCACTGCACTCAGGTTGCAAGAAACAGAAATTTTAAAAGACACAAACTGTAGTGCAAAGTGGACAACAACATTAGACGAGACATTTGACGTTTTTCCTTTTTTTGCACCTTCCTCTTGCCCCCCTCTACAGGTGCGTCTAAAAAGCATTGGATTGGGCAAACTGGGATCAATATGTTAAAGGGACCGTTTGACATATTGGTAATTAGTCATTATGGGCTGCAGCTGGTGATGTTGAGCTAAGCTGCTGCATGGACTCTAGCGACACCCCTCAAACAAAATTGAATGATATCTGTCTTCCTGCTTAAACTTGAGCTAAAAACTGGCACAAAAACAAAAATTAACACATCAGATCTGCAGAAACACAGCAAAGTGCATTCAAATCTCCTATTACTGATCAGCGACTGGCCTTTTACCTTCTCAGCCTCACCCACCTGGATCATACCATCTGCTCAGGTAACCAAAGGGGGGAACCAGACAGATAAAAATCATGCAAACACAGTAACTAACAAAACAATAGTTTTCCTCTGGCATCACAGTTCACAGATGGGTAACTGTGAAACCACGAGTGCACCAGTTGTAACAGAATGTTGCTTATTGCAGAACAGTTTGACCCTTCCTTCCAAAACTTGACAGTGCTCAGTCACTCACTGCTGACAGGTCCAAATAACGCGCACCTGTTTTCACTTCAGCTGGGTGAGCAGATGACCTGCCCCAACTTTAGAGACAAAAAAAAAAAAAAAAAACATAAGTGAACTCAGATTGAAACCTTGTAGAGCTTAAAAATGCTTGTGTTATATGGACCCCACTATCAGGTTATGTCTTTTGCAATGGTACAATAATGATCATCACATCAAGAACAGCTGTTGGTTAAAGCTACTATTAATCAAATTTTAAAATTAAATACAAAAAGCACTGATGCCATCAAAATAATTTTAAAGATGCTTTTATCATGTAAAAATCCAACACATAGTGGCTGTAACTCCAGCAAACTGCTCCTAAAACCACAAAACAATAAAAAAGACAATTTCAAAGTTGGCAGAACAGAGCTTGGCTCATTGTTTTCACCTTCTTTTAGTCCTTAAGCTTTTTTATTTTCTTTTAATCGCAATTCCATTAGCATCGGTGTAGAAACCACTCTTCCTGCGGTCAACACAACACACATAAGAGCCAAGCTTGGCTAAACACATCCAGCATCCACGGAGATGGAACTGATATTGAACTTGACTGTGTGTTTAATGACAAACGTGCGTTTTACTCAAAATGTCAGGCTGCGCCTTTAAACGTGCAGGTGTTGGTGCCAGCGCAATTACACACGCTGCCAAAAGCTATTTACATATGCAGTATGTACGAATGCATGAGGATGCTGAATATGCAAATGCGTTTTGGTGTGAATACTGCATTTGTTGGAGGTTGGTACGCGTGTGCCTGATTGTATTTGTGTGACCTTCCTGTGCATGTGGGGATATGTATATGATGCATGTGGAGGTACTAAATTTGTGTTTCTTCTAATTATATGCTGATTGAGGGCATTTCTGTGATCCTCAACTGTGAGGTGCTGACATGAACATAATATACCCATTTGCAAGCGTCACATAGCTAGTCATATTTTATCTATAGTGAGCAGTGTATCACCAAGGCCCTTTCAAGGCACACTGCTGGGGTGGAACAGAGTAGAGGCGATGACTTGGCACGGCGCCCCTGTGACTCCCGCTGGGGCCCTGAGCTGTCTCAGTCGCCCGTCACTCTGCCGTATGTGTGTGTGCGTGTGTATCTGTGCATGTTGCACAGCCGAAAAAGAGATGCAGCGGACGGAAGCACGTGCGCGTGAGCATGCGCGCACGTGTGTGTCACTGTGCCTGAAGCCGAGCAGAATATGGCTCACAGGAGAGCGAGCGGAGAGCTGTCACAGGAGGGGAGGCAGCCACGGCCGCTCGCCCTCCTTCCTCTTGCAAAAAGACACAAGCTCGGAGATGGCGGGGCTTGCAGGCCTGCCCACGTGTTTTCTGTCACCTAATTCATTCATTTTCCGTTTGTCTGATTTACACTGCATGCGGTTTACAAGGCCGGGGCATGGTCAGATTCAATAGGCAGCATTCTAATGTTCTGACAGACCCCCTCCTAACCTCTGTTTTATAACCACCTGCCGGTCACCAAATGCAAACAAAAACTAGATGATTGTTGATATTAGCTCTACACACCTGTCGCCTCACACATTCTCTGCCATCTTGAGGCCCTAAAAGACCAAGACGCAGAAAGTGTCAAAAGCACCGCCCAGTTGGAGACATTTAAACACCCCTCGTGTGTAGCACTCAATGTATTTCTCCTCTGAATCACTCTGCATGTTGTCATAATCAATGACATTAGCTTAATCAAACGGCCTCGCGCTGCAAATGTGACAGTTTACGACTGCTGCTGGATAAACTAACTCGTCAGCTCCGAAATGCCACTGCACTCCAACTTCAAAAGATATTAGCTTTTGAAGTGGCATGAAGGGTTGATAAGCTGTTGCTAGCAGTGACAAGTTAAGGATTTATGAGTTGCAATCCAAAGAAGAGCAGACATTTGAAGGAGGGTAACTTCTTGATTGCATGAGTGGCTTTTTTTTTTCCCCAGTGGTCCTCTGACCCCAGTAAAATATATACGAAAAAAAGAAGTGGCATACTATGGGAGAGTTCAGCTGGGTCCTCAGAGGAGGACTGACACTCCATCTGGGTGATGTCAAGAGATAAAAACCGCAAGCTGCCTGGCTGGTGATGAATAGACGACCAGATTTGTAATCACACAATGCTGCTCTGAGCTTTGCACTGAAATAAGCTTCATATCATCATGTTCTGAACCAGATCTGAACCAGAAAATGTGCCTTTATCTGTGGAAAATCACCCGGGGTGCTGCCCCACTGTCGACACAGTTCATCTTGCCTTTATTGTCAGCGGAGGATAAAATTGCTACACCCAGAGGTGGGCTTGCACCTTAGGCATGCACATTAAGTTTAGGCCATCACTTTAAGGATAGACATATGGACACTCAACTGTCTGAGCCCAGAAGATGTTCAGAATAAGGTTTACAAACCAAACGGAATACATTAGCAACCATTTCCTAAACATATGGCTGCTTTTCCTTCAGAGCCTGAGAAATGTGCATAGTGCTTTGTGTCAAACAGATGAAATACACCATATCCATTCTGCTTAATTCACATGTGGATAATGCTTGCTTTCCATAGGTATAAATCTCACCCTTTAGGAGATTAACTTTCGATGGGGAATGGCATAAATAATGGTGGAAACAAGACGAATGGCCAAAATAAAACAGTCATGCTCCACAAAAATATGCAATAGCAATAACTTCAGTGCCCAAGTAGCACTTCTGGGCTGCTTTTTATGTTTGCTTGCCTCAAATACAAAGTAAAGCATTGCGGCCATATGCTTAATGGTCAGACTTCTCCCTACCTTTTAAGACTGGTTGTTTGAAACTGTTCAAATTTAGTGCAGCAAGATGAGATGATAGGGCATATCATTCAGCTTTATGTGTCGTTTTCGGCATCTTTGAACAACTCTCTATAAATGAACATCTACTTCCACATCATTAGCCAGCGGAGACAGGAGTTGAACTCATGATTTGCATTGTCAGATCTTAAAATGATTCAGAAACAAGAGAAGAGGTTGCAGCGACGCCAGCCAGGACACTGCAGTATTTCTGGGGAATATGGCACATTATGTATTCTTCGAAAATGGCTGGCTGAGATTAAAAAGGCACTTGACATTTTCCTAAGTAGTTCTATATTTATTTTGCTGGATGTTCAAAGACAAAGCAAAGAGCAATGCACTCCTATAAGAGTCTGTTTTTAAGACACAGCTTAAGTACCTTAACATGTCGCAATTAACAGAGATTCTGCTTTTCTTTCCACTCTTCATCTTTTGTTTTGAGATTACTTCATGGAACCATATTTCAGTACTGCTCAGATGGTGATGGTTCCAGGTACTCTCTGGGGGTGTTGGCAGTGCTGTCAATTGTGCCTAGTCAAGCACAGTATAAGGACAACTCCAGCAAAGACAACATAACCACCCTTGTAAAACCACATGTATCGATCAGGGCAACCAATACTTTGAAAAAGAAGAAACTTGCTGGACAAATGAAAATGTCGAGGCCCTTTGTGTGTTTTGGAAAGATGAGACTGGTCAGAGTTCAAAAATGTGAGGTGGGACAGAAGATTTCCTGCCATGTGGCAGAAATGGTACAACAACACAATACACAACAGTGCAGTGAAAAACTTAAAAAAGCTAAACTAACAACTAAAAACTTGTTATACATGCTGGACACAATTTTGGGACACCAACCAGGTTGTATAACCAAGCCTTGGATTTTCCTACTGTGTTTAATCCCGTGATCACAAAAAAGTGAAAGAAAATCAATAAAGCTGCACATTGGGAAGAGTTATTTCTAAAAGTAAAAGTCCCATTGACTTTCTCCCTTAGAAATGTCTCACAGTTTGAGCACTTCTACAGCTTGGAAACACTTGCAAAAGATGAACAGCTGTGATAATATGTGGTTCTTTGTTAAAAAATTCAAGGTACAAAACTGTGTACAAAAAAAGCACAAGGTGTGAAGTTAACTATGACTCCCAAGGTGCATTTTGGCAAGAAACATCCATGTGATGCTAATGGAGGACGGAGGCTACAATAAGATTACATTCTGTAGGTAACCAATCAAAAGTTTTGATCAATCCACATTTGAACTGTTGTTCAATTTTGAGTTAATTTCACAAATATAGCACCCTATTTGTTCCCAATTGGAAGTAGGAAAGGTTTTGAGTTTGCTCCTGCAGCTATTAGCACCTCCAACTGTGCTACCTCCCTTTAGCGATATCCATGCCGTTAGTGGTTGTTCTACATACACTTATTTTACTCACCTATAAAAATGATGTATGTGTGTCCTGCCTACAGTGGAAACACAAGGAAAAACTTCATACTTCAGCCTCACACGGTTCTTAAAGGTTAAGGTTAGGGGAAGCTGTGTTACAGGTTGTTCATTTCCTGCAGTGGAAAGGGGCTGTTAGTAACCTTTTCCCCAAAAGTATCCCAGTGACAGACCTAGTGATGATGAAGCATCAGCCAGTTTTCTGTTCTCACTATGCAGCTGCAAGGTTGGGCGACCAAGCAGCAGTTCATCTGGTACATATATGAACTAGAAACCCAGTGTGATCAATGAGCAGTCACTGACCACCATTGTTCTCCCCCTACCCTTCCCTTGAGCATCGTCCTCATCTGAAAGATGTGCACCATTTAGTGGCTATTTCAGTCGCGTATAACCCCAATTCCAAAAAAGGACGCTGTGTAAAACATGAACAAAACAGAATGTGATAACTTGCTAAATCCTTTTTGACATATACTCAAGACCATATTTTAAATTTGGCCTCATCAGCTTCATTTTTTTTGCAAATATATTCTTATTCTGAGTTTGATGCAGCAACACGTTTCAAACAAGTTGGGACAGGAGCAACAAAAGGCCTGTTCGGAACATTCCACAGATAAACAGGTTCATTGGTAACAGGTGATAGTATCATGACTGGGTATGAAAGGAACATCCACCACAGTTCATTTGAAAACGACCGCATTCTGTTTTTCTTTTTACACAGTGTCCGACTTTTTTGGAATCAGGGATGTACCACTGGGTTCTGAGGTCTGAACAGCCGTCAGTCGACCTTTCATGGATGTGTGAAAAGCACCAACGAACAGAAGATCTCAACCCTTTCAAGCGTTCATGATCATTATGACAGTGAAAGTGTCGCCTTCAACCGTTTATCCATTTCATACATATGTTATGTTATGTTATGTTATGTTATGTTATGTTATGTTATGTTATGTTATGTTATGTTATGTTATGTTAGTGTCTGCCTGTGATGGTCAAATGTAGAACTCAGCGCCTTCTTCTCTGGTATTATGGGTGTTATTTTTAACTAGATATCCAATGTGCAGGTGTTGAAAGGGCTACATAGAGGGTCAAATGTAATGTCTTGAATTCCCATGTTGATATATCTGACCCATTTCTTTGTCCATGATGTGCTAGATACAGTACAGAGGGAGGACATATTTTATAGCTGATTCCTTGCAGGTTCCACTGTAGGATTTTTAAACTGAGACACTGTACTGACCCCTTTCTTTAATGAAGGAGAGAGAAACAAGATATTCAGTGAAACCTCTGTGACAGGAGGTTCACGTCATTACAACAAATTTCCATTGATACGTACAGTTTTGCTTAAAACATACAGAAGGAGAGATCAAGGGGAAAATCTAAATAGACTTTCATCATGCATCTTAACAATGACGCATTTTCACTGAATTTAATAAAAAGATAATAGCCACCGGATGTAATGGGTTTTCATCCAATCCAACCATTGTCTTAATGAACTTTTTTCATGAAACAGTCCTTTTATTCCTTTTCCATCAGACTGCACCTTGTGTTCCATCCATTTAGAAAACCACTTTTAGCCATCATTTTGAAAGCACTGACTTTTCAGGTGTAAGTGCTACAGTTAGCATCTTGTCTATAATTGCAGCCTAATTAAATCCCATCAAGTCATGAACGTCATTCGGGAAGCCTAAATAAGATTTATTGTCCATTCCAGTGCTTTTGTTAAAGACAACAACAAAGAGTGTGTTCTGTATTTTTTTATATGGAAAACCTTACCTTGTTGGTAATAGGTAATGTTGGTATAGCCATTGAGACAAACCATTATCATTAATACATCACTTTTACCATTAATTATTAATATGACTTCCATTTTTCCTAGAGACCAGAAAAATGCGGTTTTCTGGTTCATATTTATGCTGTTGAGGTCATGTTTGCACACCCAGAACCCATTAAATAATGTCAAGACATCATCAGACTGCACCTTGTGTTCCATCCATTTAGAAAACCACTTTTAGCCATCATTTTGAAAGCACTGACTTTTCAGGTGTAAGTGCTACAGTTAGCATCTTGTCTATAATTGCAGCCTAATTAAATCCCATCAAGTCATGAACGTCATTCGGGAAGCCATTCTAAATTTCATCAAGCAAACTTATAAGAATGACACTGTTCCAGTGAACTTCCGATGCAATTAGCTCCACACATGCAGTACAAAATCAATAGGCAATTTTGAGGGTTTCCAGCATCTTATTAATTGATCTGGTGTATGCTCATGTCCTTTCTTCCTTTTTTTTCTGATAATATGAGGCACATAACAAAAATCCTCTCCAGTCTGGGAAATCATAAGGGGTATCTGAATGATTATACAGGTTTATTAACTAATAAACCACATAAAGCATAACAGATTTCTCTCCTCAAGCACAAAGGCCTCCTATTAAATGTGCAAATGTAAAAGGTAGGTGGATGTATTTCTCACCTTATCACACCACAAAATGTCGACAACTTTATAATAACTCAGTGTCTACCTACACCTAACTGCAAACACGATTTGCTCCCACAGCTTTGCTGGCCACCTTGCCATCCATGACCTGCTCCATCTGACTCAGTGAGAGATTTGTCATGTGCCTAATTTAGATATTCTATATTCTGGGTTTCCGGACCCACAGGGAAGGACATAATTGAATAGGCTGTGTCAAAGCCTCCCCCCATTCCACAAAAACCTCCCAGGGACGGGCTAACGTTAATTATCTCCCATTGCAATATGGCCTAGTTTTATAATTACTGGTCCTGCCAAATATATTACAACATACTAAACCTCTCACCGGACGGTTATTAATTTAGTGTGTGTGATCCGTAGACATGTGCTGTATGCTTTGCTTATTTACCTTATTTGCTGACAGAATAACACTATTTGTGCATGAGGGTTTGATTAAATTAGGTGCTGAAATCACAGACTGCTGGTCAAAAAATCTCAGACAGGCTCTTCATTAGCTGTACATATCTCATCAGCATGCTCATTTCAACATCACAGGGGCACTCTGTGGATTTTACACATCAGCATGCACAATGCTTTCCCATGTTAACCATCTTAACATGGTCACATTTGCTAATTAGCAGTAAACACAAAGTAGAACTGAGGCCGATGGGAATTTCATTAGCTTTGCAGATATTTGATCATAAGCCAAAGTATTGAGCAAGTTGAAATTTTCATCTGCTGGTGGTGCTGGATGAGAAGTGAGGTGATGATCAAAATCATTGGGAATCATCCTCTGGGAACCGTGAATGTCTTTACAAAAAAAAAATGCTGCTAATGTGGCTAAAGTTACTGATATCATCAGAGTGATTTGGGCTTCAGCTTCTTTTTAACTGAAAGCCTGCTGATGGTATGGAGTTTGACAGACTGTGGCGTTTACCAGGCAGGGAGGGTTTTACAAAAATTGCTATTGGTTGCATTATGGGAAATGTGTCAAGTGTTTTTGGAGCTTAACTCATACACTGGACTGAAAGTCAGTTACCCTCATCTTTACTGTGTCACTTGTAACCAGTTATTATTTTTAATGTCTCTTAAGAATCCTCGAATGTTTAAAGATATGTTGTACTAACATGCTGGAATCTGACTTTAAGGGACACAACTCCTCCATCTTGTGTATGACTTGATTTCAATGCTATAAATGTGCTACAGGGCCAAGTCTATAATATGTGATTCATCTATGTAGTTAAACAGCATTTGAGCCTTTCATTTCATGCCAACTGCAACATAAAACATTCATATGGACCAGGAACAGTGTTTGATAATCTGCAGCAGTGTATTTTGTCAGAAACTGGACCAAACAATAAAAGCAGCCGTGGACTTTGCACATGTAGAACAGGGCTGCACTAAAGACCAATTTTTGTGTAATGAAATGCTGCAAATGAATTTGGCACTTAACATATGGGGTGAGAATTTTTAATTAAAAATTCAACAGTTGGATGAATTATTCTGTATCTCATCATCTCAGAGAGACTGGGGTAAAACAGCGATGATATAATGCTGACCAGAAGTGCTCCTCTTAAGCTTCGATTCCTACGGCTGGAAGTCATAAATAAGATTTATTGTCCATTCCAGTGCTTTTGTTAAAGACAACAAGTAGTGTATTTTGCATTTTTTTATATGGAAAACCTTACCTTGTTGGTAATAGGTAATGTTGGTATAGCCATTGAGATAAACCATTATCATTAATACATCACTTTTACCATTAATTATTAATATGACTTCCATTTTTCCTAGAGACCAGAAAGATGCGGTTTTCTGGTTCATATTTATGCTGTTGAGGTCATGTTTGCACACCCAGAACCCATTAAATAATGTCAAGACATCATAATAGTGAATAACATGCATCATTATGCTGCTGCTGCATGTTTACATATTTAGCATAAGTGACACTTGTTGCATCGTTAGCTCCTCTTCACATTTGCCTCAAAGGGACTCATGCTGTTATTTTTTATTTTATGATCACACACTTCTTCAATGACTGACTGACTGATATCTACACATTGTATAATATATTATATATCGTATACTAGCTGGCTGTGAGCTGGCTCCAGTTCAAAAACTGTTGCCCTCCAGTTGCTGCATGCATGCTGTGCCCAGGACCACCTGAGAACATTTTTATGGCTTCAATTACTGAGTGCTATTCTAAAATTAAGGCTAGCAATTAAAAGACACACCACTTACCCAAATTATATCATTGACTAAAGGTTAACAGCAAGCACAGCCAAATGTAGTTCACAGGAAAGTGAGTTCAGACAAGCATAATTCTATAGGCTCCTTCATTTTGTCCCACAACACTTGCCTTACATGGTAAGGCCACAGTTAACCCTTTGCCTAGATTTTATTGCGCTGATCCCCCAAGCAATAATCTATATCAAGCAGAGCCTCCTCACCTCTATTAGCATAAACACTTGCCAAATGAAAGTAAAGAATATGGTCCTCATCATGCCCTATTTTCAGAAAATCAGTGTCAGAGGTGTTTTCCTCAGCTTGCTTGCTATATGCTTTGCATTTTTTCCTTCATTTCCACAAAACAAGATATTGCTGATTTCATTAGCGCTCATGAATACATCTGTGGGATGGCAGAACGGAATGTATGGAACACAGGGAAGTTCCAGAGCCCTGCCACAGACTGCTGGCCGAGTCGATTCCAGCCTGAGTTGTCTGTTATTGAACCCAGGGGCGATACAATGACTGCCATTAGCACAGCTAGCTCAGAAGCTAAAGTTGAGGTCTTTGCAGTTACTGCCCATGAGAGAGAGCTAAGCCACAAAGAGTGTCTTTTGGTGGCGCCTGGAGGCAAACAACAGACAAAATGCTGCTTAAGCTGATGTCACATCATCTAAAAGGATGGCATTACAGCAGAACAAAAACACACTAACACTCCAAAAAGAAGCTCATCAAGCCAGACAAGACATCAAACCAAAGACTGGTAGGAGGCCATGTGATAAGAGATGCTAAACACATCCATCTGTCCGTCTCCCAAATGCTACAGTTAGGGACATGGTCCAAACAAGTTTTATTGGACCATCCAGACATGGACACGCAATTTGGAAATTTGGAGCACATGACACTTGTCTTGAAATGACACAGGGCTCAGAGCTGTTCAAAAGGGACTTCACACACCTAATGGACATTCTACAGCAAGTCCCAGCTGAGATAAATGTGTCAGGTCCAATCGGCAGTTCCCAGAAAAGAATTGAAAGTTTTAGCTGCTTGCTGGCATTAAAATACCAGTTTGTAAGAGGGGAATCTATTGGCAGAATATAATAGAAATGGCAGAAATGGAAAAAATATTCACAGTAAGTATGATCACCCAAAGATGAGAATTGATGTGTGTTCGTTACCTTAGAATTAGCTCCTCATATCTATAAAGGGAGCAGGTCTTCTTCCACGACCACCATGTTGCACTGCCATGTGCCCCTTTCGCCTTTTTCACGGCCACTGCAGGTTCTCCAACAGGATTGGAAGAGGAAGAGTGAGGGGAGTGGTATTCAGTTGGTTGCAATCTGCAACCTCACCACTAGATGCCACTAAATCCTACACACTGGTCCTTTAAATACTTGGCTTTCCTCCGCCTGCACCACTCAAAACCTGAGCTTCATTGATAATTTCAACCTGCTCTGGGAGCTTTCAAACCAGCCAAAACAAACTGCGCTAATTGGGCAAACGCATCAGGATCTGATTTAGGTGTGAAAGCACCATTGGTGTAGTGATGGGCTCTACCACCTACTGCCACCTCAGCAACACAGCAAGATTTAAAGGATTTCTGTTTAAACAAGACACAGAAGCAGTCGTTAATGAGTTTATTTTCAGCTGGCTAGACGGGTGTAATGGTGTCTTCACAGGTCTTCGTAAAAAATCCATCAGACAGCTGCAGCTCGTCCAGGATGCTGCTGCCAGAGTCCTCACTAACACCAAGAAAGTGGAGCACATTACACCGGTCCTTAAATCACAGCACTGGCTTCCTGTGTGTCAAAGGATAGATTTTAAAATCCTATTACTTGTCTATAAAGCACAAAATAGTCTCATCTCATACATCTCTGATTTACTTGTGTTGTGTTAGGAAGCATCCAGACACCTCAGGTCATCTGGGACATGTTTATCCAGTGTTTGTTCATTGGCTTGGTTTCACTTTTTGTTCTTATTGTCTTTTAAATGGAATTTTAATGTCTTATTTTTTGTCTTATCTTGGACCTGTGACTCGATGACATATGGTAAACTTAATCAATACATTACACCAGTGGCTGTCAACCTTTTTGGCTTGTGACAAAAAAAAGCAGCCCTTTTCACGTCCAGTCCCATCTATAAGTGTGTCACCAGGAGGACATTTCCCCTCAAAAATAACCGCATGGTTGACATTTAATTCTGCAAAATTCCACCAAAATATAAATATAAAGTATATTGAGTGTTTTGCCCATCAATCATGACCAACACTGGCCAACTACAACAGTAAAATTCTACTTATGCACTGATGCATTATTTTAAAAACAATATAACAAACAAACAAACAAAACAAACAATATATATATATATATGGTATCAGAAATAACAATATGTCAGTAATAGTTTATTTTTCTGCAAAACAAACACTTTTGATAGTTCAAGTGTATTTACTTGCAGAGGATTTTGTTGTATTGTTACATGTACATAAGGAAAGAATCTGAATATTAGTAATTAATAATAAATTAAGTATGGAGTACCCTTTGCATGGAGATGTAACTTTTTTTAACCATATGATTTATTGCCATGTCCTCATTTCAGAAATCCCTGACCGCTCCTGCCTGTTGGTATGAAGGCCTGTGTCAGGCATTGCTTTCCATCAAGCATCTGAGGATTTCTTCAGATTTACAGCCTGTAAGTGGACAGTAAATCTGAAGCAATTGTTACAGCTCGAGTCTGATCTTGAGTCTTGTCACTTCTTCTCTGAAGTGAAACACTCATCAGATCATTTGTCAACCGTGAGTGCCTTTCCATCTGGGTGTCACCACTGCTACAGCATATGGTATCATAATCAGTCACAAACTTGTTTCTCCATTACTAACATTTCTCTCTGGACTCTGATTCCGAGCCAAGTTATCGTTGTTTAGCAAACACTTCCCGTTTTCCCCAGGAGCAAGTTGGTCTTCAGAACTTTGTTCAAGAATATTTCAGCAAACTATCCCTCCCACACACAATCCAGCGATATTTTTGTTGGGAAATGTGCAAAAAAGTGCTCTGATACAATGCCAGAAGGTTAAAGCACGCTGACCTTTAAGGCGTTTGAAGTGCTGTCACTTTATCCAAATTTGAGAGGATTTGCACCACAATCATCTGACTTGTCATCTATTATATAACTCATGCACTGTGTTGTTAGCGATTGCTTATTCAAGGCTTCAAATTCGTATTATTTTGTAAGAAAA
The DNA here is from genome assembly GCA_037975065.1 of Chaetodon trifasciatus. Taxonomy (NCBI): domain Eukaryota; kingdom Metazoa; phylum Chordata; class Actinopteri; order Chaetodontiformes; family Chaetodontidae; genus Chaetodon; species Chaetodon trifasciatus. The sequence goes on from JBBMOE010000077.1 coordinate 678,537, forward strand.
TAAATCAAATCTGCAGCTAAACTGGGATTCTCATATTGGTCTTCTTCCCCCTTGTTCTTTGCTATTTCATTTTTCTTAATAAATGGCACAAAATCCCTGGGTTGGTCTGGTGGTTCAGCACATAAAGCATAGCAACTCACTCCTACAATAAGAATGCGAGTGCTCAATTTCCCAGTCTTGTCGAGTTTGCAGCCTTTCCCTGCGGGTGTCAGGCTTCCTCTGACATTGTAAAGACATGTCAGGTGTGTTGGAGACATGGGAATAACTGTCTGTATATCTGTGTAAGCCCTGTGATGGACTGCTCATCTCTTCATGGTGCTTCCCAGCCATCCGCCAAGAGCCAACTGCATGCTGGGATAGGCCTCAGAACTGACCCAAAAAAGGAATAAGCGGGCAAAGATACAAATCAATGGTTAAAGGGTAAATCGTCTCTATAAGAGCTTGCATGGCACAACACCTTGACTATGCACAGGTCTTACTCCTTTGTACAATCTAAGTTGTGTCAAGTGTCACTGGAGTGATGTTGCACTGGAGGCAGTCCATGCCATGTACCGTCATGTACAAGACTTCCACCCACTCCACAATGAGCTGTCCTCAGTAGGGAGTACAGTTGCTAAGGATCAGCTTTGGTTCTCTCTGACAACAATGCCTCCATTAAGGATGGCGTACGCCTTAGCTGTGATGAGAGGCACCTCTGGGTGACATGTGAATGCAACAGTTAGTGGTTGTGGTTGTTGGCAGAGCCATTGCTCCATGTGTTCATGTACAATTAGTACTTTTGCCAGCATATCATGTGTAAAATAGCATGTTTTCATTATGAGCCATATGCCAGTATGTCTACCTTTATGCTGTGGCTGTGGAGAAATGAATGTTAAATTACTCTTCTTTTATACAACACATTGTATATTCATATTATGCTTCTGGCATTTGAGGGGTCCCTGAACATATTAATTGTCTATTACAGAGCAATTTGATGGTGTCTGGGAGTTCATAAGCTTGTACTGGTTTTGGCCATCAGTGGTGATATGAGATGGGAATCTGCAAATGTCAGACATTAATGTGAGATGATTTGACTTTGGAATAGTGCTCGATCAGCGGCTCACAAGAAAGGCCTTTAACCGGGACATTGTGCATCACTGGACCAGGAAGTGCATTCCCATCCACCTGGTTTCAATTAAAGAAAGGCTGAGGGTTGAACAAATAAATCATCACACACGTCAAGCACGTGAATTCAATTTCCACTGAAGCTTCTGCTGAAAGACACACACAAATGAACATAAATGCCATATTTCTATGAGGTTTAATGGTGCTCTTTCAATTACATGTACTGGAAATGGTTCAGCTACACCCAACCGGAACATCTCTGTAACATCTCTGTGTCCACAGTTGTGTTCAGGTACATTCCCATTAGTAGAGAAGCAGGCAGGTTTAATGGACTCACTGAAGAGAAAGCACTTAATGTTATTTTCTGCATGGATTATGTTCATATCTGATAAATGTGCCACCATCGTAACATGTTCTTGATGTGTTATAAGTCCATGTAGGTTGGGTGTTTGTATGGGCAAAACTCAGCAAATACTATAGAATTTTTTGTCCATGTTCACAAGTGTGTGGAAAATATGAATGCGGTCCCTATGGCATATTGAAATGTGGAAAACCTTAGAAAATGTAACACATTTTTATCAAAGTCAGACGCATTGTGGTAGTGAAATAGACTTATTTTAAGGTGGATTTCATTTCAAAAGGCAAAAAACAGCAGGTCAGTTTCTCATTGTGGACTTACACTGGCCTCTGTATTACATCATGTGGCGCTGTCCGAGGTGCTGAAACTTTACAGTCCGTTTCATCACACATTCACGTGGCGCGTCGCATTCGTGCTGTTGTCCTCCTAAGCCAACGTCACTGAAAGAAATGGCGCTCCTAATTGAGTTTTTAAATGTTTTGAGGGGAAGGAAAAGTCATAGTGTTGGATGACAGGATGGGAGAATCCATCATCTCATGTGACAGGCAGTAACGTTCCCCAAGCTTTTCACAGGATGTTTGCTAAGCCATTCATCCACTCTGGCTTGGTATTCCTTGCTCGCTCATTGTATTCAGGGACTTTGTACATTATCATTATGTCTCTGCACTGTACTCCTCAAGGCTATACAAAGCCTTTTTTTTTTTTTACTACTCCCAGCTCATTCATTTTTCATTGGCCAGGGCTTGTTAATTAAAATGCTGAATGGCACACTTTAGGTTGCGAACACAAAATTTTGTTGTTTGACCTTTTCTTTTAGCCAATATGTGGTGCTGCCTGAGTCTGACGCGCTGATGAATGGATAATGTACTATCCCAGCTGACAGGCCTCTTTGGGGAAATTAATGAGAACATAGTGGGGAAGAAAGGGGGTTGCTGAAAGGGGGGAGTTTCTGTTTGTTGAGGCTTGAATTACTCCTCGTGGATTATGCTGGTGCCATAGCTCGCAACTGGTTAATGATTATAATGTTGTGATTTATCATGTGGACACTTGAAAGACTGACGGATAAAAGAGACTGAGAGGGGAAGGTAGCAGAGGCAGGCAATGATAACCATCATAGATGTCATCTGTCTTTCCTTCATTAGCGCTAATGGCTGTTGCATCCTGTTTGTTCTGCTGGATGTTAGAATTAAATATGCAAATTGTGACAGAAAGTGGCTGTTTCTGAAATGGATGGTTATCATTTATTGCACCTCATATGTGCAACAAAACATTTTTTTTTCTTTTTTCAAAGCCAGGATTCGAAGCAGGGAGGTGAATTTCAAACAGCGTGAAATTCTAAAGTCCAAACAGCGGTGAGCGGATTTAACCGAAATCGCCGGCTGACGACTAATTAACTGATTTCGTCCTTCTCGTCTTCCCTCCTTCGCTCTGTCTGAGAACACCACCAAAATGAGAGGATAAAATCTATTATCTGGTGGAAATTAGTCAAGCCTTCTTGACTATCTCATGAGTCATTACTGAAAAGGTGAAATTGATTCTCCAGCAGATGAACACGTCTTCATGAAATGTAATAAATGGTCCTGAGCCTCAGCGATGACCACACCAAGATATTCTTTGAAAGGCCCGATGGAAATGTGTTGTAAGTCCCAGCTCGTGGCACTGATGTCCAATGGCAGATGAAGCTCAGACAAAGCCTAATTGGACAGCTCTTTTAATGGATGCTCCTGGGCGCTACTTAATATTTGATATAACTCACGACTCCATCTGGCTAAATTTATTGTGATACTCAGCAATTGTCAGTATATTCAAGGTAATATCAAGTAAAGCATTTCCTCTTCAAGGCTTTGCTTACATGTTAGCTGTCACATCACTTAAGGGCCACTTATTCCACCTTGCCCTGCCGTGGTATTTGAAGCTGTGCAAATGCCAGAATTGAGCATTTATCTAATTCCTCCAAAGAACACCTCACAGAGCGAGGGAGAAGAAGCAAATCATTTTCGAGGAAATCGGAGCGAGCCAGCACTGATTCAAGACGCTCATTTACTGGATATACCGCTCATACTGCTTGGGGCTTTTTGTACTTACAGCTTTGATCAACAACTTGTTCATTTGAGTCTTCCATTCTTGGAATGAAACAAATTGGTAAAGGTGGCAGAAATGTCTCCCTGTGTCCTCGTTTGGTGGAAATCAGTCATTATGTGTGAGGTGTATTGTCTATAGCTTTCATTTAGCCTTAATTCTGCTCTGCAAACAACAGTTGGAAGGAGTCTGCTAGAAGTATTGTGCAATATTAAAAAAAAAAATGTCTGCAGTGCTAATGCAAGATCCGTGAAAGAGGGGTGTTATACAAGTTATTACTGTGCACTATTTAAAACCTGCATGACTGCGACAGACAGAGCTGGAGGAGTCAGTTCAAGTCCATCAAACATCAGAGAACCACGTCTGGCTGCGGGAACTGTGAAGTTCCTGCTTCCAAGCCCGGACGGTGCAATCAATCACCTGAGATCTGAGCTAATCACATCCCACAAGTTTCTCTGACCAACACAAACACGCTAACTTTCAGAAAACACTCCATTGATTCCAGCACAGTTTGTCCTTGGGAAAACAGATAATTGCCTGTTTTAGAGTTCTGGGTACGCGGCGAGCGTTGACCCAAGAGGCGTGGACCGTTTGAACGCTAATGGTCATTAGCTCTTCTCTGTCCGTGGCTTTGTCATCCACTCATGATATTTGCTTCAGGCAGAGCTGGATGTGCTAATTGGCTTAACAAGTTTGAGTGTCAGCTTTAAATTGGAGCTGCCAAAGATATCATTCTCCGAGCATAAAACTTTGGCACTTAACCACACTGTTCTGCGCACACTCTGACAGTTTTATTTACTTATCTGTGCTAAAAAGAATAACGTTTTGTCTGCGTGCCCATCTATCAATCCTGCGTTCCCTGTTGTTAAATTCTACATTTAGAATTAGAGGTGATTAAATCAAAGAGAGATTGTGCAGAATTTATATCCTTTTCATGCTCACTGTAATATCAGACCACCGCAGCTCTTGCAGCCCCCCTCGCTGGTGAATTTATTGGGCAGCAACAAATGGATTCATTTGGAATCTCCATTAGTGAGACGAGCATTGCTGCGTGCGTCTTATCAATCATACTGTTGTCTGCTACTGCTGCAGCTGCCGCCGTGTGTGCCTTTAAAGACCGTCTGTGTTCAAGGGGAAGAATTAAGTTGTTTTCGACTTTGCCTCCTCAGAGGCCACCTTTGGAATTTGAAAGATTGCTTGTTTGTATAAGAAAGATAAAAAGCATTGTGGGGGAGAACAGGGAGAGAGCACAGCTCAAGTGGGTGGGAGTTGTGAGGTATTGATTTACCATTATGGCTCAGGTTGACCCTGATGCAGCCCGTGGAGTACATTTATGCTATCAAAGATGAACCATTTTGATAGTGGTCTGTTATGACCTGGAGTAATTTTTTCTTATGATGACAAAGCTGAAAAGAAATAAAAGGTGGCTTTCAGGGGCTTAACAGCAGTTGAGTTGTTAATTTTTGTCTGTTATCAGAACATTAAATATATGCCCGATTACATTATCAGATTGCAGTTCTGTTTGCTGAAAATCTCCAATCTGAGTCATTTGTGCTTTAAGTTTTGGACTTCAATTAAAGGATTACTAGTACATTGACGGCGTCTGCGACTGATGGCGTTCAGTCTATGATGTGGCCTGTGAGGCGCCAATATAGCTGCAATGCCTCGTGTTAATTTATTACCCTGAGAGTCCAGACACAACAACAAATCTTTTCTCCAGTAGTAAGTTTCATTAGCAAATAGGTTTTGCAAAATAATGTCGTCTGGATGATGTTTTAATCATTTATTTACTGCACATTGCTCAGTGCCAAGGCAAATGTTCACATTAAACATACAGTCAGTGTGTTTCATTCATTTCTCCTCCTAGCAACTAACGCATGAGTCACCTTTTAATGTTTTTTCTATACTTTTTCTTTATAACATTTAACCAAAAGCCATGATGTATTTAAGTAGCCTCCACTTGTGACGTGGAACATGAGCCAAGGTCATCAGTGTCAAAGCTCTGTCTTGTCCTCCCTACGACTTGAACGCAGCGATACTGAAAGGACATCGCCGCTCTTGATTTGGATCATAACGCTGCAAGTGAACATTGAGTCAATAACTCGTCCTCCAAAGGACATTAAATGTCTTCTGTTGGTGATGTTGGGTTTACATGGTGCTCCCTTGTTTATACTATTGTATAAGTGTGCCACAAATGTCCAAGTCTCTCCAGTCACTTAAATGATTATTTCTTAGCTCATTTCAAGTTCATGCAATAATGCTACTTCTTATCAAATTAAAACAAATACTATACTACAAAATGCTTGCATGAGCAGTTGTAGGAGACATGCCGCAGAGGCACCTCTGTCAGTCAAGTTCACTATTAACCGAGATGGTCACTGTGTGCGATGGTGCCTTTCGAATGTGTGCCTTTCTATTTGTCTCTCTCTGTTTCTGTGTGTTTCCTGTGTGCGGTGTGTGTGAGCGAACTGGTTCATCTTAGGCCCGTCAGCCACCACCCCCTGCTGTCACGCATTGTGAATCATGAGGACGGAGGGGTTTAACAACAAAAAAAAAAAAAGAAAAAGAAGAAACTCTCCTGAAGGGGGATTGCTGATGTGTGTGCGTTTGCTCATGCATGCGTGCATCAGTGTGTATGTGTATATGGGGTCTGCCTGCTGCATCGTCCGTCTTCTTCTCCTTGTTTTCTCCCCTGAGAGGCCGTTTGGGTTTTCATGTCGCTTTTTTCCCCCCCTTCTCTTTTTTCTATGTAGGACACTGCACTGCTGCCTGCTTGATGTTTGAGTTAGGCGGGGGAAATGCTTTAAGACGCTGCTGCGCCTTCTGTTTTTTGGAGGAGCTGCGATATGATTCAAAGCCCTGACAATCGGATGCTGAGGAGAAGAACAACAACTATTTTGGGTACAACGGCAGCTCACCAAACACAGGATGTTCTGAGTGAAGATGGTACAGAGCCACTGCTTATTGCACATTAGAAGAAAGAGTGGGGGAGAAGAGGGGTGGGGGTGGAAATGTGGGTGGTGGTGGTGGGGGCGCTGATGCAAAGGAGGAGGAAGAGAAGGTTGGACTTGCACTTGAACCCTGAGATAAATATGCAACCAAACGACATGATTCAAAGTGAAAGGGTTAACTCGAGTGCCAAGAGTAAACCAGGGTGTGTGAAGTTGAGATGGTGGAGGCCAAACCAGAGGTAAAAGTCAGGTGATCATCAAACTTAAGAACTGAGATGATGAGTTGATTAATTGTTCCAATCTTCCGCACCAAAACAGCAAGATTTAACCTCTCAAATGTGAAGTTTACCTCCTTTTCCCCATCTTACATGATGAGAGCTGCTGACATTTAAAAGAGCTAATGATTTGATCGATTAGCCCGACGAAGCAGAATTGGCAGATTGTACCATGATGAAAGTAATTGCTAGTTGCAGCCCCAGACAGCATGCTCACAACTGCAGTGGAGGGTGTTCGCAGCAGCAACAGGAATGACAATTTAATTAACCGATAACATGTCAGTGTTTTTTTTTTTTTTTTGAGTTGTCAAAATTAAAGCAGTTCTAAATCATAAGGCGGGACATTTGTCCGCTTTGGATAATCATGGTTTTCAACTTTTCTGATTAATAATGATGCAACAATGATTCACTTTGTCAAAATAATTATATATGTGTCCAAACAGGCAGCATGGTATCTATAAGCAGCAGCTTCACTCTTCAATGTGTGTCTGGATGGGATGCATTCAGCCTCAAGATAAAAATAACTGACTCATAAAAAGCATTTACAGGCAGAGTAAGTTCACCTACAGCGCTGACCATGACGGACTCGCTGTGTCACAGTTGCTATGCTTAGGTTGACCTGGTTGGTCAATATCATTCAACACAGTGTGTTCATAAACAGGTCTGGGACCGGCAACTTTGAATACCTCCGTCTAGCTGAGTCTGCGTCACATCATGGTACTTCAAGATAAGTGAGTCATGGGACATGATTGCCAATAACGTGGCACCCAGGAGGAAAAAGGTCATCCACACTGCTCCAGCCATGCAATCTCTGGGAAGCACGGGACAGAAATTACAGCAGAAATGTACAAGGAAGATACCAGAAATATGAGAGGAAACAGCATGCGGACTATTACTTGCAGAACGATAGCAAGGGAGGGGAAGGGGAAAAAAAATGCAGATAAAACGGCAGAGGAAGTGGAGATAAAGAAGAGAAGTTCAACAGAAGACAGTCGTGAATGAAAAGGGGAGTGATGAAAGGGTGATAGGGGAAAATGATGGGAAAAATATTAAAGGAGGAGCAGGGAGATGACGGGGAATAACAAGAAAGAGGATAAGAGCATAAACACATATCATGCAGTGATTTAGGGTGAAGGCAGTGAACCTGCTATCACAGCATGTCAGAATCACCCCTCTGTTGTAACGATGCTCCCGATTTTGTTGAAGAGTTGTGCAAAAGTTCTGCTTGTTACGAAACAAAGTGATTAATCTCCGTAGTTAAATAATAGGAGGCTCTTTTTATGGTGAGTAAGCATTTCGGGGTGTGAAGCATTGGTCATGGCCAGCTGGTAGATTTTAAACTACTTAGGGAATTAGTTGCCGCTACAATTGGCAAGAAGCTGGATTAACATTTTAAGATTTTAAGCCTGACTCACCCTTGCTGTTCTTCATCTCAGACAAAAACATTGTCATCGCCTCATAAAAAATTCAAATGGCATTAATGATGCACGTTTTTTTTTTTTTCCTGTCAGGAACCAAAATAGATGAATTGCATCAATGATAAGAATGCCCGTCTGGAGGAATCAAACATCACATTTAACAACTGCATCTCATGGCTCCTCAAACTCACTAACAGAGGCATATCCAGTATATAGACAAAGCCAGTGTAGAGAGCAAAAGGTGGTCCAACAGCCAGGTTGAATATTATAATAAATGAGGTGTACATTTCCTTTCCTTTGTCTCATCCTCTATTAGGTTTGTCCTCTGTTGTCTGCACTTGGGACTCCAAGGAAACGCAAAGTGAAAGCCTTTATCCCATGTATCATCTATGTTCATTAGCGCCACCGTTAACATCTATGTCATCTTTCCCACTGGCTTGCAAGGCTGGAGCTGCTTCCAATTTGGACAATATCTTAAGATCTGCTTTCAGTGTAATGTGACCTCCGTGACTCTGCAGCGAGCTTCAGGAGTGACGCTGGTGCGGAAACGTGCACGCACAAATCCCACAATGACCCATCCACGTTTGTGGGGTAAATAAATAGCACAGCATACTGCAGGAAACACTGAAGCAGCTCACCTCTGAGCTGTTGCAGAGCAGTTTTGGTCAGCAAATGGGATGCTATTTAAGCCAATTATATTGCTTTAGATTAGTACTTGGAAAAAAAACCTACTGTTAGATTTTCAAGTCTGAATGTGCACCAGATCTGCACTGTTATCCACTGTAACCATGAAAACACGTAGTTCTGATCCGGGTGTTGGCTCTCGTCGTGACCGGATCTCAGCCAGGTGTGAACGCCCTCAGTAGAGCATGGGAATAAAGGTCACATCACTTGACCTCTTCCTGCACAAAAGCAACCTGTTCCCACTGCACTCTTTTGATCTTGGACCCTCTACATGTGTTGATGTTACCTCATGCTAATTAATTAGGTGCTATTTCAATGCAAACATATTCAGGGTAATGTGAACGTTCATTAATGGCAGGAGTAATAGCAAAGCCTTGTGGATCAGGTGTCATTATCCAGACACAGATTACATGTTACTGCTGCACCCACTGTGTAAGAAGGAACAGGACCACAGGTCCTTCATTCCAACGGCTGTCAGACTGTTTAACTCCTGTGCAGTATTACTTTTTTCACTATGCTCACTATACTATATTTTTCTTTCTTTATTATATATTTTCCTATTTTGCAATTGTATAAAAACACTGTATTTTATTAGGCATATCTTATCAGTGCGCAAATTTGCCATTGATTTGCCTCTTTTTGTGCAGAATGTACATGTATATAGATGATTTTATTCTGTATCCCTTTTTATTGTCTTTGTTCTTTTTCTATGTCTCCTTTTTATTCTTGCTATCACTTAATTTCCCCAAGAGTTAGAGCTTATTATCTTATCTTATCTTATCTTATCTTATCTTATCTTATCTTATCTTATCTTATCTTATCTTATCTTATCTTATCTTATTTAGCACTGGGCTTGCTGCACAGCAGCTGTACAAACCCTCAATGGTTTGCTGCTGAGATCATGGAGTGGTCGTGCAAAACCAGCATGCTCAACTTGAATGCATGTGTTGCAAGCTCCTTTCTCCACTGAACTGCCACCCCATAAACTGAGGAATACCAAATTTACCATCTGTGGCTCAGGGATTCACCAGATTAACATCTGAACGAGTGTCAGACTGTATGCTCTTTAGCTTGTAGATCCGACTGCTGCTGCCTGCAGAGGTTGGCAAGACTTATTACAAATTACTAATTTCATTATTAAATTCATTTATTTTGGTAATGTTGGATTCTGCAATCACTTTAAACTGAAAATACTAATAAACTGTAACTACCATTACTGCCATTGTGTCACATTTATGATATTTTTGCATTTTTCATGCTTATCATCACTGTACAAATATTTACATTTTGTGTGAAATGAACTTCCGTATGCACAAGCACTGCAGTAAACACAAATGAAACCAATATGTTACAATACACTTTGACAGTCAGGCTTTCACCAGCATGTTTCTTTGAAGTCAGTACGTAGCCATTAAGCCCGGATGTGTCATCAACCAGCATTAGTGTTGCTGTAGTGCTCTTGAGGCTCTTCAGGCTCAGGCGAATGCATCCAACACTGTCGATTCACTGAAAACCCACCTTTCAAGGATTTCATTAAACACCTCTGACTTGTTTTGAAGATGCTGCGCAGGTCGGGCACGTGTTGGCCACTGAAGCCGTGGCATTTGCTTATCAACATGGCGATAAAAGGTTTCGATATGACGCAGCATTTGCAAATGTGTGTTTTAAATGTCTGCAAATGCATGATGTGGATCTGGCGTTGGGGCTGAGTCACGGATTTTCAAATGTCAGGGTTGTTGCTCATTGGAGATGACAACACATATCATAGCATTATTATCATTATTATTATGATTATTGTACCTTGCTATGTGGAACCGGCCATCAGCTCTTGCATGATCCTGTGTACGGCTACTTCCATGCAACAGCGTGTGTATCCAGAGAATGAAACCTGATTATGAATTATTCCCTTTAGAAATACAGAACCAGCAGTGTGAGACGCCGAAAGCTCAGGGACACTTGTGCTCGTGGAAGCATGTGTGAGCGTGTCATGCTATTTGAGGACAAAAAAGCGAAAAAACACGCGACCAACCGCTGATGCTGCAACATCCACAAGGGGCTAAAACAACCCTGCTATGGATTGATACTTGCAGCTGAAAATCACATAATAGCCTTGATTGACTGATTGGAGCGGTCGCAGAGAAAAGAAATCCAGACTGTTCACAACACAGATTTTGCTTTTTTGTTGAGCCTTGAAGAAAATTGCAACCAACCTTTTAAGCCATAGATGCCTCGTGGCTTTCATCTGACTGGGGGATTGTTTCATTCTTCCTCCTGCCCCACTTTTGAAAGCCAAATCGACGCCTTTCAAAAAGTTTTTAGGTCATATTTGGGCTGTCACAACACATAAGGGAACCAGCTGTTAATTGATAAAGCATCTCCTTTTTTAATTGAATCTTGATCTGAGCAGAGGATTCTTGCAGATTGCACTGCTGAAGTGCTCCGACAATCAAGGTTTCATCACAAGTTATTGTTGTAACTCCTGTCTAGACACTTAGTCACTCACTTACCTGACAGAAGGTGTATTCTTAGACAATAAAGGATAATAATGTAATAAAAGGAAGAAAACACTTAGTTTTTGACAAACTCTGCCTGCATAATCACTTACCCACTGGTTCTCTTCCTCCCTCCACCCCACCGTCCACAGGATGACTTGACTCATGTTGCCATAGAAACAGGAATAACCAAAAGCTCGGTGATATCTGGATGGAGGGTGCAGAAAGCGAGAGAGAGTGAGCTAGTCATTTTTTAAATACTTTATGGTAAGTTGAATTGCTGACATCTCTGACATTCGCAGTTGGAGATCATGAATCAAACACTGAAATTTGTTTCACATTAAATGAACTCATGAATCAAAGGGCTAATGATGCTGCATGCATTGCAAAGCCATCGGAGGCAAATATGTGATTACGGTGGATACAAAAAATATCTCCACATGCCTTAAAACAGTGAATTATCTACACACTTGCTCCTGTGTGTAGTGTAATTTGGGATTTTTTTGTCCACTCTTCAAGTAATTGAAGACGAGGGGACAAAAAATCCACATGAAAAAGTGAAAAAAACCACATGAAATCTTTTGTTAGGAGTCCAAAATGACTGTAAGACGTGTGCGGCGACGGCTGAGTTCGAGCCTGGCAGCCAAACACAGCCAGTGTTCCACTAATTTCACTGCACAGCCGTACAGCTGAGGGCCTTTTCAAGAGACAGATGATCAAAAAGATTTTCAAAATCGAAGCGGCAGAGGTCGAGATGGAGCATTTTTAATCCTGGTACGGGTCATGCTAACTGGATTGTCCATTTTCTTCAATGCAACTCAGTGGCGTCTGTCATAAGACCCATCCTGAGGGTAAATGCCCGAGTCACTCAAACTCCACACCCACAGTCTGTTATGCAGGCTTTCTGTTCATCCTGATGACATCACTACGACATAATTAGGATTATCTTTTTCAGACTCTTTTCAGACACTGAACAACTGCTCACAGGCTGCAGACAACTAACTATGTCAAAAGATCTAGCTGTGTAAAACCTCTGAGATGTACTCAAAAACAAACTGTCGATTTTCATGTATCATCCCCAGTTTCATCAAGAATGGGGTAATTCTGCCCTGCAAAACAATAAAGGCTTTTGCAAAGCTGCAGCCACAGTCCAACGTGTCACACAATTTGCTGACACTCCTTTGCAAGGATCACTTCAGTGTGGATTTCACGCAGGGTGTAAATGACTTCACTCAACATAAATGACATCTCCAGCCTTCATTTTTTTTTTCTTTCACAGTCATGCCAACACTGTCACATTTGTCATAAGTCTTTGGCTTTTGTTCCATTCAGCACATCCAGCGAGTACATGCACGAGTCAATTGCCGTGGCACATTTCCCTCTTTCCTTTCCCCGCTATCACAGACATTATCACAGCCACCATGTTAGCAGAAAGACTTACCCCCACCTCCCAACCTCCCCCCACCATGAATTAATCTGTCAGGAGCAGGATCGCAGTGTTCCTCTCCCTCCGCCTCTTATCGGCGCTCTGAGGCAACTTCTTAAGTGGGAAGAGGAGATAAGATGAGGCGGAGGAATGGAGATATCCCAAACTAAACTGAGATTTAATTTGCGATGGAATTTCTAAGCATCCAGTGTGACGCTGCGCAGGTAGCACTTTGGGAGGTATGAGCCTTCCATCTGGGCAAACAATTGCTCTCCGCCTGTGCAAACAATTCCTAATTACTGCTGTGTGATTAACTGGAGATTTTGACCCGAGTCCCAGACACAAATAAGCCACAGGTGTGTGCATGGCAGCCGCCTCACGATGCACAGACGAAGACACAGACACACACACTTCTGTTTGCATTACGCAACTGGTTTCGCATTGAAACAAGTCAACATTATATAATCCAGGTAAGATTGTACTGTGGCTGCAACAAAGGGATATTTTTACTTGCTACAAAGTGCTGGTTGTCATTTTGTGCTATGGAAGCACGGCTTTCATTAAATGCATCACAATCACTGGCATATGGGAGTTCAAAAGTTCAGCATATACTAAAACTGTAGGCCCCTGGAACTGCTTTTTCTGATGATTACATTTCCCGATGGTAGTTAAATGGGAATCATTCTGTGTTTCAAATAATCACGAGTAAAGTGTCAGAAAAAAGGCTGCTTTCCTGACTTTCACTGAACTTTAAACTGTTGAGAATAGTGTCAGATCCAAAACGCAGTATGCTATCTGATCATGCTGCATTATGAATGTGAACAACTCCAAAGCCAGACACAAAACCAGCCAAGACTCATAAATTTTCCCATTTTATTTCATCCCAACACGGGGACCCCCAAGTTATCACCCGCTGTGTAGGGCAGCCCTGGGCAGGGCACCGTGCCTATTCTTGTCGAGGACATCAAAAAGGATTCATCATTAACGAACCTGCTTGAACATTCTTTCTTTAATTTAGAGGTTTGCTTGAATATTCAAAAATATCTTTCATCCAGAACCGTCTACGCCGACGTGTCACTCTTGCCAAAGTTCTTCTGTGTGCGCACGTCTTTTAAATCTGAGCGGCTTTGATCAAAAGACAATAAAAATAGACTTGAGATAAAAGAGGCAGATCAGATTCTGAAGCATTTTATGCATTACAAAAGAGCTGCAGTGCACTCTTTACCTTTTTAGCATACTATAACTAGCATGTATATTTTCTCAACAGCTGGAGGAGACAGACGTGTATGTGCTACTTGTTATTACATACACAGGCATTGGAAGCATTTGTAATTTCCTCTGATGTAAAACTTATCAAGGCTCCTTTGTACCACTGAGAAACAAAGGCCCAGAGTGAAAATGAATTTCGCCTGCACCATTTCTGCTCCTCTACCCTGCGAGAACACTCAAAAATGTATTCAACTGCCGTTTTGCTCAGGTGTGAGGCACAACATGGCCTTTCATTCTTTCTGTCAGGGGACGTTCTCGTAAACACATCTGAATCCTCTCGGCTTGGAAACTGCCTCGGACTGCTTCTCTGCACTCTAACGGTGTGTGCTTCGTCCTCCCATGTTCCTCTCTTTTTCCTCAGTCTATTCCTCTCTCAATCTCACAAGTGCTGCCCTGAATGGTTTTCCTTAAATGGAGGTCCCCGCGGTCGCTCAGAATCCAGTGGCACCCAGGAAAAGACTGCTGAGGCTGTGATCCAGTTCCCTCCCCAAAGACCCAAACTGAACTCCCTCCTCCAATGAGGGACACTTGCTCACATCCTGAATCTTAATTTGGCCAGTTCTCTATCCCTCCCCATGGAGATACCCATGGTGGTGGTAGGAGAGCAATGTGCTTTTTTTGGGATAACAATTAATGACTGGCTGGCCTTGTATCTTCAAGTGGATCCAATTAGCTTTGGGGATTCGATACACTTGTTCCATGCAAACTCTCTTTGATTGAGCAAGTTGATACAACTATTCCATATCATGCTGAGGCGACCTCCGTGTGCAATGCAGCACATCAGCAAAGGAGAAAAGTACTGCATGTGCTACTTTATAGATTGCCAGGCAAACATTTCAGAGGGCCATTATGAATGTACAGTTTATGCAGTCCGAAAGGGACAAGAATTGATGGATTTTCCCTGCCGCAAAACAGAAATATGCATTTGTGTTGTTCTGCCCACTGCTGGAGTGGTTACCTCAGTGCTTTGCATTTTATTTGCATGCATTTCCGCATTTAGCAATGGATGTAACTCCAGCATGTGAACGTTGTCGAACGAGTATCTGAAATGTTCTGCGGAGAAATCCCATTTCAGGGTTCAATGGCTCTTCTGAAGCTGCTCATCCGGGCAGCTGTGAAATATACGTCCCTTGTAACGCTCGTCTGTTCAATCAATTCCCTACTTTCAATTACTAACATTACTGCTGTGCATGCGACTGTTTTCTTTTTTTGCACAAAATGTATTAAACCAGTTTTGGGTCGATCAAGACTGAGGACAGTTAATGTGGCTACAGATAAGCTGATGAGATTTGCACTGAAGTACATTGTTTCTCATTGACTGTTCACGTTCTTTTCCTTTCACGTGTTGAAAAAAAAAGCCTGAATAATTGAGTGGAAACATAACGCATGCAGGCGCTTCCACACAGTTGGTACAATTAAGCAATTAACATCCAATCGTGCTCTGTGGCATCTATAAAAATGCTGAGCAGGCCCAGTTGATTCTGATTTTGTGTCAAGATGGCAAGAGGAACGGATGGCAATGGAGCACAGATGGCAGGAGCTTCAGTCACAAAGACAGCTTTACTGGCTATTGTTTCAACAGCAAGTGTCATCTGCATGCAGATCTATGGGAAAGACATTAGTAAATAGGGTCAGAAGTTGTGGTTGACAGCGCACACTCACACTGACTGTTATGCTTGTGCATTAGTGTGATATATAAGGAAAACAAAAGAGCAGCTCTTCCTCAGGTGACTGACAATGTCAACGCAGCACATGATCAGACTGTGGCAGCAAGTCAGTCGACAATTACACTGATAGGGATATTCTAGTTGGGTTGCAGTGCATAAACCCCTCATTACAAAGACGAATGCACATTTGAGAGTTCAGCGGAGCAGAAACCATCGGCACTGGTCTACAGAGATGTGCAAAAAGGTGTTACGGTCAGATGAGTCCTCCTTCACCATATCCTCAACAAGTGAGCAAGTGTATAGGTGGCGTACCACAAAAGAACGCTGCACTCTGAATGGTTGACCCCTACAGTAAAGCAATTTGCTAGCTCTGCTATGCAGTGGGGGGCATTTTGCTGGCATGGTTTGATTCCACTTGTTCCCTAAGAGGGAAGGGTGACGGCAAATCAATACAAAGCTGTTCTGAGTGACCACCTTTATCCTACGATGAAACATTTCTATCCTGATAGGAGTGGTCCTTATGGCATGAGGGGGTCACTGAGTGGTTTGATTCAGAATCAATGCTAAGACGCGTTGGAGCTGTTGTTGTGAAACGTGGCAGGCCAACACCTTACTGAGACACTTACCTTTTTTCCTTTCATTTGTTACATCTGCATGTTTCCCACTAGAAAAGGCTGACCTTGTACACTGCAGAATTAACCACAAAGCATAAATGCTGCGTGCAGCACTCAAAGAACTCATATTTGAGCTTGAAGAGAAGATAACAGCGAAGATACATTGATCAAAAAGCCTGTTAGGTTGCAGCCACAGCAAGGTTACTGAGAGACTGCAGCATTAAAATCAAAAACAACAAACACCGATGTGAAACAAAAATTGTTTGCCCTCATACAAAAAAGCTGCTAAAGAAAATGCTACTTCTACAAATGGCCAAGGAGCCGTTTGTTTTGTGCAGACAGAGCCTCAAATATGATTTGGAAATGATATAAAGACAGCAAAGGTTAGCACAGAATGCTAACCTCAATACGCCAACATGCTCGCAATGAAAATGCTAAAGCCCTGATGTTGAGCAGGTATGTTAAACATGTTCATCATTTTCGTTTAGCATATTAGCATGCTAACATTTGCAAATGACCACTTAACACACTGTACAGCTTAGGCTGATGTGAATGTCATTTGCAGG
This sequence comes from Chaetodon trifasciatus, assembly GCA_037975065.1. Taxonomy (NCBI): domain Eukaryota; kingdom Metazoa; phylum Chordata; class Actinopteri; order Chaetodontiformes; family Chaetodontidae; genus Chaetodon; species Chaetodon trifasciatus. The sequence goes on from JBBMOE010000077.1 coordinate 695,440, forward strand.
TTTATAAGTAGAGAATTATCCATGTTGGTGAGTAATATATTCAGATTCAGTCTTCTATACCTCCTAGTGAGAGCTGGGGCTCTGGATGTATCACATTTTAATTTGGGTATGGAGCAGGTTTTTCAGACAGAGAAATTGCCAAAATTATACAGTCCATGCAAAAGAAAGTGACAGCATTCACAGCTGATGTTCTATCTGAAATGACGAGCACATTACATCATTTCTAACAAAGGTGTATTTATTTGTGCCTCCTGCATTAAAGACAAATTACCAATCACGACTGAGTGCTTTGCACTGGAGTATGACTCATGTTTAACCGCCTCACTCTGTTGGAAAGAGGACGATGTGAAGAAAACTGAGAGATAAGTGAGAGATTACAAATTTGGAACTGTGTCTTTAACATAGACAGGTTAGCATTTTGTCCTAGCCTATTTTTATATACTTCGATGACTCAGCTGCATCATCAACGTTACTATTGCGTAAACAAGCTGGCAGCTGATAACGTCAGTCCGTATGGTAACCTTTTTTTTTTTTAAAATGCCATGCCATTGCTGCTTCCTGTATTTTAATTTTCCGCTTTCTGTACGACACTGCAGAACAAACCTGAGCTCGTTGAGCCCTGCTTGTTTGGGAGGCCGTGGCAGCAGCAGCGCATGTGTCTATGTGGCTGTGTCCACGCCAGCCACACACACACAGAAAATGACAGTCTGCCATATGGACCACCAGCAGTGGTCTCACACAGCATGTCAACCTGGTCACTTTATAAATCTGTTCCATCCAGACTGGCTCTAGCAGCCCGCTGGGATCCCTCCCTGTCCTCCTGATTAGCCCGTCCACACTGCATTAAGAGCCTCGCGGTGTCCATCAGGCTGATCAACCACAGCGCTTGTCTTTGCTCGGATTACAGTGCTGCGCCCGGTGGGCCGCATCCAATCACCGCCTCTCGATGTGTAAATAAAAGTGAAACTGAAAATTTCCACACTTTGCCCCGGCTTGTGTTTGCTGGTAAATGGGATGCACTGAGATATAAAGTGAACAAAATGCCATCCATCTATTTATTGCCTCCACTCAGCAGTTTGTTTGGACTAATTGGCACGGATGATTAATTATTATATAACCCATGACAGGCCATGGTAAATTGGAATTAAATGACTGGCTGACATTGCATGTCCCAGTTCAGTTGTATAATAAGCTAAGAAGGATTCATTTGCCTACTGTGGTACATCGCCGTCTGCATTCATCTTCCCTTTGCCCTCATTCAGTGCTCAGCAACATGACCGGAAAGTAAACTACACATGTTTGGAGGTAAACACTGAGGTATTTCTAGCAGTTGAAGGGGCTTGAGGTGTCAGGATGCGCACAAAGATGCCAAATATTCAAGTGTCAGTAAACCATCTGTCAGAGCAAACGACAAAGCCATCAACAGCTGCGGATGCTGTTTCAGTGAAAAACACTGCTGCTCTCAGACAATGATTGACTTTTTTTCATTGTCTCTCTTTATCTTTAAATTACTAAATTCAAATGTTATATATATCCCAAAAGTTTGTAGTATGGAGTTTGGAGTATGGGCACTGAAGGCCTCGTGTTTCCACATCACACTTGGGTAAGTTGCGTGCTGGACTGTGATTGGCCTCCAACAAGTCGTGACACCATAAAAACCTGCTCAGATGCACGCCCTCAATGAAGGTCGGACATCCAAGTGGAGAAACAAGTGTAGGGGGACTTTTAACATTTAACTTGAATATTGAGCACAGATGCAAAGCTCAGGAAATTGTCAAAATACATACAAAAATTCTATGTAACACCAGTTAAGATACAGCATCCTGATTTTTAGTTCTTAGATCTAAAAGCATTGGTTCCTACATTTCCCATAATGCAACTCAGGTGCTGACGCAGCTTGGATGTTCTTATGAAAGACATTACTGCCTGTTTCAATCTCCACACTCCCAGTTTGTAACCATGGCTGGTAACCAACATGCAAATGTGCTATTATAGGGATACTGTTTGGATATTTGAATAAAGAAGGTAAAAATAGAGTACAAATCATTTTTTTATGAGTGTAAACATCAGAGTGTAATGGTTTGCTTCAATAAAAGTCAAGTGTCCGCATTTGCCTTCCATCCAGACCCTCCCGCTGTCGATAACAACACAGTTTAGTGCGCTTTCCCACCCAATTCAATTTGTACGCTCTCCAGAGTCACTGCCGGGCTGGAGGAAGACATATGCACTGTCAGTATCAAATCTAATCAAGTCTGGGGCTCGCTACCTGTTATGGTTTCTGCTATTCAGAACGGTCATAATGGCACTGTTGGTGCTGCTGCCGTGTCAGTGCTGAGACTCCTAATGTGTGTGATGTGCACTCTGTGACTTATCACTCTTGTGTTTTTCACACTGGATGGTGAGTAAGTCCAGCACCCATCAATTACAACCCCACACCCACTTCCTCATCTCTCACATAATGATGTCGATCCATCTCGCTCATTCTCTCACTCCCCGCCACGATGGCTGTCCATTGCGTTCCTTAAGGATTTTGGAGCAACATGTAATTATCAACAGATTTACATCCCAAGTCCACTCCGGCTCGTCTGCTTCCCTCTGTGCCTCTCTTGCTCTCCATCCCCTCCCCTCCCTCTCCATCTCTAAATAATCACTTAAATGAATCTATTACCAGCCTGGCCTCAGCACAGCATTAACTGAAACACCAGTCCCTGTGGGAAAGTGGTGCATTCCACTGCAGGTATAACGCTCAAGGGGGAGCAAAGAAAAGGATCTTTTTTTTTAAAGGATTTCTTCATTCTTAAGCAAAGACGCTAGATCCTCTCTGAGATTATCAATGTGGGAAGGCTAAACCATTATCCACTTCAGAGATTTTCATGTTCCTATAGAAAAGAACAAATTGTGCACATGTGTGGAGTGTGTTCCAAAGTGCACTGGCCTGAAATGATGATCACTGTCAAAGAGATTGATTGAAAGTGGTGGAGCACCATCAAAGCTTTCTCCTGTTAAATCTCAAACCTTTGATCAAATGGTTGTTGAGACTGACTGCTGCTGAGTGCTTGCTTTGTTCACATCCCTATGTGGCTTCTTCATCTCATTGTCGACTAACAGTGATGCACACACAGATTTCTTTATTGCCTTGGAATCAGTCGCAGAAGCCTCTGCAGCCTGTATCTACCCCTCCAACACACAGATGTTTAGTTTCTGGACATGACAAAACAGCAAATATTCATTTTGGACAAGCTGGAAGCAGATTATTTTTGGTGCTTTTGCTTGACTAACAAATTATTTACTGATTAGAAAACTTTTGCTGATGGTTTTTCTGCTCGTCGACAAATAGTTTTATTGTTCCAGCTCTTGTTTCAGCAAGTCCACATGTGGAAAAAATGGCTCATTGGAGCAGCTCCCAAAACAACCTTCAAGACTTTTGATCCCAAGGTTTGAATTAGTGTAGCTAACTAAAATTTCTTGGCTAAAGTTTGGCAAAGTTTGCCATTATCTCCTCTCATCTCTCCGCAGTGTGTCATATAACTATATCTGGAAAAAGAGGTGTTTAATAACCCATTGTGACACAGAGTTGGTACTTTTGAAGGCGGAATTTCTGTCAGGTTTAATTCCAGCACCTGCAGCATATGCTAAATACACTGAACTTGTTTGCATAATTTACCTTCCCTGGTTGTCACAACAGTTTAAAGCCTCCTAACCAGACGCAAAAAAGTGACCATAAGAAGCTTGAGTACATTTGGTTCACAGAGTGCTCTTTTCGATGATTGCTGTTTTCATCTCCACACACAAACCGAACGATTAAACATTTCAGGGTCTGAATAATGTACTTGGTGGAAAAGGCATTAATAGTCTCAACCTAATTATACTTTCAAATGGTAGCAAAAGCGAATATATCTCCTGCTCTATTGTAAAGTTGGAGTTGTACAAGCTATCGCAGCACTTTCATCCTGTGATTGGGTCAACGAAGCCTTGAGTGTTATATTCCAGTAATTTTACACAGAAGAACACTTACAGCCCCTCGGCTTGAGGGACTTTAGAGGAAAGAACAAAGACACATGCACACACTCTGGTTCTAAGTTGTCATCCCATTTTTCAGAGACACTTTAAACAATCAATCCCGTCTCCAGAGTAATCCATATTCTCCATGTCCGTGTTTGCAAGACATAAAACATCAATTACTGTGTCAAATTTTATTCAGAAGTCAAGAATGACAAGCAGGGCATACAAATGAAGCCTAGATACACATACACGCACATGCATCCACACACAGAAGCTCTCTTGCACTCTCCTTCCTCCCTCTCTTTGCCTCTGACACACAAACACAGCATCCTCCACGCCTGCACACACAAATTCACATTCACCCCCAAAAGCAATCCCTTTTTTGAAAGCGAAAGTAAGGGGGGGGGGGGGGGGCTGAGAGGGGCGTGGGGTGCAGCTCGCTAGCTAACGTACATAATGAAAAGTGCAAGCTCTGTCATTTTCTGCAGATAAAAGTGTTCTGATGAGAGCTGGAGACAATAGCAGCGCATTAATCTCCTTGACGTGCCGAGCTTTGGCTTTAAAACACTCACTTCCCCCATTCAGAGTACCTCTATCTATCTAACGCTATGCTCTCTGGAACCACATTAGGCGTTCACACACACACACTACAAACACACACACACACTACAAAATGCAAACATTTCACACAGGAAATTGGTCGTAAATATACAGTATACACAGACGCACAATCATTCACAAATACAAATGTAAAATTTCCATATACATGTGTGAAAGCGAGGCAAGGAAAGGGAGTATTTGGCGTTAAGGAATGACAAAACACGCCTTGCTCAGTTTCTTGTGTAATAACTATACAAATGAACCTCTGTTTAAGTACAAATATGAGAAAAATACACAGTTCTCTCACCAACGCAACCTGTGCTGCACTGTCAAATACCAAATCATCAATAGAAATTCTCTTTTTATGCTACAGCGGAAAGGCAAATCCTGTTAAGCAGTCCAGCAGGAAAGCATACAAGCCAACAATAATCTAAAACAACAGTTTACCAACCATTAACTGGCTTTAAACACACAAACAACAGTAAGCACACAGTTGGAAAAACACATTAATAAGCCCGTTATTACGGGAGTTATAGTTTATCATCTAAGCAAAAATGCTTTTTTCCAACACTTGGGGGCAGCAGAACGAGCTGTGAACACAACAGTGACATTCTGATGAGTCCAGCATTCACTCTTTTAGCTATTTATTCACCAACTTCTGGTAAATTGTGAGGCTTTTTTTGGAGCATTCAGGTGTTTCTTCAGCCGCTAAATTTTCCACTATGCTCACCAGCTCGGCACTGTCAATGCAGCCAGGTGATAATTACTCCAAAAATAATCTTAGTCACACGTTCAGCAGTTCCTGTTCAGCAGAACTTTCATTCACTGGAAGGAATGAATTTACTGTACTGCAATGTAAAAACACACTGAGGATGTGCGTGCCCTTATGGCTTCTGTTCAGGATGCTATGATGCATTCATATTGGCCTGTTGCAAGCAATGATCCAACACTTTTATGATGCTACAAAGCCGCAGACTACTGTTTCCCTTCTCTCCTTTGACCTTCACTGTTTCGCCATGGTCGACCATTATTACGAGCTCAATAAGATGAGTCTGCAGGTGCCCTTTATATTTCTTTGTATTTCTCTCTAATATTTTAAGCAGGGCAGATTCCTCTCAATATAGAAGCATGGCATATGCGTTGCTTTTGACTGCACACGCATCTCATTTTTCCACCATGAAAAGCCCACAATAATATAATTTCAAATATCAAGGTGTATGTTTACCGTTGTCATTTCAGATTTTCTCTCTATTGCTTTTTAATCTTCCGTTGCCAAGTGATGTATGACTGGCAGTGGGTAAATAACGTTTTGAAGGACAGTCTGAATTATTTCGCGCACACGATAGGTGTCTCCGGTTTCATCCTGCACAGCGATGACTGCTCGGAATGGCTGAGCCGTAAAGATCGGTGATGTTTGTGCTGATGCTTTTCCGTTTGGTCTTTGAGAGCGATGCGATCCGAGCTTCTGACAAGCACACGGATTTCATGATCAGATCTTGATATAATATCTCTTCAGCGGGTTCTTGTTTTCTTTTCTTCTCAGCTCCCTCTGATGTTTAACAGTGCTTTGCACAGCCTGGTCATTTTTGCTGCTGGGTCAGCAGCACGCTGATTTGCATTCATACCTTACAGAAGCACAGCACAAGCTCCAGTCTTCTCCAGTTCAGTGCGCGTTGCCTTGCTCAGGGGCATCTTCGTGGTTGTTGTTCAAAGTTACTCACTCCCTGCATTTACAGTTTGAGGAACAATTGCAGTATGGATTAAAAGCTGACATTATAGTACTAGCCCTCGGTGCAGTGCCTGGAATTAGCACCCAGCGAAAGCCAAATGTCAATAAAAGTTGCGTTCGGTGGATAAATCAATAAGACACACCCACTGCATGAGCAGGTAACCTTTTTCAGAGTAACATTTTCAGTCCTCGCTTAAACACTCTGGTTTTTTCTGTTTATTGTTTTTTGATGTCCTGCTGCTCTGATTAAGGAAAAGATCTGGCTCGGTGTCAGATTCAAAGCACCGTCATCATCATTTTGGGTTTTATCTGTTGCCTGCATGGCGAACTAGCCTGAGTTTAAACTCAAAACCTGCTTTGCTTGTACATTTAATACATACAAAAAAGCATGAAAGTGTGCCTCCTTAAGAGGACATGACCACGTGTCATACGCAGTGACAAATGTATTGTAACATGACCCATCCCAGCCTCCATGAGGCGGTCTTTGACCTTCACTGACGTTATTCTTTCCACAACATGTGTACCGCTGAACCCTAACTGTGTTTGGCCGTGACTGGCAAGGCAAAGGGGAGTTCATAGGAAACTCCTAATGCGGCCTCTGACAAGTGTCTCCAACTCCGCTAACGATGACAGAGGAACTTCCCACACAATCAGCCACTGCATCAGTCTCCTGAGGAGAGGGGGGGCTGAGGTAGAGTAAGGGAGAGAGAAAAGACTGTGTGCAGGCTGGAGGGGTGAGTAAAGGCAGTGGATATTTGTTGGGCGAAGCTTGCACATTGGAAGCAATATGGCTTGGTTTTGCATTGTGTTGCATTTTTTCACCGTATCTTAACATAGATTATTTTTTCTACCTTTATAAATATAATAATATCTATCATATCTATATAATAGATAGAGGCTATATTTGAAATAATGTACTTTTTGTTCACGTTTTCTAAACTCATCTGGATGTACGAAGTGGACATGATACCAAAGTTACTGGTTAAAAATAACCTGCAGGTACGATGCTGGTTTGTACCAATGGGCTGCAGCCATGCACGCATTATGGATGTGCAATGGCCAGACAGACAGTGCAGCTAATCTGTTGCATTAGCCTTGTAACCCAATGGCCATTAATTGATTAAAAAAAAGCAATAATATACTGTCGCTTTAAACAAGTCAGGATCAGGTGGATCAGATCTTAAAGAAGAGGATTCGGTTTTTGGTTTGAGTTTTTCTAAATGCACGTTTTGAGACACCACTATTAAGGTTCAGTACGAGCCATTGGGTTACCACTGCTTAAAGTCTGACTGGCACTTTTTTAATGACGTCATCTCCTCATGAAAAGCTGCTGATTTATTGAGTCGAGATGTCAGGTTAAGGCAAGTGTTCACAAATTCTAATATTCTTCGCTTTCTTAAACCATGAGCAGCAGTTGAGTTGTATATATTGGATTGCTCGGAAATGGAAAATTTAACATTCTGTTTGGATTTTTTTGCCACTTTTAATGACTGAGAGTTACATAAGAGGAAATCTGGAAATTTATGTTAAATTTGCCTTGAAGGGTGCAAACATATGGAGTTGTCCAGAACAAAGCTGCCATATATTGGCTGGAGTTCCAACATCCACTACCACCACGACTTCCCTGATTCTTTAAAAGAACAATTTCTTAAAAAAATAAAAAATAAAAAAAATCACAAACTCCATTCAATCAAACTCATTCTTATTTGGTCTTAGATAAATCCACTGGGAGCCAGACGAACTGTTCCAACTTGCATCACATGACAGTGAATAATACGCCTGCAAGCCTCTGACGACTGTTGGCAGCAAAACCAGAAAGTTTGTTTTCACTCGTCTTCAGCTGTCAGCTCACATTTATAAATCAATCTGAGAAGACGGTCCGTATGCAGCGTATTGCTGTTTCATAACAGCCTCGTCTTGCTTAGTCAGACCGCTTTTCCCCCTCTCAGCCTTGCTCTGCTCCCCCTCTTCTCTGTTTCCTCTCTCTTCTTCCACTCCCTCTCATTTTGTCTGCAGCTCTCGTCTTTCCTTTTTACTTCCCCCTTTTGAGTTCTTTCATTGTGTCACTCTGCTCCCTGCTTCCCTGCAACAAGAGTCTCTCGTGTTTTGATCCGATCATGGGAGATGATGTCAGCGAGGCTCATTGCAGCGCTGTATGATACGTGCACGTGCATCTTGATATCGAGCGTGGTGTAAATATATCCGTGTGCTTGTCTCGAGTGCTGCTGATGAAGCGCCGCGGCTAGTTTGCGTTATCTGTGATGTAAGTGATGTTAACAAGAACCAACTGAAAATCCTGGGAAAATAATGAATCATTCCTCAGCTCCACTATGAGGCAGGATATGTGTGACTAAAACACACACCAAAACACACACACACACGCTCCAATGGTGGCAGTGATATTTAGATACAGCAGGGTGCAGTCGTTCTGTTCTCAGAGCCTTGGAAGATTGCGATTGGTGGTGCAGCAGACTTCAAGGCAGTGGATGTCTCCCCGGGGATAGAGCCATGTGACAGACTATGTGTGTGAGAGAGAGGAAGAGCAGGGGCATGTGAGGGAATGTGTGTATTTATCTGCACTGAAACCTGCTACAAATGTCAGATGTGAATTTGGCCATCCGGTCAGTTGACACACAATGTTCCAGCTTGCATCAGGCTGTTTGTCACAATGCTCAATATTCTCTCGCTTTGCAGGGCACTGTGATCGCTTTTTTCCCCAATTAATTCGATTAAGCAGTCTTTTTCTGACTGGTAGTTTAGGTCTAGGCAAAAAAGAGCGAGTGCCAAGAGGGACTTGGGCATTAGCATAACTGTCACGGCTAATCTCAAAGCATCACGGCCAAGCAAGTCCGAGCCCAGTGCCAAATTAACAACGGAAGCAAAACTGGCTAGTGAGATGGAAACATGGAGTCAGAGGTACAAAAAATATATTTAAGGGAGGAGAGCACGAAACGCTCTGTTGTTTGCAATTGTTACGATAAAAAGCCGACGATATGTTCCTGTTCAGCTGGCAGAACCGTGGAGCTGGCAGGAAGTGAGCCTCTCAGACTCAATGTGGAGGCATACTGACATCGGGCATTTGTTTTCAGCCAAAATAATCGCTTCTTAATCGATTCGTCCCTCAGTGTCACAGATTCTGCACTCGAATCATACCGCCCTGACTTGACTAAAAACCGACACAACTGCTGCCGATTTACATTTGCTAAAACAGCTTTGCGGAATCAATCTTTTTGTCTTCTCGGCTGTCTGCATAGGAAGCTGGAAAGTGTCAGGAGAGGTGCAGAACAGGGGTTGTTCCTTCCTAAGTGAAAGACCAATTAAGGAAAGGTTTGGACAAACTTGCCTTTTGCCTATGTGGCAAAAGCCTGCGACTGAAACGCTGCCTGAAATAATCCCTAGCTAAATTCACATTAAGCCGCAGCTGAAAATAGAGCCAACAGATGTGCCGTTTGCTATCTTTCTGCAACGGTTGCTGAAAACCACTGCAATGAGGTGTTTTCAGGCATTATTTACCCCTCTCTTTCTTTTTTTCTTTTCAAATTAAACTAAACATTTGTGATCAGCATTTCAACATCCATGTCTTCAAAAAGCATTGGCAGAAGGCAAAGTAAAAAAGCACAAGTAAACATCCTGCGTAAGTACAAAAGCTTTAAAAGCAAAACAGCCTTCAAGTATTCAAAGTACTCATTATGCAACTAGCACACAACTGATCTATTATTATATCTGATTCTACTTTATCTGGCCTTACAAACACAGATGCATCCATGTGTAAGTAGTATTTTACAGTTGCTGCTTGAAGTGAAGCTTATTTAAAATAACTACTTTTTGGATTGCCAAAAAGTAGTTGGAGTAGTTGGTTGGATTGCCAGTGACACCCAAAACAACACACATGACCACTGACAAGTATCAATGACAGGCGTACTGCACCTTCGTCATCACGTGGTTAACATTGTTAATCAGTCGTGGAACCACCAATTTACCCTTTGGCACCATATTGCATTCATAATTAATCTGAAAAAAAAAAAAAAAAAACATTAATTACACCTTTCAATGGAGAAAAAGCAAATTGTTTCCTTCTGAAATGTAGTGAAGTGCAGGCAGGAAGTCAAGAAGAAATGATTCTACCCTGACATTGTGAGACATCGTGACTAGCAAACGGTTTTTTAACGCACATTCCATGAAAAGGAATGAAAAGCACTTTCAGACAGTGAGCAGTTGCTGCTGCCACCTGCATTGTTTGCTATATTTCATGTAAACGTGCAAGGTTATTTGCCGCTGTCATCTGAGCTGAAATTTCCACTGTGGATTACAATGTGATCATGGCAACCACAGAACACACACAGACGGAAAAAAAAGATCCAGGAGGTATCAGACCACCCTGAGTTGGAGCAATATCAAGCTTCAGAATGTAATTATCTGGTCAATAAATAATTCTTCTGATATTAGTTAGCCAAACTTTCCATATTAATCATGTCCTATCGCTAACTATTTCCCCTATTTTAAGCTACAACTTGCATAATTTAAACAGGTTATGAGAATAAAGAAGGTGGATAGCAGCGACCTGTAGCGCACTAGGATTGGACAGCAGCAAAGTTTCACTCTGCTGCTGTCCATTCAAAATGCAGACACCAGCATCATTGTGCAGCAGGTGTAGCAGCAACTGCGCACTGTCTGAAAGTGCCTGAACTGATTGATCAATCCTGCTTCCCTATGCCTGCACATTCAAGACAGCTGTCTTCATAAGACGGCACGCAGCACGTGTGGCAAGCTAAAAGTAACTTCAACAACCGTCACTGAGGTAGCTCTCAGCGGTCAACTCACATGTGAAGCAGCTCGTGGAAAGCGGTGAATGCTAGCAAGCGAGCATAATGTCATGCATGAAGATCTCCTGTCCCCCCTTTTTCTCTGGTCGGACAGAACAGCAGGAGGCCAACCATGCTCTCCTCAAGCAGTCAGGCCTCGCTCAGATTGACAGCCCAAATCTGTGTTTTTGACATGTCCAGCTGGTGTCTAGATTGATTAATGAACATCTGGACACTTATACGCAAACTGCTTTCAAGCCACATGTGGAAGTGGCTTGAAATGTGATTCCAACCACACGCACCAGATGCTTTGGTCACTCAACTCAGATTTCAACACCATTCACAACACAAAGCAATGACATCAAATCCAGAGGGTGGCCCTCGTCCGTCTCCTGCACCGCACCTTCCAGGTTGGAAAGCCATGTAGTTAGCGTACTGAGCTACTGGCCTCATCATCTCAGCAACCTTAGTTTTGCAGTGGGCTTCTGCATCTTGGGCTTGTTTTCTACAACTCTACGACATGCTGAAAAAAATGTATGCAGCAAAAAAAATGCACTTGCATGTGAATTATGTATTTTTGGTTTTTAATTACAATACTTTGAAGATACGATGAATAATCGGAAGCTAGTTTAATAAGGCTGGCACTCTGGAGACTCCATATCAGTGGGGTAGAATGAGATAAGAGCATCCTGAAAAATATCTGAAAATATCTTCTGTCTTCAGCAGAGCTATCAATCATTTCACTAAGTTAAAAACAATCACAGACAACATCATGGAGGTGGTGATCATAGAGTCCCAGGGAGTTTGTAAGGTTCACATGGGTTTTATCAGCTTGGGCCCTGAGGTACCCACAATACAAGCCTTGCATCATTCTGTTCATGGAAGATATTGCTTCTTGCTTCTCTTTTATATTTTCCATCATCGTTTCCCATGTGTCATTTGTACTGTTTCAATGAAGAGAAAACGCTTGAGGGAGGCTGGACTGCCCACTGTCCTATAAGGAATGAAACAGTTGACTTCAGTGAATAACAGCATTTATTGAAGTAAATAGCCTTTTTGCCTTATTGAGAACGGGCATAAATGTAAAACAAATACTCAACTCACACACCCACAAACACACACGCACACACACCATGTGCTTGGTGTGCAAGAAGTGGACAGAATTAAAGAAACGCCACATTAAAGAGGGATTTTCAACTTTGAAGTGAATCAATCACTATTGCAAATGCACAGGAGAGTCATTAATTCCAACGCCGGTCAGCAGTACACGTTTGATTAAGAGAGGCGTGACAATACCTTCTTTTATGTGATTTTTCAAAGCAACATGAAGCTGCAAGAGTTTCAAAGGGGCCACAGAGTGCCCACTTTACAGGTGCACTGGCCACAAAAACTGAAAATTGTTTGGTTTTGGCAAGAGCGACGGACCAAAAAATGAAACATATGCTAAGCAGGAACAAACTGTTGGCAAGGTGTTAAGTGCCAACTTACACCTGGGGACAGGAAATCATTAATGGGACAGTTATGAAATGGCACAAATTGCAGAGGCAAAATGATAAAACTTTAAGCAGTACATCTGACTGTTTTAGTCGTATCAGCAGATGTTTATAAAGATGCCATATGTGAAAACCACTTGTATCCAAGATATAATTGGATAAGAACTGCGTATCCTGGAGTGATGAGCACAAAACCAGCAATTCTGTACAATGGAAGTTTTAAATGAGCCAGCATGTCTTTCATTTTTTTTTTCTTTTTTCTTGATGTGTTTATTTTTGGAAAGTCAAAAGATCACTTCTATCTCCAGTCGCTAACTGCTCCGCATGGTGGTGAATCTGTAATATGTGAGCAGCCTTCCGGGGGGCAATGAGGTTTGATGATTGCTCTGCATGATCATATTACGCCCTGAGAAGACGAGGCCATTTTACAGCCTTGGCTCCCCGTGGTGCAAACGCTGTTTCCCACATGTTCCAATTGTGTAGATAATAATGCTCCCATGACAACTGGAGAAATGAGCGAGAAAAATAAGATAAAAAGGAAAAAAAAAACTGCAAAGTCGCATCACTCATGAAACACATTTGGCTTTCTTAGGAAGCATCTAAACATCAAAAAAAAAAAAAAAAAAAGAAAAAACTCCCGTCATGTCAAAAAGAAGCGTGAAGCGTTTCCTCTTTAAGTATAGACCACTATTACACGGGAATGATTAGGAGTAATGAGTGGATGTATTCAGACTAATGAAATACAATGAAATAAAGTGGGAATAGTATGAAAAACCAAGCCTGTGTGAGTTCAAGGTAAAAGCAAAAGAAATGTTACTAGCTACTACAGTCAGACATGATTGCTTTGGCTGACAGTCTAAGCAATATGGAGTGAAACATAGTGAATCCATGAGCGCTATGGAAACGATATTATGCTGGTGTACAACAGTACAACATTCCTGCCTTTAGCACATTGTATTTAAGGAGCTATAAACGCCTTTTTCTGTGCAGATTACATTCCACTGAAGCGGTAGGGTGCTATATGGGCGAAGCACAACGCTGAGTTGTGGTAAATATCTTGGTTGTCCAGTGGTGGATGCAGGTGAGGGATGGGGATTGAAGAAGTGTTTGGGCGCTGCAGTGGCGCAAACGATAAAAATAACTTCTGCTGGATGGAGTATAGGAGTTCCATGCTGGGAAATATGGTGCAGACTGTATATTCCATCCAAGCAATATGTGAAACATTTTCCAAAAATGAGCCATGTGGGGTGGGACACCTGTTTTGCTATTGCTGTCCAACAAACACAACAAACGCACACTTCCATTCATTCATTCAAACGAGTGGGAGATAAAATACCAAAATGACCGATCTTGTGCACATTAAACTGTCAGACAAAGCAAAATCCTGTTTAATCTTACGAGAGACCATTAGATCCAAAACACCCTCCTGGATGAAGTTCAGAGGCAGCAGCTCGAAGAGAGAGTGTGGTTTTTGTCTGTCCATCCGTCCTTATCAGCAGTGGCAGCAGGCGAGGCAAAGTCCTCTTCCCCAGCCACGTCCTCCAGCTCCGCCTGGGGGATCCTGAGGCTTTCCCAGGCCAGATAGGATATGTAATCCCTCCAGTGTGTTCTGGGTTCGCTCAGGGGTCTTCTCCTCGTTGAGAGTTCAAAGAATACTTCCAGGGGAATGTGTCTGGGAGACATCCTAATCAGATGTCCAAATCACCTCAACTGGTTCCTTTCAACACGGAGTAATTGTTGAACTCCGTCTGAGGTATTCACCCTGAAACTCAAGGTGACCCCAGACACCCTGCGAAGGAGATTCAAGTATCCGCCATCTCTTTCTTTGAGTTATTACGCAAAGTTCAGGACCACAGGTGATGAACCTAAGCCGACTGATAAACCGACCGCCTGTCAGTCTCATTGTCCAGCTGCAGATACGCACTTGCTCCAGAGTTGTTCATCAACTCCAAATGTCTACTGCAAAAAAGAAAATCGCCTTATTCAACCATGATGGAAATTTGCTTGTGTGTGTGTGCTGACATCTTGCAGCATTACAACAGCTAGCATTACGAGTTTGCAACTTGCAAATAGCTTTTATGTCAACTTCCAAGCAGTAATTATGCATGGGAAACTGATTTTTCTGAAAGCACCTCAAAATCTGACAGAGCATTTACTTCCATGAAGTGCCCGCCAACAAATATAAATATGGACGCCTCGCATCAGTTACATACTGTTGTTCAATGAAATTAAACCCAAATGTAATGCACATGGTCTCATAATGTCATGCACGGTATTTCAAACCTCACGCAACTGCGATGATTACAACTGTCTGACATGAGTACTGCATTAGTCGCGGAAGTCGTTGATTTCTGCATTAATTTCCGAGAACAAAAAGGTGCAACTGGTCGCAACCAGCGAACGCCTGTCAGCACAGAACTGCGGCAGCTGGAACAGCAGTCGGAGGGCATTTCTCACGAGTCGCCCCTTCTACTTCAACTTATCACCGTGTTACTTTAAAAAGCCTCTCGAGAGCGCGATTGCGCCATTCACCAATGTGTCTACACATAAAAACAACACATTCCTCATTTTGCAAAATGCAGGTCGATGCGGGTTATTACTCTGCACGGGCTGTAAAAGCGACATCAATTCGACCACCCACTCAGTGTGTCTGTGTGAAGCATACAGGTAAAATATTGATGCTCCGCAAAGCTGCTGCCTCGCCCTGAGCACACAAACTATATCCAATCAATATAGTTTAAAAACCCATGCTGCCAATCCTTATGTTTATGACCCAGAAATATTACTCCCTTGATTATGAGCAAAGCTAAGGCCATTCTCCTGCATGCACACACACACACACACACACACACACACACACACACACACACACACACACACACACACACACACACAGGTTGCAGCCTTTCATAATAAGTTTAACAGCAGAGCTTTCACTCCTGGGTAATCAATCTGTAATTCATCATTATTTATCTCGCACGCGAAAAGCCCCAGAGGACTCCGGCACATGCACACAAATTTATACGTATACACACAAACACACAGCTCAACTCACATGGGAGAGGGCGGGCACGCACACACACATCCACACACTCACACCCTGGAGGTGTCTTTGCCCACTTGGAGGTATTAAAGGATGGTGGTGGAGAGGTAATTACAAGCACTGAGAAGGAGACGGGGGGGTGCACAAACACAGGACAACACTCCACTCCACGCTGTCTAAGGCCTGCAGACAAGACAGACAGAGAGAGTCCAGCACAGGTCAAGACCTCACCAAATGCGATGCATTTAACACCTGCGTGGACAGGGTGTTGTTGTGTGAGACTTTGGTGAATTGTGCAAAAGGCACAATCCAGGATTCCAGTTTAAACAACAAATGCAAATGCAGAATTGCAACCTTCAGATCCATCACTGCAAACCTGATTGGCAGGCATATTAAAGTTCTGTACTGTACACCACCGTAGGCAGAGGAGCCATTGGAAATGAGATTTTCTGCAGTATTTTCCACCACTGAATCAGGCTTTCCCTTTCTCCAGCGCTGGCACTGCGCTAAAATGAAGTGCGGAGACAGGTCTGGCTTGGCGAGAATAGGCTTTCACCGTCCGAAGGGACGTGCATGCGCGTCTGCATTTGTCCAGCAGCCAACGGGAACGCCCTCTCTCTCTGCAATGACCTGCGATTGGCCAAAAGCCTCCCACCACGGCCTAGATTTTCTAAAGCGTGCAGACAGAGCCAAGAGGAGGTGCCAGAGATCTAGTTTGCCCTCAGACCACTTCAAATACAATATTCTGAAAGGTTATTATGGTAATTTTGCCCAGTGATGCCGAAAATAAGCCGCCTGCCACAGCTTTAATACAGGAGCCAACACCAAGGTATCTAAAAGAAAGTCGCAGCCAAAATCAGGCTTTTGCCTCAGAGCTCCGTCTCTCTTGCAGGACCACCTCTAAAGCTAAATGCTAGCTGCTTTGCGGGGAGCGGCACCCCCTGTTTTCATACATGTCTTTGCAGCTTGGCAGGAAGCTATGCAGCCAGATGCTTTTAGCATGCGGGAGACGGATGATGGAGTTTGAATTTTTGTGAAATTTCTTTGTTATTGATGGGCTGCAGGGAAATTTGGCATAGATATTCACGCCCCCATAACTTTGGTGATCTCTGAACTTTTCATTTCGCTCCTAACACCGGCACTTTGTCCTTAAAGAAAGCAACTACGTTAAACTGATACGTCCCGCTGATATTAACATAAGAAATGTTTACAATTAGCAGTGTAATTAGAGAGGGGCTTTAGAGTCAGTCAAGCTGTGTGTGATTATTCACCAAGGAATGCCTCTGCTGCTCCGAACTAAGTTCACATAATGTAACTGCCTTTAGCATAGACGATTTCAGCAAAAACACCGCATCCACAAAAGAGCAGCTTAAGTGAGCTTAAGAGCTCCCAAAACACACGGATCTACCGCACGCAGCATGCAGCAGCCACAAGTGTGTGTTCCTCAAAGCCGGGAAAAATACACAAGAGATCAAAAAAACGTCCACTTTAAGTCCATCATAGCACAAGCAAGTCATCAAAAACATTTCCAGCCCATAAATTAACCAGACTGAGCAGACAAACCGCTGCTGTTCTGGATAATTTAAAAAGCCAAATGAAGCAACATTAGGGGATTAAACATGGAGCCACAGAGGGAAAAAGATGGAGAGAACTTTAACTGTGGTTAGAACTTGAATGAGCCATGCATGCAGTTAGCCATTAACTACAGTGACATAATACAGCTCTTTTTGGCCTAATATGATGCCATTAGTGCCTCAGTCGCTCACCATTACACATCCCCCGCCATGAAAGGGTCCATTTTATGATGACACGATGCACAAAGCAGTAAGGCAAATACTTAAATGACGGCTCGACGACGGCGAGGTCAATGAGCCGTTTATTTATTGACCAAGGTCGCTCCTGATTAAAGAATGAGAAAGAAGGTGGATGAGATGGAGAGGATGTTTCTTTTAAGCTGCACATCACTCCTGTTGCCCAGCAGCCATGCCAGCATAACTGACAGGAACAGGCCCACTGCACAGTCTGCCACTGTCCACTGTGATTATTGATTCCCTCAGGGTCCCTGCCTCTGTCTCACTACGTCCCCAGGACAGCCTTCTTTCCCCGTTACCAGGCTGGCAGCCGCTGCCTGTCTTACTGGCTGTTCCGACTGCACCCTGCCAAATCCAGCTGGTTTCTGCTCGTTTTCCCCTCTTTGTTAAGGACTCCCATTTTTTGCTACTCAACCCACGTAGTGAAAGATTTAAATCTGATTTATATTCCCTCTAATTAGAAGTTACACAGCTTGAGCATGATGCTGCAAAACTCAACATAGCACTGGCTTTGTAGAGCAACGGTGCCATATCCCCCGCTCTCTGCAGTGCAGCTGCTGTTTAAAATGCTGTAACCCTAATAGGCCCCAAGTGCTTTATCATTACTAATATGAAAAAGAAAGTGAGTTTATTGCATTTACTATCACACATGACAAAGCAAAGCATCAAATCCTCATGTTTCAGAATGATTCTCTTTGATGGAGTGAAAACGTGGCTCGGACAAGCATCTAAAAGGATGGGAACGATGAGATCCTACATTTTTCAAATCACGTGAAATGACCTAAATCAAAGAATCAGCCTTACTAAGTATATGAACTGCTTGGTTGCACATGCTCCTTCATTACCACAAAAATGCTCTTTGCTCTGAGAGGAATCCATGCACACTGTGCTGCTCCCCTTTATGCTGAATGTGTATTAATGCACGGCTGAAAATAGTCCTCAACCAATGCACTATTCAGTAACGCTTGCTAAAAGACAGTGCTCAGCTGCAGGGTAATTTCTGATCTTTTTTTGTTTTTTTAATGAAAAAAAAATAACCAATTGGGCTTCAGGCTGAGTGCGATGAGGAAGAGTAGTGAAGGCAGTACTGAAATATGGACTAACACATTGCTGGTTTTGGTCTTTTCTGGGATTTGATGACAATTGAAAAGAATTAAAATACAGACTTATCCTTTAAATTGATATAATAATATCTTTCCTCTCTGCAATCCTTCTGTTCCTACAGTGGTGACTGATTGCCTTTAAAACTGATTTACAAACTTTATTGCTAATTTTAAAGCTGTTACAGGTGTCGCACCTAAGCTGAGCTTGCTGTTAACCCACCGACATGTTTTTAAAAGTGCTTTATCACATCACAACAAGAGGAGATTGGGAAAAACCAGAGAGGAGTCACCAGCATATCGACTCACTCATTTGGTGTACTTCATCCTTTGAACGCCCCGCTGTTTTATTGAGATGTAAAACCAGTGTGCGAGCAGTTACAGTGCACAGCTGCCCCAAACGGAGTGCTGCATTTTCAGATGCGAGTTCTCCGAGCCGCTATCCATCATTCACTCAAATTATGACGGGCTGATTATTGAGGGGACTTTGAGTTCCGTTTTGACAATCCTGCTGACTCAAAAGCAGTGGGTCTGAAAATCGCTGTATGGATTTTCCAGCCAAAAAGGACTCCAGGATATATGGACACACTCTGAAGCCATGAACTCTCAATGGAGCTAACCTCAATTACTGACACTGTTGTTTCTTACAGCATCAAAATCTGATGCCCGGTGACACATTTCCTGTTTGCATTATGAGCTGGATTGGGAGGTTTTGTGAATGATCTCCTTTCTGAGTTGTAATGGTTTATGGCTTGCGATGGCTTCCATGACAGTCTTATAATGGCTTCAATTAGGAGGCTCAGTAGGTTTCCTAATGACATTCCCATTTAAGTTTCAAATAAAGCCATTAAAAATACCCACAATTTTGGAAGAGCATTTTTTTTTCTCAGCAGGGGCAGTGACAAGACTCTGACGTACGACGTTCAAATATTTTTCAAGATAGAGCGGACAAATCCTCCTCTTTTGACCAAAAGGGACTCTGTGAACTGAGGAGTGTGCTCTGTGTTGCGTAAACCAACAAATGGAGGAGTGTAAAAAAAATGGCTTTTCTTATGACGGAGATAAAAATGGAGAACGGCTGCCGCGCAGACCCCCTCCACCGCTCGCTGCCATCCATCAGCCTTGAGATGAAGTCTTTCAGGAGAGGCATTGATGTCTGCCAGCTGTTGTCAACAACCCTCTCAATCCCCCCTTCTGTCTTTTGAAAATCTATTTCCCTCCATGTTTTTAATCTCTTGCAAAATGAGCAAAAACAACTAAAAATGCAAGGAAAACAGAAAGGACAGACAAAGTGATGTGGCCTCAAGAGTTCCTTGGTCACGTAAACATAGGCCAAATGAAGCATTTGAACAAATGATGAATGCCGTCTTTGCTTTTGGGAAAGAAGTCGCCGTAATTTGAAAATTAACCCTCCTGTAATTTTATTTTAAAGTTAAAAAAATCTAAAAAAAAAAAATTGTTAAAAGTATTTTTCAGCATGAGACTTTTCCGGCAGTCAAAGTGAAGGCTGAAAAGGTGTCAGAAGTGTCAACTATTTGTTTCTTTGCAAGTGTGAGACAAATTTCACCCCAATCACTCATACACACACACCTACCAACATTACACTCTGCAGCCACATGTGATGGAGCAGGTGACAGCCCTGGAGGCTCTGGAACTCGTCTTTGATCATGACTGTACAGGAGGATGCATCTGAAGATGAAGACCATTGTGAGGTCAATTCTCAGTCTGATGATTCTGATTATGAACCAAATGAGGAAACTGCTATTCATATTCCTCTAAGAAAGGCATTCACATCAAAAAATGGTGAAACACAATGGTCTTCATCCCCAAGTATACGTCAGGCAAAACTGTCTCCAGAAAACATAATAAAGACAGTGCCAGGTCCCACTGGGATTGCAGTGACTCATGTGACAGACATCAAGTCAGCTTTTGAGCTGGTTTTGCCCGACTCACTACAGAAAATCATTCTCGAAATGACCAATCTAGAAGGAAAGTGTTTTTTGGGGGTGAAGTGGAAGGAGCTTTTTTCTACATATCCACATATTTGGGAGCCCTCATCTTGGCTGGGGTCTATAAGTCAAAGGATGAATCAACAGCAAGTCTGTGGGATGCAGAGACAGGGGCAGGACTATATTTCATGCCACAATGTCTCTGGAGACTTTACATATTTTCTCCAGAGGAATCCGATTTGATAATCAAGAGACAAGGGCTGTTATTCGGACAGTGTGGGATAAGTGGGTAGAGCATCTTCCACTACTCTATAACCCAGGCTCTCATGTCACAGTGGATGAAAGGCTAGTGGTATTCAGAGGTCGCTGTACATTTCGGCAATATATGCCTTCCAAACCAGCTAAATATGGCATAAAAAACAGGGCTGAACTCCCTGCTGAGCTGCTGGTGACCAAGAACAGGGCCCCTCAGTCGTCCATGTTTGCCTTCACAGACACCACAGCCCTAGTGTCTCACTGCCCCGAAAAGGGGAAAAATCTTGCACAAACTTTGCACAAAAATGCTGAAATCAGCACATGAGAGGACGGGAAACCGAGTGTGATCCAAGAGTACAATGCCACCAAAGGGGGGTGGATAACTTGGACAAAGTGACGGGGTCCTACAGCACCAAGTGAATGACTGTGCACTGGCTGCTGGTCAGCTTTTACGTGATTGCTGGATAAGCCTACTTTCATGTCCAAGGTCAAACTGTCCCACAAACATCATCACTGTTCCTGAGAAATGAGCATGACAGGACAGTTAAAGAAAAAAAAGGGTTAAAAATGGATTTTCATGTCAAGGTTGACTCAGAGGAGCCACTTTCCCGGGTTTGATGTTTGTGCTAATGCACTCCCAGGAAACACTCGATGTTCTCTGATAAGCTGTTTAGTCACAGGTTAAAAGACAAAAAAAAAAAAAATCAATTCAATTTTCATTTGGAAGACAGCATCTCATGCAAAGCAGTTCAAAGTGCTTTACATTAAAAAATCCATGCATAATAAACACACACACACCAGCATACATACTGCACAAAAACAGCCCTTTTTTTCCTCGAAAGGAAAGAAAACGTGCAATTGTCCCATCTTTCGAGAAAAGACGAGACATCTTGCATTAAACTGGAATAACTGGTGTTCAAACACATTTCAATGGTTACTGACAAATCTGTTCATTCACCCGGTCTGACGAATCAGAATTCAACACACGTTCTCTGAACACATGCATTAAAGGGGTCATCACTGAAGCAGACATATGCGACTGATCATGAGGATTCATTTTTTAAAAAAAGATGAAACACTTTTGGCTACACCTACAGGGAGAAAATATAACTAATGAAGGTGCCAATATTGCCACCACCACCCCCCCCTTTTTTTTTAGAGTGTGGCTAATAGGTTGAAATGTGCCTCGGAGGATGTGGAAAAGAGCCTGTTCTGTGTTTGGCGCAGCGCGTGGAAGGGTTTGAAAGGAGCAAACTAAATTTAGACAGGTTGAATTTGACACAGACACACACGATTGCGCATGCGCTCACACACGCAGTCATTAGGCTTTCAACAAACATCATCTGGGTGGAATGATGAGTCTTTAGTGAGATGCATTTGTTTCCTTCACATTACAGGAGACAGGAAGGTGGGGGTGGAGGGCTGGTGATGGTGGTGGAGGGGGTGTCGCTATTGATATGCCCCATGCAGTGCCAACACCTGACTAATTTCATGCAGCCATTCAAATGACTGCCTCCTTTGGCTCATCTGTGCCGCCTGCCGGCTCCCTGCTGAGCACGCTCACAGAGGAACAGGTCAATGCAAATGAGCGACAGACCTTTAAAGGGACAGTTGGCTTTAAATCAAGTGGACTTAGGGGACATGTCTGCGTTGTATGATCGCTACGGTTAAATGAATATTAAATATTGAGATTGCATTAAAAAAAATCCAAAAGAAATAATTTCATTGTAGAGTTTGTGATTTTTTGAGGGGGATTTGGGACAATCGGTCAATAATTTCAGCAGTCGAGAACACTTGACATGAACCATTACATCATTTTTCTCAAATACAGCCGAAGCTGCTTGGAGCGTGTCATGTCACCAAATATATGGATTGATTTTAAATGTCAGGCAAACTGGAAGGTTAGGCATTTCACTCAATGGATAAAATGGGGCGGCGATTTAAAAACGGGGACGCTCTTTTCAAAGCAGCCAGAGACACACACACACACACACACACACACACACACACGAGCCCTGGAAGGACCCAGGAAATGACTACTTTTCAAGGGGTACAATAGAGAAGTACTCGAACTTTCCTGTTCTAATTTACCATTCAAGTGGACCTAAATAGAGCTCCAAGATTAAAAATCATCCGCTTGTGACGAGGGCTGGTCATTATTGCAAAATAGTATAATTATTATGTCTGTGGCATGGAGCACTGGTACACATGTGTGCACGCCTACTACCGCCCCCACTCCATGAAAAACATGAGCTGAATAATACCAGCGAGACATGTTAACTGCTCTGATTGAACAAATCCTACAGCAGCGGCCAAGCACACATTCTTGTCTCTCATCGGCGCCTGAGAATTGAATTAAAATTTCGTTTATCCAGGGAAAACTTTGGCCATTTGGAGGAATTACACGGACCACATCAGGTGCAGGACAATAAAGACAGAGGAGTGAGAGGCCGAGCATGTTGCTCAAAACTAACCATTTGTATGCAGAGTGTGACACCCACATGGAAACAGGACCCAGAAACATCATTATTATTATTTTCATGCATTTGACGCACCTCAGCCTGACCAAGTGTCCTTAGGGTAAATAAAACTGGATAAAAGTACACAGAATATAGCTGCGATTGAGCTGTGTGGGATTTTACCCATCAAGTAGCTAAACGTCCCTGTGACATGAATTGAGATTGCATACTTAACACTAGTATTTCCTGGCATTTATAGAAAAAAGGGGTTATTTTGAGCTGCATGTTGGCTCAGGGGAACGTGCAGAGTGGACATGTCAAAGTCGAGACTTTAATTGCTTGACCTCACATGGACATATTGGGGATAACACACCAAAACAAGACTGAGAGGTTGCAGGCACGCAAGGCTTGGAGAGGCTGTGCTTTGAGCTAAAAGGTAATGTCAGAGTGCTAACATGCTCCACATGAAGGTGTATTGGTCACCACGTTCGCCGTCCTAGCTTAGCATGCTAATAAGAGCTAATTAGCACTAAATATAAAGTGCAGCTGTGGCTGATGGGGCTGGTAATGTACATCACAATGCATCCTGAGGGAGACATGTAAGTGGAACAATCTTTACATTGTTGTATTAATTTAAGATCTACTACTTCCACCACCCCTGGGGACGATGGATGTAAATTACATGGCAACACGTGTGATAGCTGGTGAGATAACTCAGCCTGCCATCCCTCGAGCCATGCAGCAATCGTGCCTCAAACTTTGAAACCCTGGGGGTTACTGACTTTTTTTTTTTGTGGAAGGCTCACTTAAAAAGACAGGATTGGATCTACAATCATCCGTGTCTTGAAAAGTTATCTTTCATCTGGTGAGCACAGTGTGCAGACACAACAAAGCAACAGGCAGGCAATCAGGATAGAGAAACAAGTGGAAGACGGGAGCAGAGAAACTGGAAAAACTCCAAAAATAGACAGACAGGCAAAGCAGGATGAAAGCAAACGGGCTGGTATGTATACTGAGGAGGTGATGAGGGAATTGGGAGCAGGTGTGGAGGTCAGGTGACGCTGAAAGGCGGGGACACAAAGGGGACAACAGCTGGAGCAAAGACTGATATGTTAATTATAAGAACACGTACCTAAACCTTGAGGCCGTACGTATGAAAAATGCACATTTGATGGCAGAAAAGAAATACAGCTCATTGCATTCACGCCAGTTCAAGAGCAACCACTTTACGCTCAGTGAAACTCCAGCTGACCAAAAATATGGATTTTTGAAGACACCCTTCCAAACCCTTTGACGCTTGATTCACCAGAGAGCAAAGTTGGTCCCAGCATTTTTTTTTTTTTTTTTTTTTTGCTGTCTGTTCATAATGGAATTCAGCAAAGAGGAATGAGGAATGAGAGTTTATGAATCCGGGGGCCACTACAGAATGATAAATTCAAGCGCTGAATTGCTTAAAAGGTGTTCCACTTCACCTATGATCGATTGAGGTGGACTTAAAACTAAATACTGAATATTCAGGATTCTTCAATAATAAATCAAATTTATTTTCTCGCCTGACATCTCCCATGTTTGAAAGAAAGAAAACCTTTCTGTGAGCTTGAATTATGCTCTTTCAGGAAGTTGGCTCAATCAGCTCAGCGGTGCAGCCATGTTTGAAGTACTGTTACGACGGGGGCTGGGGGTGATTTTTAAAGCTGACTGCTGGACACGGCGAGCTGCGGGGCGAAATTCTGGCTTTGAACTTCCTGTCTTTGCTCGCAAGAACACATAGAATGATGAGTATTAAACTGAAGTATGATCAGCTATCCACTGAAAGATTAGCATTTTTCTTATCTTTGGATTATGTTTCAATATGTATAACACTGCTAGGAGAGTGTTCCATTGGCAAAACATGATTCCCTCATTATATCACTGCAACTGAATTTTGCAAAAAAAAAAAACACCATAGAGATGTTAAGAAATGAAAGAAAACAATCAGAAACAAACACAAAACCTTGCCTTTTTCTCCTTTTAAAGTCAAACACAGCCATCTGAGCTATGTGAAGTGATTTGACCATCTCCCCTTCCAAACGAGCATCCTCTCTGCAAATTATTTTGCGTGGATAACATTAAGAATGAGCCTCTCACTTACTCATCTCATCCTCTTTCAGACAGGAGAATACATCATCAGCGAAGTGCACGGGGGTACAAAGACAGCTGGCTCCTCAGATTAATTTCAGCATCTCCTCTTTCTCTCCTCCACCGCAAAAATAATTCATTTACTTGATATTCAATGCAGGTGAAGCTCCCCCACTTTTCCGTGACTCCGTTTTCATGAGCGCTCGTATAGACACGTGTGTGCGCAAATGCACGGACACACAATGTCAGGGACAATTGCTTTGACCAGGCACAGGGCCAAGGGCTGTGTAAGGACCGTAATTTCATCCTATTGCTTAGCTAGGTCACCTTATGCTTGACCTACCCATTGGTGTGTGTGTGAGAGTGTTTGCGTATCACTCAGATAAGAATGTATCCACTGGCAAGGAACCATGCAAGGTTTAATAGAAAACACTGCCGGCTTCCGTGGGGTAAGGTGAATGCCACATACTGGTGGCATTATAGCCTCATAACCTGCTTGTTGTCTCTTCCTTTTATCGTCTTTCACTGGCAATACAAACATCCCTAAAAACAAGAGCTTCAATCTAGTCACAAAATATTGTTGCTGCAATAAAGGCAGCTGCAGCTGAGGGGTGAGCGGAGCAAAAATTCTCCCTTTCGGTCAAAGTCACCGCAGCACGCACGCCCTGTCTGCGATGCATTCACGACCCACTGAGATCTGCACAGCAAAACCAGAACCTTCTACTTGCAAAGCCAAGTCTCACCTTCAATGGAGCACCCAACTGTTCAGTGTTTTGCTTAGCCCTTCTTAGGCCTGCTTCAACACTTTAAATATTAAACATACCATATCATTCATTTTCCAATCTGCTTCTCTGAAGGAGGGCCAAAAATGGCTTTATTGGGGACAATAGCTCCATTGAAGAAACACTTCCATGGCATTTACAGAATGCTTTCAAAGCACTTGCTGCTACAATCAAACGGCATTTTCCTCCTTCATCACAGGGGCGTAAGGGCTCGTACACTCCATTGTGGCCTGTTTGAATTGCTCAGCAGGGAAGTGAGATCAGAATTGAAAAGGCATTTCAACGCACATACACACACACATATGCATCTGAGATTCGAGGGGCCAAAGTAATGGTACAATACAGGCATTTTGGAAAGGTCTTACGTGATTTTACTCCACTCTCACCGAGCAGTGATGGATATCGAAGGATATTTATAGTTTCACAGCATCTCAACATCTGCTGAAACCAACTTTCGTCAACCGGATGCTAAATGAAGATGAAATAAAACCAAAAAACAACCAAAAAAATGACTTATTACTTATTCAGCGATATAAATATACCTGTTGAAGCTGTCATTTTTATATACTGGACAACAGTTTTATACTTCTATGACATTTATGACCCATATTTCTCAGATTGCACAGAAAATTAATAGCTGCCACACAAGCAGTGATTCTGTTGGATGTGTTGGCTCCTCCTCTGCTGCTGCGTCCTCTGTTTCAGCGAACTACGTCTTGTCTAAGTGCATTTGTCCCTTTACTGTTAACGTTCAAACATGACTTTTCAAAGTAATCGCCAATGTCCTTGCAAAGCTATGGTTGATCCATGATGACCTTGCACAGCTGCCTGACACCGGCGACAGGTGTCAGATTGCACCACTATGACTCAATGCCTCCTGGCTTTGCAACATCAAGCCTGCTGTGGTCTGACCACTGAAGCTTTGGCCAAGGAAAAGAGGAATCTGTGGCAGAATAAGAAGCATCCATTTGATCCACTTCTCCTCTCCATCCTCCTGTCAAATGTCAACTCACTCTGGAGTAAAATGGACTTGCCTGGAAATACCTTTCAGGGACATCTGCGTCACTGTCCTGTCCGAGTCCTGGCTAGATGCGTCAGTCTTCGATTCAAAGGTCAGCTTGGACAGCTTCACTTAACAAACTAACTAATTAACTAACTAACTGTTTGGAATGGAATGACGGGCCACACGCAAAAATCTAGTGCCTTCATATTACAGTGTCACACTGATTTCACATCTCAGGCACTGCTAATGAGTGTATGGACAACAGCTTGAAGGGCAACTCTGATTTGTATGCAGGACTCACCCACATACCAAACTCACACAATAGGTGATAACAGGGCGACAAAACTGACATTAAACTGACATTGTTTCAAATAGAACAAATTAGCTATTTTGGTAATTCAATATTCCGGGGATATACAAGGGCAAATGATAAAACGAGGCCAATGATCCATTTTGGAAATGTTTTGCCTCATCCTGGGTTCACCAAGATGATATTTTGCTAAACTGTAATGGGGCACTACATCACTGATTCCACCCATTTTGGTGCATAATTTCTACATTGACAAAAGAAAAAAACAAGCCGTTAAGGACAAGTCCTGGAAATACACAGATGCAAGGAAAAAGAAATGGTGGTGCTGCAATGTGTAATTTCTGAGATAAATTTAACCCAGGAATTCCCGGGATAATTTTGTCTGGGGAATTACTCATGGTTCACACACACAAACAGATACAGAAACACAACAAATCTCATTCCATCTGCAATCCCAACTGTGCACAAGCAATAACAGTCAATGCTCATCATGCATTCACAGAATCCCTCCAATTTCCATAACAGGCATCAGCTCCCCAACCAAACACTAAAATAATCAGCATACACTCACATTATCAGCCAGTTCATTCATTACTAATTGTTTCCACATGACATTCAATCATGCCACTGTCTTCTCACAGAGAATAAGTTGTTTTCTGCATGTGGAAAATAATCCACCAAATGGAGGCCTAAACAATAATTGACAAGCTGGGTCTCAATTCAGAGACCTACGTCTTGGAAGGTTGTAGTTTACAAAACCAGAACCTGAAGAGACCTGAAGACAAGGAGGCTAAAACATGAAATACAGGCCTGAACATGGTGTTAGCATGCTAACACAAAGAACAGCTGAAGCTGTTGGGAACAGGTATTTGATCCTAAACCAAAGTATGAACTTGAACAAACTACCGCACCATTGGGGGGAAATTCCACTTCCCAACAGCACAAAATGATATTGAAGGATGACTGATACAACTATTGATCAGTATCAATGACTCAGCAATTACTACTTCGCAAGGTTTGCTGAGGTTTTCGTTCTTTTACGGCCCCTTCAAACCTGTCCATCTACTGACATTTGAACAATTTATGCTACGATGGTGAATGAACAACCGGCGAATGTATGATATTTCAGCAACCAAGGCCAAAAGACTTGATCTGAAGCCAAAACAGCATGCTCAGCAAAACCACCATCTGGAATAATAACAGCAATAAAACACTTGCAGGAGGAGTACAGTATTTGATTTGTTCAGCGACCCAGAAGAAGTTCTTTGTCTTTAGAAACAACATCAGCTCTTAAACATCAGCTATTATTCCCCATACTTTTGTGCAATGACAGCCTGATTTTGGGGCGGCTGCTTGTGAGTATTGGAGTCTTTTACTGCTGTTAACATTAGCTTGAGTGGAAGTTATTTGGGCCGCCTGCTTTTCTTGATATCATTTTATCATGAAAGCTCACTTACTCACACACACACACACACACACACACACACACACACACACACACACACACACACTCACAGAATAACTTATCCATTTAGTTGTCATCGCATGGTGCTAATGGGGAAGTGTGTTCAAACAGATGTTCCAGATATCTTTACAGGGAGTGAAAAAGGCAGCATAGATTTACATATCTCGCTGTCTGCAAAGGAGCAGGCATTACCAAAATTTCACCATGCTGTAGGTGAAAAGAAAAAGAACCATTTGTTATATAACCACCAAGATTGAACATGTTCAAAATGCAGTTTTGATGTATTTCTGACACGTTCTTGAAGTCAAGATGGGGAATGGTGGAAAGATTAGATGGAAGTGTAAATGTTCAGAAATCCAATTCAAAGAAAACTCTAAGATGGAGGACATGATTGCATTTTGATTGAACAGTTTTGATTGCACCAGAGTCTATTAAGATAATGACGAAATATGAAAGAGCGCAGACTTTTGCTGAGGGATAATTTGGTGTGTGTCTAATTTGTACAGTTACGCCGCTAAAGTTCAAATAAATCATTATTACTGTTAGAAGTATCAGAAAATGGTTGCAAAGAAACCACATGTAGCAGACAGAAAATCATCTTGTAACATTTGGGCAGACCTTTGGGACACTCATCTTATTATATTATTCCCTTTTACATCTCCCCAGCATCTACAATTACCTTTTGCTTGCCAACACTCTGGTATATTTCCAGAAAGAGAATACTTAGCATCAAGCAGAGCCACCTTGCTCATGGCTAACCTTAAGGGCATGAAAATGCATTGAGAAAGTTCGCCATAAAAAGCACAAAGGTGGCTCCGAAAAGAGCCCAAGGAAACAGGTTGCATCATCTCACCTTGACGTAAAACTTGAACAGAGATGATACAAAAGGGGGGATGCAGCTTTCAAGTCTGCTTTTATGTTAGGGTCCACATTTCCCTTAAGTGTAAAATCCACTGCAACTGGCTCTTTGAATTGAGTAGTCACCATTGTAGAGTTGTCATGGAAACTATTTTAAAAAGTCATTCAGGATGTTCATGTTTTCAGCAACAGGTTGTTCTTGCAGAAATAACATGATGATGCACAGCTGAATGTGTACTTCATTTTTTCTGACAAGACTGTTGATGGGTTTTACTTCTTGCCTTAATGTCGAGACTTAATCTTAATATTTGATCTTAATATTCTGACTGCTGGAGTTATCATCTAATCACATTTCATTCAAGCCAAATTTGTGGGTGCCAAGGCAACTTGATTGGTGTTGTGTGGATTGTCATAATATTCCATGGAGCAAAAGGCAGTTATTTGCACAGTTGCAGTGACATTGCTCAGACAGATTAATGCTGTTTAATAATACAAACCGCCTGCAGAGCCTTCATATATGTCTTGAATGGGTATGTGTCAGATTACAAATATTCTTGGCACTCTGAGTAGGGTTTAGGACAAAATACATATCAGATTGCAGGGCTTTAGGGCAAAAGCCACTATAATATATAAAACAGAAGAATACAAGCTTCCAATGATGCTGCACATCACTGTAACACATTATGTTAAGAATATGTAGTGTTTATATTCCAAATAACACAATTTCAGTCCATTACTGCATTGTCTTGCTCCCGCAGTAACTGGTAGTAATGCAGCACATACCAAATTTGATTCTGGCTTTACTCTGAAACTCAAGGCACTAGAGAGCCACTTATCTCTAAATCCTGCACACTGCATTTGCTTGACACCTCCTTAAATTTTGATTTATTAACTACTGATTTTACAGGCTCTTTGCAGATCTTTTAAAAAATAGTTGGGCCGGAGCAATGGAAGCAAAGTCACACTACTCATGAAGAAGAACACTTCCCTGTGTCTTTGCATGGTACTGATTGATTTAATGACAAATAAAGTCCAAATCCTAAGTGGTGCAAAGCAAAACAAAATGAAGCTTTTTTTTTTTTTTTTTTTCTGATTATGGAGATGGATTTTTACATGAGAGCTTGAGAGGCACAGTTCTTGGAGGTGTGATAAACAATCCTCATTATCCCTGCAGTTGCTCTGAAAGTAGTTGCCATATTGACATCATTTGCTGCAGACCTTTAAACAAATAAAATCCAGAGAAATAGCAACATCTTTAAACAAAAATGGTTTCCAACACCTCCATTCATGCCTAATGTTAATCCGATCAGTGTAAAAGGCAAGCGTGGATAATGTACCCTATCAACCAGTGAGAGACCAGTTGCTCCAGCCCAGCCATTACCACTGCTACCTCCGATCTGCAGCCATGGAAAGATGACATGGACATTGTTGCTGTCAGCATGGAGCCAAGGACATGAAGCAACAGGGGGACACTATTTCCAGACAGCTATTGTTCTCACTCACACAGAGAGGCCAGTACAGGTAGGGAACGGCGAGGTCTGAATGTGCTAACCGGCAAAGCCTTGGAGGGCACTCTGAGAGGGAGGGCGGATGTGTTTGCCAAGAGCCACTCGCTTTGTCTCTTTCGCTCGAGCGAGGAGCAAGCCTTAAATACAACACAATCACACCTATGAGCTTTTCAAATCTCTGGCAGCTTAAAGCCTCTCCAGAAATCAGAGCCGAAACAACCAGGATTTCTCGTGGTAAAGGCGAGGCGTCTCTGTCGACCGCTGATAGGCTGTGTTTTGGAATGGATGACTTGAGCAATTAAACACATTTTCAAAACTGGAAATGAATATGGCCTTTTTTTTTAAAAAAAAAAAAAAAAAAAAAGGAAGCATTTCTCAAGATTATAGTCAGCTCACCTTCATGGTTAGCTGTGTTTATCAAGGTGAAAATATGCATCTTTTCTGCTTGCTTGTGTGAACGGTTTCTAAAATATCCTGGGTTGTTTACCAGCTGCATAATGACTCAGCTATTTTACATTTTCACAGCCGTCATTTGATAATGTAACTGAGGAGAGACAGGAAAGGGGGGAGAGAGTGTGGATGACGTGCAGCAAAGGGCTCCAGGTTGGAATAGAACTATCAGGGTGCCCCAAAGTTCCCCCTACTTTTGTGCTAGCAGGTACTCCCCCAGCCTTGAGGGTTTTTTAACAGAATGTTTTTCAAAAGCTAAAAAATGCTGGTATTATTTCACGCCCCTTCTTCTTTCAAATTAGGAAATAAAACAGTTGATACTTGTAGCTATTTGTTACCCCTGGAATAAATTGTCGATAATATTAACAGATGTAGGTTATATTAGGTTACATTTTAGGTGGTGTCAGCTTTCCAAAAAGACTGAAAACAAATACTGCATAAGGGATGCTTGGGTAAGGCAAGCTAGCTTAGTAGGACGTCAAGACCCCCTCGTTTGTGCCTCTGAGCATAATGTAATGCTAACTAGCTGATGGTTGTGTGAATACAAACTTATCATCAAAGATCATTGATTTCAGAGTCAGAATCATGTTTATTGCCATTTGTCAAGACTTCTTAAAAATATGTGCGATATACCTGTCTTAAAAAAGAAAGTGCTGTATAGTTTGTGCAGGAATGTGCAAATTATTGATGCTTCACAGTATTAAGTCAAAAGAACCTGTGCAAGTGATGTATGATAATGTCACACACTGAGCATTTATTACAATTCTAAAATATGGCTGCAAATTATGGAAAAACTTCCTCAGCAGAAGCACATGAAAGTTTGAGGATTCAGTCCATGGTCAAACTCACTGCAACATAGTTTTCTGTTGGCTTGCACTGTTAGCTCCCAGCAGCTACGTCTTTATCGTCCCCACCAAGGCAGACTTTATTATTCTGGCTACCAGTGTTGCTGTCTTGAAGGTGGTGATAAACCTGCGGGTTTATGTCCTCCAGGCCCATGGTTACAAACTGACACAAAGCTCATGTTGCTGCTGACTTGACTTCCTTGTGCACTTTGGTGGTCAGTGTGCTCAGGCTTGTATAACTAACTGCCAATGTCTAACTGAGCTAAATCAACACAAAATATGCCATCAGTATATGCACATTTTCTCTCAAGTCACTGTTTTCAAGACTGCTCTACAGACAGCTCCTTTGCAAAAGCAAACACAAAGAGGCTCCGGCCCACCAAGGACTGTGGCAAAAAAAGACATTTAATGAAATGAAAAGCTAAAATATGGCTTTGTAACTTTCTATACAATTTCAAGTAAAAGACTGCCATCTATTCCGAGCATCTGCTCTCAAAGTTGGTGCATGTTTTGGCAGCTGATTCAGGGTTGTCACAATAGACCCACAGCCCTCTCCAGGCGTAAGGAGTGCCTCACTGCTTCTTTCTATTGCTCGAGGCGAGTATTGTTCCCCATGACTGTATTAGATCGCAGATCCTTAGGTTCCTACAGGTCAATTCATAATTAAAAATCCTCCCCTGGCATCCCCAAGAATGACGCTTGCTGAAGTGCTGTCGATGGCATTTTGATATCCGCAGGGCCAACCTTTGGCGACGACACCCAGAGGGGGGTTACGCATGAACGGCAGAGAATGTCCCTTGTAGGAGGAATGTCCTTTTCACATCTCCATCTTCCACTATTTTATGGTGAACAGGATCTCACTGTAGTGGGACGATGTCTATGTGATGAATAAAAAAAAAAAATGAAATGTCAACCAGGATCCAAGAATAACCCTAAAGTTGCTAATTTACCATCTGGGGATTACTTCACAGATTGCTAGAGCCCTTTAAATGTGCTGTCAAAAACAATTAATCACTCTTCAGTTTGGAAGCTGCAAATGGTAATGTGAGGTGATAGTAAATGCAACATGGACTGTGCTCAGTGATTTGGTATCTAAGGCCTGGAATGATGCAAAGTGAGAAATAAAATGAAAACCACCTACAAGCCAAATGCTAATAGATTTTGGCCCTGGCTGGCGAGTGTCTCAGTGAACTGAATGCATAAATGTGTCTGTTCACTTGCAGGGCTGATCAAATTTTTTGACACATGGAGCAAAAGGATAAAATCTAACACTAGTTTTAGACCATGCGCAATTAAATTGTCTTTTCACCGGAGTAAAATTTAATGGATCGGCATGATTCTGCGAACTCTTATGCCATCATGGTGTTGGTCATTATGTCTTGAAGTAATTAAGTCATCGTGAAATAATTAATCATGGTCTCGGGAAGATAAAGAATGTGGCTGCTGTATTAGGGGAGATGTCTGGGATGCTTGAGATGAACACAGTTCACTGAACAGCTTTAAAGTGGAGGAATAAATCTTCAGTATATGCATTTAGCTGCTTTTTGTAATTACTTCCACATGTACATGAACAAATGCCCACTGACATTTTGGTGGGGCGATGCAAACAGCGCTGATACAGATCTTGTGACTGCAATTGCATGCTTTCAGAAAAAATAACATACATGCATACTTTGGGTCCATAACAAGCGTGTCGGTTGTAATTCTGCATATGAGCCGCTGGTCTTGAGACCTATTAAACTCTGTTCCACTCGGATGCTAAACCAAATTAGTCGAGGTCGTGAACTTCACTCCGAGTAACGTGTTACCATTTACTTGCTCGATTAGTATTCCGTTAGAATGTCGATGCCATAATCAGAAAGAGCAGGAGCATTAAAGGGGGAGAACGAGGGCGCGGCTCCACGAGCGAGCAACCTCTCGCTGTGTGTACAGAGAAAACTCAGAGGCAGCGTTGTAGAGGGGAGATAAATCTCAGCAGAAGCCCCTCTCCAATAATGCTCGCCCTCTCTCTCCCTCTGTCTTTCTCTCTGTTCTTTCTAAATAGAGCAGTTCAATGAAAACCCACTGAGACATGGGATAAATCAATTTTCTAACACTGTATCCAGCACATCTTTGCTCTTTTCTGTAACAAGCTTTTTATTGCTTTTAAAGTTGTATTTTTTCACTGTCTATATTGAGGAAGAATTGACCTCATAATTAAAAGAAGGCAGGGACATTTTCTAATATTATACCAATTAATACTTTGTGAGAAAGTAGAGTGAGAGAAGGAAGGGATTTGTGAAAGAACACAAAGTCCCCCTGTGAAAATAATTTCTATCATTGTGCTACTATCCAGTCTGCCTTGATCCCCAAACAGAACGTGATGCAACAGAGACAACGTGCATGTCAAAATTATAGTAAAATCAGCCTTTTTTTTTGGTCATCTCATGTAATTTGGTTCTTATTATTAGATGGCAACAAAGCAATTTTGTTTCCCAGGCTGTCAAATGTCTGAGAACTGCTGTGAATGGGTGAGTGGACCTGCCAAAGAGTCTTTGGTATCCTGTCAGTTACAGTGGCTGAGGCCGGCACAAAAGCACACAGCTTGCCCAGTGCTTTTCATTACACCACCACATCCGACCAGCAATTCACATGCTCGACAAAAGCGAACTATACAGGTTCTAATCTAACGGTCAGTCGGGGATAAACTCAAAAGAAAGAAAAATGTCATTAAAAAAGCAAAAAATCCCAACTGCTTTGGCGAGACGTCTTAAGCCCTTTTGAAATTAATTTATAATTAAAAACCTGACTTGCCAAAAGTTGATAATAGCAACCAGCAGGAGCGTCCATTTAAGTGTGGCAGAAGTCCTTTTGAAGTCTCCATGGCCGACAGTGGAGTCAGGCTCCGTAAGTTGTCCTTTCGATGTCAGGTTCGGGTTTCCTTGAACCCAGTCTAAGCCCTTTCTATTTTAAGAGGGAAGTTTTTCAAAGTCAATGAAACAAGAAAAGTCGATGAAATGGAATGGCAGAACTGATCTATATAGATTCGCTTCTCCAAGCTCGCTTCATTCCATATCTGTAATTTTAATGTTATATTCATACCATGGCTTTCTCCCTGGAGATCTATCAACAATCTTGTTTCACTTTCAGCAGTGAGAGTTTATTATAAGAATGAGCGTGCTCTCTGTCTGATGACCTTACTGTATATCTCATTTTCCAACCCCTGCTTGCTCACCTGTAAAACAATCCACAGATACCGAGGCCAAGACCTTAAAAATAACACTGGAGGGGTATTGAATGAACATTTGGCTCCTTATATGGCACAGTGTTCGGTTAACCTTTCCCACACTCGAGATCCTATAAAAGAAGATGGAGCGTATTGTTGTTTGCTTTGTCCTTATCCTCAGATCCTTCATCTCTATTTTTCTCTCACTCAGTAAGATGACACCCCCTTTATTCAAGTGTGTTCTCTCATCGTTTTGTCCT
The DNA here is from genome assembly GCA_037975065.1 of Chaetodon trifasciatus. Classification (NCBI taxonomy): domain Eukaryota; kingdom Metazoa; phylum Chordata; class Actinopteri; order Chaetodontiformes; family Chaetodontidae; genus Chaetodon; species Chaetodon trifasciatus. The sequence continues at coordinate 731,487 of JBBMOE010000077.1, forward strand.
CAAGTCAAGGCAACCTTCTTCCCTTTCTCTGGCTCGTTTTTTCCAACACTCTTTCCTTCGTACCCTGCGTCTGATTGCTGTCTCTTTTCACTTCCTCTGACCCCTCTTCCCCTCTGGCTGACCTAACATCTTGTCATCGGCTCACTGGGCCCTGCTGCGTCTTGCATGGCTTACATGACCAGGAAGGCCGATACATGGCGCCGACTTGATGAAATGCATCGATCGCGTCAGTAATCCGGCTCTATCGAGCTGCCTTGATGACAGACTGAACAGCTGCATTCCTCCAACCTTCAACATGAGATTGACAGGATGTAAATTACATTCTAAATCTGATCACAGAAAAAAAATACTTCTTTTTGAAGTGTCGACAGCAAATCATTTTCCTACTTGTGTGATGACTGCGCATGTGTTTGGTGAAGATTTTCCTTTACACAAGCAAAACAAAATAAAGTGAGTTATTTTATACAGAAACTTTTTGGCTTATGTGCTGTGCCTTGCCCTTGCCAAAGTTAAATTTATCTTAATTATCACTGACAGGAAGGCCACTACATCACTCGCTGTTGCTCAGTGTGAGTCACTTGGCGAGAGTGCAGTTATTATCACCATTAGAAGTCAGATGTGAATACCCGTTGAGGGTGACTATTTTGAACGTCCCGTATGAGTTCACTTATGCTGCTCTGCAGAAAAGAATATTGCATTTCTCACTTGGTGGTAGAACTCAATGAGGCAGTGTTACAAGTAAAACATACCTTAAGTAATTACTGTTGATTGATGTAATCATGATGGTGTTTGATACTGACATGTAAAGGTTTAGATGGCAGTCACCAGACGGTGCAGTAGAAGAGTATTGCCCTTCATCCATAAAAGGAGAAAGTTTGGAGAAAAGTCAAACAAAATGTATTCTTGAGAAGAAAAGCCTTCCGCAAAGAGCTCTTCTTGAACCATTCCATGTCGAGGAGTGTCTAAATCAGAGCCTTCAATTTAGCAATCAGTCCGATCAGTTAAAGGAATATGGATGCAGAAACTATGTCCATTGGCCTGAAGCCATTGTGATACAGAAAAAGAATCCAATGCAGAAATGGTAAAATGACAAAGTGCTACTTAAGTGCTCCACTGACAATACAATAATCAAACATCAGAGTAGTTTGCTCATTAATAATATGCAATTATTGAGGGAACAGTCGAGGCTACGCTGGCAGATTGAAATCTGGATTCATCTCTAAGGTATATTCATTCATTCATCTTCTATACCCCTGATTATCCCTTTCGGGGTTGGGGGGGGGGCTGGAGCCTATCCCAGCTGTCAACGGGCGAGAGGCGGGGTACACCCTGAGCCGGTCGCCAGCCGACTGCAGGGCAACATACATACAAGCATTCACTCTCACATTCACACCAATTTAGAGTCACCAATTAACCTAATTAACTCTAAGGTATAATCAAAATAAAAAGGATATTCATGCATTCAAGTCGATTTCCATTTAAAGAACCTAATGGTCTTTTACAGGGTCACAGCAGCAACACTTCAAGACCTTGCTCAAGCTGAGTGAGGTAGAATAGTTTGCCGCCCTCAAAGTTTTAATGGGACCATTATCGGGTGCACAATCAGGAGAACAGAGAAGTAGAATAGAGAAGTTCATTGCTTAAATGTTGCTGGTTCTAATCACTGATGAAAAGATTTGGATACAAAAAAAAGCGTGATAAGGTGCACGTCAGCAAGGCTGCTAACCCCTCTTTGCCTCTGCAAAGCTCCTCAGACAGTCACTATGACAGAGCAACTGCTAGGTTTGGATCTGTGTATAAGTATACATGCTACCATGCTGAGGATGTGCAGTAGTGACCAGTGGATGGTGTCGAGTTCCCGCCCATCCACCGACCCCACTCAATCATGGGTTAGGATGAGCTGTCAGTCATCATGTTACATCCCCTTCTTATGAGCATCAGATAAATAAATAAAACTAAACTTATAAGGAAAATGAGCATTTGAACATACATCAGCATAAGTGACATGTACTTTTCAATTCGGCCCATGTCCCATCCACTAACATGGAGGGGGCGGGATTTATGACCTTTACTGCAGCCAGGCTGATGCAGAAAAGGTCTCAGCATCTCTTCCAGAGAGAAAAATCTGACTGGCAGTTGTCAAATGTAGGTAAGTTCACATCACTTTTTCACATTTCTCTTCTGCTTTGAGAGGTTTGAGGGTACAAATCAGAGTAAATTGAAACAAACTTATTTAAGTCGAATTATTAGTTTATTCTCCCCTTAATGTTACAGTTTACTTTCATTGCAAATTTGTGTTTGCTGAAGGAGGGCAAAATGACAACATTCACGATGATGAAAGATCTTTTCAACATATAATTTTGCTTGACAGTCTCTCCCCTGGCTACAGGAACTTTTAAAGTATTAGTCACTTCAGAGTCGGTGCGGTAGCAGAGACAGCGTGTGGGAGAGAAATAAAAATCAAAGATGGGCCGGGTGAGAGGGGGCTGCATGGGCTTGCATAGATGTTTCCATCACACACAGGCATGATAACACCAAAGGAACATACCCTAATGTCCACATTTACCAAAATCACCCACACACTGATACGACTTTAAAATCCTTGGCAGCCTCTGTACACAAACCTTCATTCATTTTATCTTGTATGTTATTCTACGCTGTCCTCTCTGAGCACAGTGATTCGATTCTAATTCACAAAATCACTCCACCACTAGGATCAACGTCGCTCAATAAAACTGCTCAGGTTTGTTTCATGTTGACCTTCTCACCAATAATCCTGGATTTACGGCACTCGGTTGGAGAATTTATCGCCACACTTTCCACCAAGAACCAAAGAGTTGGCAGCTCACTTTAGAGATGCAGCCCCTTCTGTTTCATTTCATTATTGTTCTTCTTAGATGTGAGTTAATGTTGTATTGTTTTTAGGCATGCCAGCAGAGGCTCTAAGGATGCCATCGTTGTTTCAGATTTAAATATCTCAAGAACAGCTGGATGAATTGCCATAAAATTTTCTTTGACATTCAGTTTCCACAGAGGATGTGTACTTTGTGTTTCATGCCAAGTCGCAAATGCTAGCATGCTAACAATGAAACTCAGATAGTAATCACGGTAATCATTGTACCTGTTAAATGCCAGGATGTTAACATTGTCACTGTGGGCATATCACCTTGCTGACATGAGCATTTTAAAGTAGAGCCACTTGTGTAGTTACAGTATTGTTTCTGTGGTGCACGTCAAACCCTGCAGCACTATCTTCGTAAAAACTGTTCATGTTTGAATTAGCAGTCAGTTTGCCGAGGTCCTCACACCAATGAGAGCAAAGATTATCTTTCCCGAGAAGTGGAATAGCAACATGACACTTCCTTAATAACATGGCTCATCAGGAGAATTAGCAAGATGCATGTTGAGGTCCTCTGGCTAGTTGTAACACTCAAGCTCATGCTTCCTCTGTTTGGTGCATCATACCATGCAGAGAGTACCCTATCTATCTCCCCTCCCTTTAGAAAGCGTGGCTCAATCACCTCCTGACAAGTGCTGCCATCTCTCATTTGGACACCCGTGTTGTCCAATTGGCAGCGCTCACATTAGGCTACTGGCCTGCCTCTCTCTTTTCCTGGCTGCTTGATGCAAACCCGCTGACGCTGCACAATAGCAACTTTCTATGGGCTGCTGGACTCGTCTGCAGGGGGATTTTAGCTGAGGTCCCCTCTAATCGGGCTAATTCTGAATCAGCCAGGACCATTCCAAAGGGTGTGTTCTTCGTGCTGTATTAATCTTTTGGTGAACTGATGCTGAACTCTTTATCAGCAAGGGGGAGGGTGTATAATTGCCTGCGAGTAAGGCCTGGGAGGAAAGAGGAGGCAAGGAGATCCCACCTCCCACTTTCACTGTCTCACTCATGCTCAACAAATATCCTGCCGCTGTTTGCCAGCACTTTTTTTCTTTGGGTGTGAAAGTGAAAAAAGGTTCCCTGGATGGCCACTTCTTATATTCAGCACCAGACTCATCACTGTCATCATTATGACTGTAATATCACGCTTTATGAAAGCCTTACGTCTTTCTTTTTCTGCTGTAGAAGTTCTAAATGTCATGACGGCATAGTCTTGAAGAAAACCAAACAAATCAAATGTTCCTGAGGAGTTGTAATGCAGCGAAGCAAAGAAATGACATCTCCTGCTACAAAATACATGAAAGAGAGATTCAGTTCAGCTTTTAACACCTCGTGTGTCAATGTCTATGCATGTTTCAGCTGTCTAACATTTGTCTGCACGGTGGCCGTGCATTTGTCCCTCAAAGAAAACACACAAAAAACAGGGCTCTGCTAAATACGTTTGTCATCAGCTGCCTTGTTTGGTTACGTGTCTCCTAAAAGCCTCGCTTCGATGCAGAGTGAAGGAGCGGGGGTTAGGCGGTGGAGGTTCGGAGAGTTCTGTGGTAACCTAAATAATTACACGCCCTGTTCTCCCAGAGTGATTAATTATATCTGTGGAAAGGGATTTCTTATTTTAGAGCCCTCCACAGACAAGTGCTGGTGGGGAGAAAGACAAGAAAAAAAAAAAAAAAAAAAGACAAAATACAAGGAGGCCCTTATCAAACCTTTCTTGACAGATTTAGGCTGTATGCAAGACTTGCAGAGTAATATCTTTTGCTTTCTGGTCAGCTTGCAAGAGCTGTACTGAGGACATGAAGGATTTAAAGTGAATCAATGTTTCACAGTGGGCATAATTAACTTCATTTGAGGATCTTGACAGGATATTGGGAGACATTTTATAGCATTGCATATAGCATTTGGGAGGGATTAGTACTTCTCATGCCCATTACTTCACATAATTTCTTCATTTTCCTTATCTGTGCGTACCAGAGTGGCCTTTCCGGAAGGTTTGTGAACATACATGTCTCACGTGGTCGGAAGGGTATTCCCCTCTGGCTGACTCTATGCAGTCTGATTTGCCACATTGGGAACCTGCATTTAAATTTGTTATGATGCAGCGTAATATGGAGTTGGGAGCTTGGGGTGGGAGGTTGTAATAGGATGATTGGTTTAGTATGTTTTTTCCATATGGGGAATCCAGATTTGGATCCAGCCATTATGAACAGTGTCTACAACGACATCCCCTCATACCAGAAGATGTTGGAAGTGAGGGTAAAAGAACATTTCCATAATGCAAAATTTAAAAAAAAAATGCTTTAACAGTCTCAAATAAGACTATGATTCCTGTCCAGATGGGAACAATATGGACAAAATGACCTTCATGTTAATCTATTTGTTTCTTTTTTGACACAGAGAAGGTTTAAAGAGTTTTTTCAGAGTTTAAATTTGCTCATAGTTAGAGGGTAAAAAACAAAGACACAGCCTGTCTAGATGGGATGAAGTAAAAAATGCAATCACCTGACTCCCCTTAGAGAATTATATCCCCTCTAAAAATGCACAAACCAAGATGCAACTGCTCACAAGGTTTACTCTACTTAGCTGCAACCTGCAAGGAGCATATTTTACTGATTAATGATATTTGCTGAAAAAGTAGAGCCCCAGCCTTTTATTACACTGCACATCTTGTTTAGCTCCCTACTTTTAATCTATAGAATGGTGCAGTAGTAATATAATATGTTTCAATATGTTATGTAGAGCTTATATTCTCATTCATCAAGGTGAGAGGAAGCAAGGTTAGGCCAGCGAGTGCAGATCTCTGCTCAATGGCACTGAGCATAGATCTCCATCCTCTGGCTCTGCACTGATCTGCCTGGCAAAGGCAAATTTAGCACGGGCCCTTCTCAGCTTTCCTAAAAGGCACATAAAAAGGCACATAATGTCTGCACCACTGTTAACCTTTCCATGGCTGCAGGAGTGCTGTCAACCAAGCCATTATGTTGTGATTTTGTATGTTTCTCCACCTGCATCTTAGTCAGTATTACGGGGTCTCTCCAGTATGCCAAACTGGCTCATGGTACAGAACAATAGAAAGCTTCTCCTCCTGCCCAATGGGCTATTCTGGCTGAAAGAAGGCTTACTTGACTCTTTTCTTATGCATCTGTGCTAAGGGGAAGAGAGGGGCTGCTTATGCTGAGTATGCAGCAAAGCCATGGCCCAGTGTTTAGCTTAAGGTATCAAAGCATTCGAAAACGTTCAACCGTTTTAACTTTACTGGAGTTGTATCAATTTATAGCATGCTTTACAAGAGAGTACACACATTTTGATATGGGAACACTTCATTATCTATGAATTACTTGTCCTTTAATGCTCACTCATCATCGCTGCAGGTTGTCAGCATATCTCACACCAGAAGCTGTTAAAAATTGCTACTTTTGATAGAAATGTCATGCTAACTTCTGAAGCATCATCTTTGTCCTCAAAGGCTAAATTATGGCACTCCTGAACAGTTGCTCAATTGTGCCATAATTCAGACTGAGGAAGACACTTCCTCCTGTGTAGCTTTTCTGAGGCACACTAAGTCCCTCTGCAGAATCCTGACACCTCAGAGGTTGAAATGACTTTTATATCAAATCTAGCAATTACTGTGGAGCTGGGAGGTTATTCATGTATATGTCAGTAGAAGAATAAAATGTCTTCTCAATACATTTACCCTGATGTAACGACTACACTGAGGTGAGCGGTTGGTTATCTGAGAGGGGAAGTTCAATTTCAAGCAGTTACACCAAGGAGGTTGAGTCAAGTGAACACCTGCTAGGTCAATTTGGTTGCCACCCACTATTAAGATTAACTACTGTTTAAGCCAATCATGTCCCGCAAAGGGCCATCACTGTGCTGCCTTCTACATATTGTTGGGAAAGATAACTTGTTACTTAGGCCACACTTTCAAATAAATGAAAAGTGCATTTGATTATCTTGCATTGGCCAAGAATGTTCCATCTGGTCTTTGTGTGAGAATTAGACTGTGAAGACATGAAGTTGCATTAGACCTCATTAGCTGTCAAGCATCTCAGGGCCATTGCTAATAAAAAGCCAGGATGCTCAGATTTTCTGGAAATAAATGGAAGCCAACTTTGAAATGAAAAGGTTGCAAATGCTTCCAATGATACATCGAAATCGAAAACTTGTACCGCTGCATTTTCGGCCAATTTCCTATTATATTATTATGCAATGCAATCAGGAATGCAGTCGAACAAATCACTGAAATCTTGAGTCCCGCCTGAGGACTTGTTAACATAAATTAGCTTTTCTATTTGGAACAAGAAACACCTGTGCAAGGTCTGATCCAAACTCATGATTTAATATAATCTGCCTTTAACAAAGTCTGCCAAAAGGCATCAAGACAAAAACAGCTGATTATTCAGTGTATGTAACTTCTAGAAAGAAACTAAAGTACCTTCATGACTCAACTCACACTTGCAACATTTTGAATGATGAAAGAACGGTGAGTGAGGAATCACTTTGGTCAATTTTCTATGAGCCAGAACAGACTGGAGAGGGCTAATTATCTACATGCTGGCTACCAATGTGGAAAAGTTCTCCTGGAAAGAACTTCAACTAATCATTGAATGATGTCTTGTAGTCTCATAAAGGTATATTCTTGCAATTTATATGTCAGAAAATTGGCTGTTGCGGTCATTTCATGTCCTTGTGACGCAAAAAAGGGCCATATTTTGGGGAAATTATGCAGAGTTTCATTTACCATACTGTAAGTGAATACTGCTCATTTTGGCCCTCAAGTTGTGGAAATGATGGACAGGGTGCTGAGCAGGAAAGCTGAGGTAGAATGATATTAAACTATTTCACAGAGATATTCAATCCCTTTTTTTAAAATGAAGGGCAAGCGTGGGTTCAAGCGAAAGAGAAAAAGATTGAGATGGAGAATGAAAAAAGAGAGAGGGAAGGAAGGCTTCAGGCTTGGCAAGGGCAATGGAGAGATAAGAAAATATGATATGTACATTTCAGTGAAATGGATATTAAGCAGTTGAGAATTCATACTGAAGCACAGCATCATAGGACATCTTCTAAGGCTCCAAAGTGCTTTAGTCTGAAACTGAAAGTGCAACTCCAAACCAAACCAGAGGGTTGAGGTTGATCTGATTGATTTCATTTCATTCCTAAGAAACTTTGTCAAACCCCAAACTGTGTTGACTCCTTGCGTTTAGTTCAATATTTGCATATCTCCTGCAAACTGTGACAGAAGTTAAGATTAAACAGCAGTGACAAGACACACATACGCAGTAGTGTAAACTCTCAAATATTAGCTGGTGTTCAAATGAGCCTCTGGGTTCTGGGGTTGATCTCCATTAATTATACATTTGATAGTACTGAAAGTATGGAATCTATAAAAACTTATCGAGTATCGGTTTGTCATACAGGCATCCTATCGAAGCGTAATATTGTGGTATGGTGACAACATTACTTAGCCATGGGATAGAAAAGAATAAACCTGAGAAAACTGACCCATCTCCCAGTTTAAATCATGTTTGAGAGTCAGAATTGCAGGGATAAATGCTTTTCTACTCATCCGCACTCCATGGCTTTGTGATGCAACACCTCAGTCGGCTCAATGGGAAACTCTGAGTGAGTCAGACATCTGCACAGACTGTGAACCAGGCCCTGGAGAGTGTTGCGAAATAAGTGTGCGAGATAAAACACAGAATTGAAATTTTACAATAACCGAGGGTCAAGCAAGGCGTGCTTTGTTGGCAGAACGGAAAAAAAAGAGTGTCTGAATTTAAAAAAGAAATTCCTTTCATTTTCTCTCTCCTCCTCAACTGATATGACTGAATGAAAACTGTCAGCAGCTCTTGGAACAAAACACAGAGCCAGCTCTATTCATGACATGAATACTTAGCAATCTGAATGTTATTCATTTATTTATTTGCCCCATTTAAGCTTTTAAAGTGCATTTTTTTCCCAGAAATGCTGGTGGCCTTGAGATGCCATTGCCGTTAACATTTTGTTAATATCATCCATCACTTCTGGCATCGTAAAAAAAAAAGAATCACAGTTTAGCTTGACAAGTGCACTCCATGGAGCGACTCTTCCTCTCTCACTTTCTCAAAGAAAAGATTTTTTTATTTGCCTCCTGCCTTTGAATCCTCCACCAAGGCCTCGAATGCCAAAGGAACACTTTTAATTCATCAGCGGGGGGACACTGAAGGCTGTTCTGGATCATTGGACAGACAGCGTCTGAAGTCTGAAAGACAGAGGGAGAGAGAGAGAGAGAGAGGAGCGAGAGGCGGAGAAAGGGAGTGACTGGGTTATTTAAAAAGTCTCCCTCATAGAATGAATAAAGGACTTTGCAAACAGTAGAGCAGAAAGACCTCCACCATTTAATTATCAAGTAATTGCAAAGTCCATAACAACAGAGACCTGAAAGCAGGAGGCAAGGGAAGAGGGACAGCTCCATGAAAATGTAATTAGCTGAATATCATTTCTCCGAGCTCTCAGCACTGTAGAATTTAACGGGACAAAGAAAGAAAAAACAGACAAGTTCCTTTTAAGATAAAACTAAGCGCAGTGTCACAGCTCTTCTTCTTAGATCTTCAGTGACTTGGATCAATATGTAATTACCTCTGGGAGGAAGAAGCACCTTCTCTCCCCATCTTTTTACTCTCTCTTTAACCCCTCTTTATTTCCAGGGAAAGAAACAAAGCAGCGGTGATTGAGACCGTCAGTGTGTCCAAACTGGCCAACAGATGTATTTCCATTTTTTTCTATTTCAATTAAGAATTTGAAATAGCTAAGGAGTAATTCATTTAGCTTCTTTACTGGGTGCCCTTTCTCCTACCTGTGATAACTCAGGTGGATAACAGCGGTGGCCTGCAGGGTGGGGTGAAAAATGAAGCTTGTGAATGGGGGTTGGATGGGGTCACTAGTCATAGTTCAAACTGTGGGAACAGATAGAGGTGGAGGTGGAGGGACATGCACTCCACTCAGCTTCAGTAACAACAGTCGCTGCCCTGCAGCGCATCACTTATCCTCCGACTGCTACCAACAGATCCCATTCAAGGAAAAGAACTTTTACTACTGCAGGGGTGGAATTACGGCCACAGTCAATTTTAGCTACAAGCTAAGTAAACTACTTATTAATGTTGTAAGATGTGCTTTTTCCATGCAATTCTAAATGTTTTAGAGAGGACAGAGCTTTAAAAAGATTATTTTGTTCTGAATTAAATAATTAATGATATAATGAATGGGTCATTTTAAGGCCTCTTCTTCAATTCACTTCCACCAACACACTGTTTGTCTTTGATACTTCAGTATCTCTGCGGACTCCACATTCAGATTAAAGGATGGCAAGTTTATGGATAACCCGGTCTGTAAACTTGGCCAATTTGCAGCAAATGTGCTTTGGGACACAGGTAATATTGTCTGAATTTTGCTTTTTAATGAACTAAATGACTAAATGTTTTTAATGAACAAAGTTCACTTGTTTTCTTACAGAAGCTGCCATGGCTTTGGTGAGGGAAGGCAAGATGAAACAATGAACATGTGAAGGCAGACTTGAAGGACATGGGATTTGATTTAAAGAAAATATAGTCACCATAGTTTGGTAGCTGCAGGGAATCAGTAGTTCGATTTGTATTACAAAACTTGTTGCCTACACATTATACTGACAACATGGGAACATCAACAGGGTCAAACCCAGACTCTGCATCCACTCCCTTTGGTTTACGGTCAAAGCTTCCAGAGTCCGACCGGCCGTCACTACAAAACCCCCAACGACTCCGCTTACAAGTGCAATTTGCATGATTTTTTCTGCAGCCAAATAGCCATCCAGGAGTCATTGTATTTTTCTCTTTGTCTGAACACACATTGTGTGTGACAGCAAATAGTCCAACCAGCTACTAGTCTTGGAACGTCATGACAGCCCCGTCCTCCACCTAGCTTCCAGAATAAACAGCTGCTCTGGCCTGATTGTGTCCTGTCAACGGGGACTGCAAGCTGCATACTTCGTCTATAGTGTGTCCAAGATGACGCTCTCCCCAGTGGACATATACTGTGCCTTCACTAATTCATACTATTGTTTTCTCTGAGAGAGAGCAGACGTAATGAAGCACAAATAAAGAAGCTCAATAATGTAAGAAAGGATCTTGGGAGATTCCAAATTAATATTGAGAAAGATACTTCTGAATTTATCAAATTTGGCCCTGGAGGGAGGATGTTCTTTGATGAGTTTTGCAGTTTGTAAGCCATTAGACGGCCCCATTATCAACACTGTTGTCGTCACTTCAAATTAAAATGTTCATAAAAGACTGTAGGCTTGGCGAGAGACCTGGTGTTTTTTGATTTCATGGATTTGAAATGACATCAAACATTTCACACATATCTCATTGTCTCATTCCAAAACCATCAACACTGTAATGCTTTCATTGGCATGACACAACCTTTAGTCATGTAATCATGAGTCAGCTCAGCCACTGACGCTGTGTGATACGGTCTAGCTCACATTGGCATCCCAAGTCATCCCGAAGGTGTTGAACAGGGTATCTTTACTAAAGTACTGAGTGGCTGACGACACTGTGCATGGTTTGTGCATTTTTTTTCATTGTGTGTCACCAAGCTCCATGTATTTCAAATATAGAAAGTAAAACTATAATTTGTCCTCCAACAAAACCAAGGAGGAGAGAGAAATGTCAGTCAAGTCCAGTCAAGTCCAGTCTAAAGTCCAGGTCAAACACGCCTGTGGGGGTTGACCATGGGTGTGCTGAGTCTACCTATCAGGGTCTACCTGTCACTTCATCTAACTACCCATCAATTTATAGAATTGTTCAAATTAGCACCACCTCAGCGAGCTGCATTCAAATACAGCTGTTATTTTAAGGCATCACTAATAATATTTTACTGATGTAACATTTGATAATAATAATCCACTAATGTGGGACCCCCATGGCTGAGGGGTTAGGATGCCAACCATTGACTGAGGGATTCTGCTTCAAGTCTGGCCATGGAGCTTTAAAAAGCACCCCTTGCTCTCTTATTTCTTGCCTGTAACAAAAGCTTATATTGCCCAAAATAACTGGGGTTCAGTATTTTGCCTAAGGGCACTTCGACCCGGAGACTGAATGGGCTGGGGATCAAACCACCAACCCTCTGATTAATGGACGACCTGCTCGACCTCCTGAGCCACAGCCACACCTTCTGACCATGCAAGCAAGCAAGTAAAGCAATCATTTTTGGATGACCTAAACTTAGGTGACTTTTAATATTTTACACATCCGAGAAAGAGAGTAAAAAAAAAGCTTCCTTTGTGATACATTTCCGTTTGCGTCAAATAAGGCTCCTGCAGTCTCAGTGCTATAAATAATGCACAATATTTGAGAGCATTGTTTGGAAGTATCGGAAGGGTCTCCCCTTCTCTCCCCTTCTCCCTCCCTCACACACACACACACACACACACACACTTGCTCTGCTTCCCCTCCACATGTCAAATGACATGACATTCAAACGCTCAACATGAACCGCAATCTCCCTTTAGATCCTCTCCTGAATGATTGAAGCTGACGTTGACTTATGAGGCACATTTCTCCGTTCTTTTTATGAAGAGTCACTCTTGAGAAGTGACACTGTGGAGGCATGAAAGGGAAGGAAAGAGTAATTTTATGCTAATGGTATCCCTTAGGAAAAAAAAAAGGGGGTGGGGGTGGGGGGGGCAGATGGTGACCTCGCAATCACTTGGGAGGGAGCGACACAAACATGACTCACAAGAAGAAAATAAAAAAAACAATCCCACAACATTGTGTCTCCAACCACCCCTGAAACTGATGTTACCATTAAAAACACTCTTCTAAATATAAGTACTGTTTGCTGAAGTATATATGGGGGAAACACTGTTATATATTTTGACAAAGCTGTATTAATTATTCATTGTATTTGTCAAACAAACCGTCTGTTGCTGCAGAACGGAGAATTCTTATATATGAGGATGATCAAGCTTGAAGATTCCTTGCTGTTTTTATTTATTTATTTAGTTTTGGCAGTGTGCTGAGTCTGTTGTGATTTATTGTGCTTGCATTTACTTAACGAAAATGGAAAGATTCAGGGAGATATGACTTGATATTTATATTCTCTGCCTGGAAGCCAGTTCAAGCTGACAGAGGGAGGATTTCAGGAGTACAAAGTATGGCTTGAGAACAGTATGTACACTGTTCATTGATTGTCTATTTGTTAACTGAATATTAAACATCATACTAGGCATATAGATTAACCCAGTACAGAGGTTCATAGCTCCAGAGCCATCCTTGTTTTTATTTGGTTACTGTTGATCTTCAATGTCATTCATTTTCACTTTCTGAATTTTTTTATGCTCACTTTTTTTTTTCAGAAGGATCAGTTTCACATTTTTTGGGAAAATACACATTTAAATGAGCAGATTCTCATGTTTGTATAATCTGTACAAAAATTTAAATATTACTGCATGTGTTGGAAGTATTTCTTCTCTGGGCCTGTGATGTGCTGGCATCTCCAGTGCTCACAACCTCTCAGTGGAGAATTATTCTTGTTATTATGGCAAAAAGTGGTACATATCTATAGAAATGGCTGTAATTCATTAACAAAAAAAGTAAGTTTTGTTAATGTTGCTCTTTCAGGAAGTTGTTTATTAGTTTGAAATGATTAAATATGAGGAAGCACAGAGCCAAAGTGATATAAATCTGTAATTTAAGCAATTATGTTTTAATATGATGCTGTATTCATGTCATCTTGTCACTATAGCCCTGACTGTGTAAAATCTATTTTTCTAGGCCATGGGAGTCTTCAGCTTGTTTGGGCTCTCCATCTAGGCCATCAGGGAGTCCACCGGGGGCTAGACAAATCCTGATTCCAGATAGACAGACTGACACACACACACGTACGAGCTCGGTTCCAGTATGAAGCAAGTTGCTCTGTCAGTGCACCTAGGGGATAGCTTTAGCCACCAGCCGCCAGTCCCCAAATCCACTGACTGATCCAGTGCCCAGACTGTCAGGCCCTGCCCAGCCACTGCACAATCTTTCAACCTTCCCCTGCCGCTGCAAAGCCTCCAGTACTTCACACTGTGTCTGTAAAACCAGCACATGCTTGAATTAAAAAAGGAAAGGGAGGATCGTGTGCACAAAAACCTTTAATGTGGCTCGAGAGATCTAACCCAAAGGTAGAATAAGTGACAAAGTTGGCATTCGATGGAACATCAAGCTGTTTAATCATCAAAGCATGAGGGAACCGGAGTTTGGCACCTGAAGCTTCTTTGGATTAGAACAAAAAAAAATTGCTTTTGTTGTTGAAGTTGAGCTGTTGCATTGAATACTGGAGCATCTTAACATGCTAATTGCTAGGAAATATTGTTTCTGAGTTTGTGTCAGAAGGTTGGAGGCAACAGTTTCCTTTCGGCTGTCTCCCTGTCAGAGAAGGCTTTTGGCTCTGAGCACTCGACATGTCAGCACCCTTGATGCTGCATACATTTTCCTCTGTCACTTCATCTGACTTCTGATTTGAGACATATAAAAGAAACCGGCTAACTGAATTGATTTGTACATGCTGATATTCTCATTCGTATTTTTTGAATATACTGTAATTATCTTGACTATTTAAATAGAGGGCAAATGGTTCCTCTAGTGACTTGCAAATCCATTATTGCCTGCCTAATTGGCTTGGCAAGCCTCACCCCCTCTTTCCCTTGCTTGTTCGCTCAAAGATTAAAATCCAGCAGTGATTCTTAATTTGAAATGGAAGAAAGTGCAGTCAAATGATTAGCCAGGACTAAAAAAAAATAAAAAAAATAAAGAAAAGTAAAATCTTATTTAAGCACTGCACAGTACACAATGTGCATCGGTGAACTTCACCCCAAATGTTACAGCATATTCATGCTCAGGCTTTTTCTTTGCTCACTCAGTCAGACGCAAAAAGTTTTCTGTATAAAACAGCTTAGAAATTCAAATGCAAACCCAAGATTTCAAGTGAAACTAGTGTAAAGAAGGCGTGCATGCAGAAAACAGTCTCCGTCAGTGCATGTACAGATAAATGGAAATGAAACAGAGCCACCCGGCTTGTATAGATCCACATGTGACCTTGCATCCACTTCTTTCACCTGTTGTTGTTTTCTACCCTGAAGGGCTTCCATGAAGTGGCAGTTAACGGCTTTCATTTGATTTTTCGTGGAAGTGCTTCAGGGAAGTGCTCACAAACCAAAATTCGAGCTTTGCACTCGATTGGGAGAATTCTCATTTTATCTCATGGTGCGTGTGTTTCGCTTTTCTGGCACATTTACTGACAGGGTTTTCAAGATTTGGAGAAAATGGATACATCACGGGGCCTTTCATTGACCATTTGACTTCACTCTGTTTGGTATTCACTTATTTTAATACACAGCAAGGTATGACATCTGTTGTATGTCTCTTAACTTCTTTGCTCTGCAGCTATCTTGGCCGGAACACTCCTGTAAAAGAGGTTTTTAATTACAATGAAAGATTTCCAGCAGCACATGGTGCAGTGTTTGGAACTGTAAGAAGGCTCTGGGTTCAAACCCACTGACTCTAAATTGCCTGGAGGTGTGAATGGTTGTATGTCTCTGTCAGCCCTGTGGTTGACCTGCAACCTGTCCAGGGTGAACCCCATCTGTTGCCCAGTGTCAGCTGGGATTGGCTCCAGAAAGCTAGAACCAGCAATTGATTATCTTAACTTAGCATAAAGACAGGAGACTCCCTAACTCACTTGTTACATGCCCTTAATCCGTACAAACACATCAAGTTGAGGTTTGACGTGGAGTTATGTGTTCAAACTATTTATTTCCAGGATTTGTGGACTTCCTAAACCAAGAAATAGTTCCAGTGAGACACATGGGATTGCTTTGTTCCTGATCTCTTGCACCTGTCTTGGGTGTGCAAGACCTTTGTAGAATTTGTTGCCAGCTGATATCTTGCCCTGGATGAAAGCAGCCTCTTCTCTGACCCTGTTTACAACCTTACATAATGTCCCATGGAACAAAATGAAAAGAAAATGTGTCTAGGTGAGTTTAAACAGGCTGGGTAGACACATTTAAATAGCAAGTAGATGTTTGGATGTGTTGGAAACTGGTTTTCCATCAACTTTACAGCAGCAGTTTGAAAAAAAATCTGACTGCCAGGCCCATTGGAGGTTATGTACATTTATGATTTGGAAGCACTATCATGCCACAATCTGAAAATATTTTCTGCCCACATTAGACTTTCATTGCTGGGTTGCATTCCCATCTTTATAGAGAACATTCTCACTGCACAGCATGATACCCTTGCTCTGCTGTGATTCAAATTTAATTCATATCCTAACCATTTACTTGGTGGCAGCGGTGGTATTTTCGCTCTCTTGCCTTGTTTGTCATTGCAAAAACTTACAAATGACCCAGTCCCAAATCGTTTTTGAGACAGAACACCACTGTGCAGTCAGTGCTTTAGTGTTTAAAGTGTATTTGGCGGATTGGAAATCAAAGCTCTTTTATGCGGATCATGTTCCTTATATCCACTCTTTAATAGTGGAATTAAATAATGAGCCAAAACATCTTGAAAGCACGACATGGATTTAGTCTGCTGATGATTGATTTCTTGACAGAATGATTAACTGACAGGCCGGTGAGTTAAACTTACAAAAGCACACTTTGTTGCCTGTGCATCAAGCCCTAAAGTGCTCTCATAACCTTAAAAGCCTTCATGCTCGCTGACTACAGTCAAATGAATGGACTTGACTTGGTTGTGGTTCATTGCTTTTGTTCCTCCGCACAGGGAGCTAATAAGTCAATCCCATCCACTCCCTGATACAGTGAGGATGCACTTATCGCATTGTCAGCAGCTCGTTTCATTAAAGCCCCTGGTTAAGTTTGCATGTTACCGATTCAACATTTTTAAATTACCTCGCTCGCGCTGGCTCGAGCCAAGTCATGGTGAAAAACAAAGGGAAGGGCTCCCTGTGAAACCCCTCGTCGTGCTTTGACCATCAATCATGGCTGTCAGAGCAGCTGTGCACTCGCTCTTTGGTGGGAACTCACACTAGAGCTCTACATCATCCAGAGCTGTGATGAATGCACAGGCTTTAGCTCTGGTGCTTTTGATGAGAGGCCATGCCATCGACAGGTAGCATCATGGCAAAAGCGAATACAACGGATATCACGTGTCAGGATGGGATTGATGCAAAAAAATAAATAAATAAATAAATTAAGACAAATACAATCACAAGCATATTGTCTATCTTTTTGCTGTAAATGTCGATTTAAAAGGTCCCATGTCATCCGATCACTACTTCAGTAGAACTGATCACTGGCTTTCACCACACAATGCATGCCAGTTAGATTTCAGTCCAACAATGCTAACAACCTGATGTTAAGCAGGAACAGTAATAATGTACCATATTTATCATCTTGGTTTAGCTTGTTAGCATGCTAACATTGGCTACATTAGTGCCAAACACAAAGTACATCTGAGGCTGACGAGATTATCATTAGTTTTTAGTCATGAAAAGGTAAAAGACGAATTGACATTTTGACCTGATGATGACAATAAATGAAAAACTGAGGGATCACCACAGTTATTATAATTCATCTAAAGGGGGACATGGGTATCTGTACTAAATACTATGGCAATCTATCCAACAGTAATTGAGGCATTTCACACAAAACCACATGTTAATCAGATCTAAAAGCATGGCCATACTGAATTACTGAACACACATATCACACTGACCTGTGCCATGGCTGGAGATGCTTGTCATTGGCGAGGCATCTGATGTTAGATGGCAGTCATGATGATGATGATGATGATGATGATGATGATGATGATGCGACTGGCAGCTGGTTGTCCAGATTTGGATCAGTCAGTCTTGAGCAGAACTGTGTCTTTGCTGGAGTCAGTTTTGATAAAATGTTGCTCACAGTAGCAGGTTGTTGCTTTGCAGCTCAGCGATCTCATGTTGCAGGTTGGCAGGCACATCAGCTGGTTCCACATGAAACTGATAGATAGATTAATTTCCTTTTGTTTAATTTCATGTCAATGATTTCACATTTGAAAGCAGAGAGCTGAGAAGTTGGCTGGTGCTTGAGGTTTAGCTCTGAAAGGTACTATTAATGTTACCATGAAGGGCACTTCATAAATTGTCCTTCTGAATGAGGCTTCAGCTTAGCTATTAGCTCGCTCACCATAAAACTTACTTGCATAAGAGTCCTTACATCCAGGTTGGCAGGTTTGGAGCTGTACTGACTCTTGACACAAACTAACGTCTAATTCAGCAAATATACATGTATATAAACTAAAAAAAAAAAAAAATACGCGTTTGGCCCTTGATGCTGGAAACAAAACTCAAAACTCTGCGTCTACTTCCGTTGTGTTACCAGGCACCATGATGCATTGAAGTGCTAGCAAACACTCCGTGTGTTGCGTTCAGGGACTGCACGGAAAGACCTGTTTTCGAATATTTTAAGTTATTTTCATTATTAATTGTTTTTTGTTTGTTTTATTACTCTTTTTCTAATGAATTGCCTTGCAGGCCAGATCAAATGCTCTCGCAGATCCAGAAGCCTGAGGTTCCCCACTGCAGGTCTGTCGGATCAGTCACTATTATGTGCCAGTATTCAGAGAGGCCTTCCGTGTCACAAGTTATTAGTGTTAAAATTGAAATTTGATTTAAATAATACATTTGCTTTTATGATATTTGCATTAAATGTGGCACTGCAAGGACCAAATTAATTTGGTGGCATGACTGGTGGAGTGACACCAACACAGAGCAATAAAACGCTTTCACTTTCCCATCCTATCCACCCTTGGTTGTCTCATTAGGCTTCATTCCATTACAAGGCCAAATAGGGCTTCCAGTGTTTAGTCATTGTTTATGTAAAGCAATTTCTCCCAGAGAAATATTCTGTAATTCTTATTATCAGCACAGAAGATGTGCCAGTTGAATTGCACTGTCAAACTTAAATTGTTTTCTAATTTCATATTATCAGCATTTCGAATGGATCCTGGCCCCAAAGACCTGTTCGAGACCTATCGGGCTATGACGGAAATTGCAAGCAGCACCAATTGGCCTCTGGACACACAAACCAGATGAGACCTCACAAGTTAATCATAGCACAATGCATGTCAGGCTCTCTGCTGACAAAAGAATTTGCCTTCTATCATGGCATACAGTTAAAATTGTCAATACACCTGATGCATGATGATGGGTTAAAAAGTTAAATAGTTGTGGTAGCTCAGGCCTTTAGATTTTAACTTTACTCTAATGCTGTCATTGTAAATATACAGTATATTGTTATATAATGGCACTACCTATTGCTACCATCATTGAAAATCAGGTTCTAAATCTGATAAGATTATAAGGGTTTCATTTTTATTTCATTTTTCAAGCTGATCTCATGGACCTACATGGATCCAGTAGCATAAATCATGCTTACTGAGCACACATTTATCCACTTGTATTTACCACAAGCGTGCTAAGCCCCTCACTGAACTCTATTCATCAAGCAGAACTGTAAAATTAAATGAAATTTCTGGAAGATTTGTTCTAAATATACCATTGTCAAATAAATTACAAAAGCAGCCATTGGTGCAGTGCTGTATTGTATATTCCCACTGAGATGTTTTCTTTTAGACACATTTCATTATTTCCCCTGCCCACTGCTTTTGGCTCATAGCCTGTCTACCGCAAGGCTTTTTCTGCGATATCAAAGACAAGCGAGTCCACAATTCCCAACTTGGGTAAGAATGCCATCACAACTAATTTCACATCACCATATTCAGACTGAAGTGGTTATGTGTTGACAAAAGCTCATGATCATGGTCTACCAACCCTGCTTTGAATAGCTTTTTCCATTTTTTTAAAAAAAGAAAGTTACACTTTTCAATGTCAAACAGGAACAAAAAATTAATTCTTGATTGGTTGAAAGCAGATTTTGTGAAGACAGAGCTCACTCTTTGCAGTACCTGAACTAAACCTTTGCTCTGATTCATAGTGTTTGTCTGGCACAGTCACGCCAGCAGTTGCCAACAGTGCCAAACCATGCCAAAAGGCCAGCAAATCTATGCCAAATTAAACAGAAAGTCAAGCTAAAATAACTTTCAAAATTGAATGGATTTCAATTACTTGACCTGAGCATAGATACAGGATGATATACATTATTTAATAGCGATTATGCTAATGGTGATGAGCTAAAAAAGCTTTCATATCATGTTGAAAGAAACATTAAGTCAGGTTCATGTAAAAGATACATGTTAAACTCACCATAGTGTGAACTTTCATTTGCATTTAATTACTTCATCATTAGCCCCAGACCTCATTATCATATTATGTGTTTTATGCAGCTGATCAACAATAATAGCTTGCATGTTTCTATAAACCCATTAGCCTTTGAGACAGTCATGTTCATGCACGCACACATACACAAATACAGCAACATCCATCTGTGTGTACGTACAAGGATGAGGATGCACACAGAAACATTCCCAGACACACACCAGTGTGCAGACAAACTTTGACACAACAAAGTTATATCTATAAAACTTGAGCAAACACACCATCATCATCATCCAGGCGCTACTTTATCAAGGGTATCTACCTCCCCCATCAGCAGTGCACAAAGTTGTTTAAGGCAAAAAAAAAAAAAAAATATATATATATGATTTAGGACAGCTACTCTCCTCTCTTTGATGCCACGATGTCTCTCAGGGGAACAAGCCACAGTCCCTTCCAGAGGGAGGGAGCAAACACCCTGCTGCATTACTTTCTCCATCGCTGTATCCCAGCCGGGGTTCCATAGATACCGATTTGCCCATCCCCACAGGATAGACCACTGTTAATACGATTACAGAGCTAGAGACTTTAAGATAATTCAATGCATCTCCGCGGCTAATTTCAGTAAGGCGGCATGGATGCCACATCCGCTTATTGTCGCTCCTCGCATGCTAAAGAGAGCATAAAAGTTGACTTATTACCACACAATACTGACTAAGTGGGAAATCTCTTTGGACATGGCGGCCCACCATATGCTAGATTTAATTCGATTTTCTGTTCAGGCTTTAGTTAAGTGCTTCTAAACTTCCTTGTCCCACAGCAAGAGGGTAAGAGGGCAGCTGTGGCTTTGACTTGATTTGCTCTTTCAACAAGGGGCAAATAAGCCATGATTTGGTAAAATACACAGCGCTTACAGCAACATGGCAGCATTAGTAGGCTCAAGTATTTGGTGCAAAACTGGATTAAGCCTAATCCTACACTACATTCATTTCTTTCAATGCAGATCTCTGGTAAATTTGTGTTTTCTGGGACTATAGGCTTAATCCATGTACTTGTAAGCATCCAGAAAGAGATTCGAGGTGTCCAGATGAATGTTTGCTTGACCTTATTTGTCTGATGCAACTTTAATATCCACTCAACTGAACTAAAAAAAATGGGTTAAAGGTTATTTCCGTAAAGAATATGTCGCATTATGAGCGAGTACAGACCAAGCCTGTCAATTCAGAGGATTCTGAGTTGGATGAAGCCTCACCTCACTGAGAAGGAGGGCGTAAACAATATGCTGCTAATAAGAAAATATGTTCCAGCAGTGCCGAGCGCTCTGCAATCATTTTAAAGCTGTCGCAAGGAATATCTTTCCAGACTGAATAATGAAGGGACATGATGAATCCCGGATGAGTGTCAGGCTCTGAGGAAATCAAAAGCTTGCTGAGAAGAATCCAAAGTATGTTGGCGTTATGATAATAAAAGAAAGTGTCCGGTTGTGACTTTCAAAAGCATGGAAATAAGATGCCTGGCTTGGTAGAAAATAGCTAAAGCTCTGAGTGACAAATCAAATGGTTTGTTGCTGCTGAATTAAAATACACTGACTTACAAAGTGCAGCCTGGAAATGCAAGCCTGCCAAGATGCCTTTTTCATCATTGTGCTGCCCTCTACGGGTCTTCTTCCAGCCTCCCTCCTTCCTTTTTTACCACCCCTCCTCCTCCACATTACCATACCCCCTTAAAGAGTATTGCACGCATTAAAATGCTTTTCATTTGCGCGCTGTGACAGTCCTGAGATGGGGGGGATTTATGCATTTTTACGAGTGATTTCGGCTGACATACTATGGTAATTGTTTCATAATATGTCCATCGCTGAAGGGGATGCGCTGGTTTGCACCAACCAAGA
The DNA here is from genome assembly GCA_037975065.1 of Chaetodon trifasciatus. Classification (NCBI taxonomy): domain Eukaryota; kingdom Metazoa; phylum Chordata; class Actinopteri; order Chaetodontiformes; family Chaetodontidae; genus Chaetodon; species Chaetodon trifasciatus. The sequence goes on from JBBMOE010000077.1 coordinate 753,539, forward strand.
TCAAGTTCCACTAGTTGAAACGTTGGTGGGAAGGTAAAGCTTGTGTATATACATAGGATATCTTGTGACCAATGCAAGACTGGGGAACAGGGGGGATCGGATTCTTGCATCGGAGGCAAAAGCTGGAGGAACATATCCGCTGATCTCCGGTCGATTTGGACGGTCTGGCAATTGAAATAAAGAGACCTTGGGCAGATCTATACATAAACTGGTACAAGCCGCACCACTGGCAGCAGACGAGGGGATTCGTGCCTCTCTCCTCCGCTCCGTCAGTGCGCATGGATGAAAGTCACAGTTAAAATGCATGCGGCAAGTCTCGCCTGATGTGGGATTAACGAGTTTTTATTCGCTCCCCTTTTCTTCACCATGTTCGAACTTTGGTTTTGGCTCTTTTTCCAAGATGATGCTGCTAATTTCAGTCGCCGCTGGAAGAAGACAGGATCCCGTTTTGCCGCGCTGGCTGTCACGTTATTGGCCTGAATGAGACTGTGTATGTGCTCTTCGATGCCTGGTTTATGGAGCTAAACGCCGAGACTTGACTTTAAGGATTTTTATTTTTTTTATTTTTTATTTTTTTATACCTTTTTGACAGCCGACGGAAGGGCGGACATCACGAAATCCATGTTTGCACTGAGGTTGGAGAAAAAAGAAGGGGCACAGCCGTGATTTTCGGGATGCTTTGGCGTTCACCAGGATCAGAACGGTAAGATTTTCCCTTTTCTCCCTCTCTGCTGCCTGTCTGCGCTCAGGCGTCATATGCTTTAACATTTTGGGGGATCTGTCCATGGTGCTGAAATCTCTGTTTCTCGCCTTGCTGAAGTTGATCCGGATTTAAGATGCTGTTGAGCAAAGGTGTCTGCGGCTGCTGTGGCAAAAGCAAGCACAGAGCCTGCATTTCTATGCTCACATAGATCATCACAGTTTTATTCGTGCCAAATAACAGCCCACACTGCCTCTGCACAGGGACACCCGGCGAAGATCGACGCACTGGTTTGCAAGTTATCTGTTTTATATCCAGAGGTGGTGGATATTTCTTAAGGTTACGGCAAAAAAAAAAAAAAAAAAAAAACCTCAAACGTAAGAGAAAAAATTAAATGGAATGAGGTGAAAGTGGGTGTACCGCTCAGATCCAGCGGCCACACAGTGGAAGCTTGCATGTTAAAAATGCGCATATTTGGGGAGATTTACTGGCTCGATGTGTAGGCTTTTGTGTTCTTTTAGGGAGCGCACACAGACCAAACGTGTGTGTGTGTGCGCGTGTGCATGTGCGTGCGTGCACGCGCGCTCACGCTTCTGTGGAGAGAGAGAGAGAAGGAGAAAGAGAGAGAGGGGGAGAATCTGTAACCTTCTATATAGCAGATGCCATACAGAATACTTGATTACAGAATTATTTACCTCCCTCCCGTCAAAATGCAATTTGGATCAGAGATCCGCCATGAGATCAACAACACTTGCTTATTTGCCTTTGATCAACTCCTCTCGTTTCTTTTTTTCGCCCGTGGGCAGAAGACGGGCTGCGACTGTCGCCTTCTAGGCTGATATTCACATTTTCTATCGCAGGCCGGATTTTAAGATGAACACTGCCTGCTTCTCTCAGCCGATTCGTTTATGAGAGCCGGTGGCATTCTTTTTTCCTTTTTTTGTTCTTTTTTTTTTTTTTTTACCCTGGATCGTTTTGATCACAGCATAAATTCCCCGTCCTCATGCTGTTTGGTCGGAGGTGGAGAGCAGGGATCCGACAGTTTCCCCACTGTTACCAAGTCGTCGCGTATGCGGGGTGAGTCTGTTTCGGAGATAGGAGTTGCATCTTGGAGATTTTAATGTGAGTTTGGGCGCAAAGGTTGCGTCGCCAAAAACAAAAGAAAAAAAAAACAAACAAACAAGATGCCATATCATATGTCACCCGAAGCGACGTGGCTTGAGATATTTTGACAGTGAGCCGTTTTTATGTGTGGAAATGCTCAAGGGATTGAATTAGCAGATGACCAGATCTATCAGTCTGCACACGGTGGATGGCGAGGGCTTTTTTTTTTCTCTCTCTCTCTCTCCCTCCCTCCCAAGATGGATTGGAATTCGGGCGAGCTATCAAAAATGCGCAGTGGCCATCCACCGCGGGTAGTTGTGTTATCAACTTGATTGTATATTATCGTTTAAGTATGCATGTATTAAATATTCATCGCGGTCGCTTGTTTTCTGGCACCCTGAAAACCAAAATGATCATACGGACATAAAACATCTGCATAATGAACAAACATTAATAGGCCCACTTGTCTTTGCTTGTGTGTGTTTGTTATGAATGTCTAAGACTTGCTCATCAGGAGTTCTTTTAGGAACCGATTGAAATATATGCATTTGGTAAAGACTTCACATGTGTCACATGTATTTTCCATGGTGTATAAAACAGAACCCGTGCTTTTCTTTTCCTCCTTAGATGACACCTCATACTGGTACCGCACTTGAGTGAGCTGGGGCATCCTCTCCCAGGAAAAATGCATATCTGGATCCTAAAAATAATCCTTCTGATTGCATCATCTCTGAGGCTGATCGAGATGTATGACAATTATGGGGAGATCTGTCGAAACCTGTGTACATGCGAGGAGAAGGAAGGGATCCTGACGGTGAGCTGCGAGAACCGGGGGATCATCAGACTGACGGAGGTCAGCCCGGTCCATTTCTCCATGTACCACCTCTTGCTGACAGGGAACCTCCTGAAGAAGCTGTCAGTCAATGATTTCATCAATTACACCGGGGTGACCATCCTGCACTTGGGGAACAATGATATCTCTGAGATAGAGTCAGGTGCCTTCAATGGACTCCAGGGATTAAAAAGATTGCACCTGAATAACAACAAGATTGAAGTTCTGAGGGATGACACCTTTGCAGGACTGGAGAGTTTGGAATACCTACAGATTGATTATAATTACATCACCAATATAGAGCCCAACGCCTTGAGCAAACTGCACCAACTGACAGTGATGATTTTGAACGACAACCTGCTCTCTGCCATGCCCCCGAATATCTTCAGGAATGTTCCCCTTACGCACTTGGACCTGAGGGGGAACCGGTTAAAAATGTTCCCCTACATCGGCCTCCTGGAGCACATGGACAAAGTTGTGGAATTACAACTAGAGGAGAATCCATGGAATTGTTCCTGTGAGCTCATTGCTCTGAAGGCTTGGCTGGAGAGTATAGCCTACACGGCTCTGGTGGGAGAGGTGGTGTGTGAGACACCTTTCAGGCTCCACGGAAGGGACCTGGATGAGGTGTCCAAGCAAGAGCTCTGCCCAAGAAGACCCACAGAAGACACGGTCAGGCCTGCACCCCCTAGCAGCACTAATGGATATTACCAGACCACACCTGCTGCTGTCACAGCCTCCGCCACCTCCTCGGCTGTTTTTAGGTCCTCTTCTAGGCCTACCAAGGGCACACGCCAGTTTAACAGAACTAGGTTAAAGCCCACCTCCCGAATACCAGGCGGTAACCCTTATAACTATGGCCCCATCATTGCTTTTCAGACCAAATCTCCTGTGCCTTTGGACTGTCCCACTGCCTGCACGTGTAACCTGCAGATATCTGAAATCGGGCTAAATGTCAACTGTCAAGAGAGAAAGATTGAAAGCATTTCTGATCTAAAACCCAAGCCATACAATCCTAAAAAGATGTATCTCACTGGAAATTACATCCCCGTGGTACGGAGATCAGATTTTGTTGATGCCACTGGATTGGATTTGCTTCACTTGGGAAACAACAGGATAAGTCTGATTCACGACCGGGCTTTTGGGGATTTAACCAACCTGCGTAGGCTGTATTTAAATGGTAATCTCATGGACAGGCTTACAGGAGAAATGTTTTTTGGTTTACAGAACTTGCAGTATCTTTATTTAGAGTACAACAAAATCAAGGAGGTTGATGCGGGCACTTTCCGCTTCCTCCCTAATCTCCAGCTGCTCTTTCTCAACAATAACCTCCTGAAAACCTTACCTGTGGGCATCTTTTCCAGCCTCTCCCTGTCTAGGCTTAATCTGCGTAACAACCATTTCCAAAACCTGCCTGTGAGTGGTGTTTTAGATCAGCTGAAGCTGCTGGTGCAGATAGATCTGTTTGAAAACCCCTGGGACTGCTCCTGCGACATAGTGGGGATGAAGATATGGCTTGAGCAACTCAGCGCAGGCACTGTGGTTAACGAGGTCGTGTGTGAGACACCCAGACGCCACACAGGATTGGACCTGCGCTCCATCCAGTCGGAGCAGCTCTGCCCAGATTACTCTGATGCTTACGTCTCACCGACTACCCCTACGGACGAGCCCATGGACGACCGGGTTGTCACCACAGATGCCCCGCAGAAGTTCAATACCCCCAGCAGCACTGTCCCCCTCTCTGTCCTCATCCTCAGCCTCCTGCTTGTATTCATCATGTCCGTCTTCGTAGCCGCAGGGCTGTTTGTTGTAGTGATGAAAAAGCGCAAGAAGTCACAGAGTGACCGCACGAGCACCAACAATTCAGACGTCAGCTCTTTTAACCTGCAGTACAGCCTCTACAGCAACCGCTCTGGCCCCAAAGTCAAGGCCCCAGCCGGTCACGTCTATGAGTATATCCCCCACCCCATGGGCCATATGTGCAAAAACCCCATTTATAGGTCACGAGAAGGAAACACAGTGGAGGATTACCGTGACCTCCATGAGCTCAAGGTCACGTACAGGAGTACCCCGGATGAAGAGAGGGATAGCAGTACGATGAGGAGCCCTACATACAGTGTTAGCACCATCGAGCCACGTGAGAACCCCTCCCCTGTCCAGGATGCAGACCATTTCTTCAGAGGCATCCTTGAGCCCGATAAGCAGCCCCCCCATCAGTCCATCGCATCCATCCCAGCAGGCGCCAATTTAGAGTACAAGTACACAGGGCCTGTGTCATACACGTACAACCCAAATTTTGATGTCAGACGGCAGTTCTTGCACCCGGAGAGGATAAGAGAAACAGTGCTCTATGGCACAGCACCCAGTACTGTTTATGTTGAGCCCAACAGAAATGAGTATTTGGAGCTAAAAGCTAAACTTCAGTCCGAGCCCGATTACCTCGAAGTTCTTGAGAAACAGACCACCTTTAGCCAGTTCTGAGCAACAGAATCATTAATGTGATGAAGCATTTTCTCTCTTGACCTTCTTTGAAACAGTGGCTCAGTTTATAGGGTGCCTTGGCACAACACAAGCAAGCAAAAGCAAAAGGAGTTTAAAACGGGGTGTGCCGAACAATCTTATTCTTATTTCTGAAACATGACATTACAGGAATGGATACAGCTTTCTGAAACATGGATGAACAAAATTGCTCTACTTAACTGATGATGCAAAATCTATTTTTCTATGGTGAAGATCGAATACCACACAAAATGTAAGTGTACAGGTAAATCTTACCCAACTTCATTTTCAGGAATATAACCATACATAAGGTATATTGTGAATCAGAAAAGAAATGTTTATAAAAATCACTCCTGGACAAAAACACTGTACAGCAGATCATCAAAACTGTGTAGGACTATTTTCTGCTGTAGTCTGTAAGTAAGTATTTATTGATATAATCTGCCATGTCTTTTCAAAACTTTTGATTCTACATCAATATTACCTGTGTCATCATACTCCATGATCCTCTGGAAAGGCTTATGTTTGTAGTTTCATTTACTGTAGCTCTGCATTGTAAAAGTGGCTTTTTTTGAAAGTGGCACACCCCCAGTGTTCAAAAAAGACTGCGTCATTTGAAGAAGATGAAAAAAAAAAAAAAAGTGTCTTTGTATGCTTTCTGCACTTTTTGGAATTGGAAGGCACGTTAGCCTTCACTGAGCTCTCATAAAGAAGATTATTATATTAAAAATGAATATGGGTATTCATTCTTAATATGTAGAACTGATATGTTATCAAAACAAAAATCAGAAATGATATTTGAAGTATTAATTATGTTGTGTAATACTGATATTTTAATCAATGTAACACCTATTTTTATACAAGCATTCGCAGATTCTCTATCCCTTATCAATTTTCTTTGTTTTGATTGCTTTGCACTTAATGCACTATATTGACCAAACTATGTTATTGTCATCAAATAAACATGATGTCAGGTTCATATAATGTGCTTATGAGGAAACTAAGGCTGGTTGTTAATAATATGAAGAAGGCCATTTGGGTGTGGTTCTGACAATTTCTGAGATTTTGCAAAAGAGTGGGCTAAAAGTTATTTTATTTTATTATCAAATCACAAAACATTGGCTGATAAGAACTGCCTGTGCTGTGCTCTCAGTCAAAGACAATACAGATACAGTACATATGCCTAGCTCAAAGGGGCAGAGAGTGACTCAGTAAGGATTAGAATCAATGGCTTTTAGTCAATGAGTATTATCTGAGGCTGTCCCTTTGCAATTATCCCATGACAACAGCACCCACATTGCCGCCTGGCAAGTGATGAGCTGGTCATTTAAATAAACATCATTGGAGGTGACTTGAAATTAAATGCCATTTTCGCAATCTGACAAAGTCAGTTCGCATAAACTTTGACACTGATTAAGACTTACAGCTGCTAGGCTTTGGTGTCTCAACATTTCTATTTCTATTCTTTGAACTGGTTTGTGTCATGAGTGAACACCCTTAGGAAGATCCTTTGCTTAAAAAACAATATGAAGGAGATATGTTGAAAATGCTGCTTGGTTTGTCACTCTTAAACACTTGTTTTCATTTTTGTTAAAACAAATTACATCCCTTTTTGTCGATAAAACTAATGTCAACGTGTTCTTAAAATGTATCGCTAATACATTTTTGTTGTTATAAAGGAAGAAAAAAGAGGTGGTTTGGGAAAATATCAAAAATGCTGCTTTCTGTCTCAGGCAGCTGGAGGGGCTTATCAGTGTCTGTGTTTGATTGACAGCAGCTGGCAGGCTGAGTACCGGTGTTAGACCGTAGGGAATGAGAGGCAAAGTAAACAAATGTGCGCTGTAGTTTACGTGTCATGGGCAGACAGCGAGTTAGTGGTATTGCAGAGTAAGGACCACACTAGCATCTAGCCAAAGTGACATTGGCAGGTACACTCATATGCTGTTTAATATGCTGCAGCTATTTGCTATTTAGCCTGACTGACGTTAGCAGTGCACTTTTCTCCAAACTTGCTCAACAAGCTAAGGTGCTGGACAAGATGTTGAGTCTGTGTCTGGGTCAGGGTGACCGTCTGCCTGTGACCGAACTGTGATGTCACTGCTTCACGCAAGATATGACTGGCTGTACGATATGAGGGGGCACCATCATGAAGCCAAAGGAGAACACAGCCTGTGTGATTCACAGAGCAGATGTGTATGCTGTAGCAGATAAGAACACAATAATTTCATTTCATTTGGGCTTTATGTTACTGTTCACTTGACCCACTTCTATCCAATATGCAAAGCAGGCCAATGAAAATGCAAAGGATGCACAGTCCCACCATTTTCAGTGTACAGTGAGCATCATCATTTAGGAATTCAATGTTCCCCAAATTGACAGGCAGAGGTCTCTCTGCAGAGGAGGCAAAAAAAAAAAGAAAATAAAAAATCTTTATGTCCGTTAGTTTCTCATGTGGATGATTGTGAATTTCTAATTACTGCAACAAATTGCATGTGTCCTCTGTCAGCAACGACCTGTGAAAATAAGTGTATTTTTCAGCCATTTTCACTTAATTTCAGTGAGGTGCCAGCTGCCTTTTCTCAATGACAGAAAACTGGAAAATGAAACCAGCCTGCTCAGGGTCCTTCTTTTGTTGGATCTTTTCATAGAAGCCCAGAATGAGAACAGAAGGCACCATTTGGGAGATGAGGAGTCCTGGAACCGAGTGTAACTGTGGACGTGTCATACATGTAGCAGGGGATGTGAATCATAGCCAAGAAGTGTATGCAGTCGGCCAGCATTGGTGGCCTGTGGGATTGCTCAGTGTTGACATTTTTGACATGGATTTGTTTTTTAATTATTTATTTTTCTGATGCTAACATGGAGCGATCTTTCATAGTTTCCTGAGATGCAACAAGAAAGGATCATAAACCAACCTGGTCAGCGCGATGACAGAATGTTTAAAACATAGCCCAGATGACAATCTACTGTTTTTTTTTTTCTTTTATGTTGTTTACAAAAAAAAAAAAAAAAAAAAAAAAAAAAAAAATCCCTTTAATATTTTTTCAGGATGATTTTGCTAAATTCACAGAACTCCTGTGCAAAAACACATTGAGCACAATTACATAATCACTGAATCATGCATTCCAAATGGGCTTGTTATATTGTATCTATGTGTATGTACATCCCTCCCACCCAAACTCCCAGCGTGGAGGTTTATCACTGTTATGGCCCAACACCCTGTCCCAGAATAATGGGTGCATGAAGCATCCTACTGCAGGAGGCTCGAGTGTGTGTGTGTGTGTGTGTGTGTGTGTGCGTGTGTGTGTGTGTGGAGAGAGAAAGGGAGGGGGAGACGCTTGCCAGTTGAAATAATGCTTTTAATCAGCCAATGGGTCTTAACACAAATGGAAGCATCAAAGAAGGGCAAAGAGTACTTGATACCTTTGTGGATTATTCCATTTATAGCCTTTTTTTTTTAAGGTTTGTATGATGAAGCTCTGATGTTCCCTCAATCACTCATGATGCTGTGATGCAGCTGCACGTGTGTAGCTATGCAGTCTGCAGTTCAAACTATTCAAGAACTCCCAAAAAGCAAAGAGTGAGATTTCTGCAGTGGTCGACATCTGTATTCGGAAAAGGAATCAATTCTGAGGTGAAATATTTCGGTTTGTGTTGCCTCATGCTACACAAGAGCCCCCCTGATTTATGGCTCAACCTATTGTGTGGAATCTGATGCGGGGCTGACGCAACACACGGCGTGATGTACGTGCAGATGTAGCTGTCACAGGAGTCTCACTCTTTGCATGCCCGCATACGGCAGCAGTTCAGAAGCGGGCGTCTGCATTTGTTCTCAGAACGGCACAACACATACTCCAACTTCTCTTAGATGAAGAGGTGGGAGAGACAGTGATGGACAGTCTGTGTTCCAATATTCTCTCACACGTTCTGCTTTCGCACCATTTGAGAGTTAATCAATGTGGAATGGTACAGTGCATGAAACCCGTCCAAGCTGCTCGTGTTGGCTCATCGCTCGGCTATTTTCAGTACACTGAGTTTAACTTGGAAGCAACTATTTTCCAACAGTGGCCTGGAAATATCCAGCTAATTTAATATTTTCCATGTTTGATTTAGCGCTGACTTGCTATAAACTGTGTTGCATCACTTGTCAGATGCTGTTGGCAGAATTTTCTGTTTATGGTAAATAAAATCAGCTTGATGCTACACATACACAGGGCTGGATAACGCTGCTCAGAGGGCCCTCATTCACCCACTGTCCCTCCCACTGTCTCTGCATTGCATTTGCGTGCTGTTGCAAGTGCAGCTGGAATATTGCTCTGTTTATATGTGGTAATTTGATTAAAGATAAATGTGTCTAGGGATATGCACCATGTAGGGATCATATTAACTGAAATATTTGAGGTATTTAATAAGATTTAGATTTTGCACAAAACAAAGGACCACCTTAAGACTCTTATTGTTTCTGTTTACATTGTGATTGGGTGGCAAACAAATTTGCAGTTCAGAAAATTCCAAATTAACTGCCAGTGAATCTTGGCCCTGTGGCACCCCTAATTGTCTGGACCCCTGGACAATTGCTTGCTTTGCCAAGTTGATAATCCAGCTCTGTGCAGCTTTTAGTTTACAGAATGGTTTGCTAAGATGTTTGATATGTTGTTACATAAAACAGGTACAAAAAGGCAAGAATCTTGTTTGCATCATTTATCAAAAACATACTGTTAATTCTAATGATTGTATTTTCTCTTCTTTTTTTTTTTTTAATTTTTTGTCTAAAATCAGGTTGATGGTGGAGAAAAATGTACAAAAAACTGCAACAGCATTGTCATATGGAGCAAGGGACTGATTTGACATGACTATATAGTATTTGATTGCCAATGAAGATGAAACAATTAGTTGATTAATCAATTGTTCGATCATAAAATCCTGTCAGCTACTCAGAGTCACTTCTAAGCAAATGTGCCAAACACTTGCTGGTTGCAGCTTTTGAAATGCCAGGATTTGCTGTCTATGTGTCTTATATGATGATAATCATAATATATTTCTGGACAAAACGAATGAAAATAGCTGCTACTTGTTAGCTGCGGCTCGAGATGGAAATTCAGCATATAGCTTATTGTGACTGACAGCTTAACTGACACCATGAACTCTCTTGATGGGACAAGCCTCAACCATCTGCTGCACGACTTGCAAGAATGCATTTTTTTTTTTTTAATCAGTGCACTCCCACATTTGGACTGTGCCACCTGACATGGCAGCAATATGCGTAAATTATAATTAGGCTAATATGTGGCCAACCTCTGTATTCTGAGACAGATAGAGGGGGTGGATGTATTCCATATGCTCAAGCATTGCCCCCTCCCCTTGCTGGATATGCTTCATCTTCAGCGCAGCCTCACTGCTTACCTGCCACCCAGTCCCCATGATGATGTGTGCAATTGAGTTCAAGGAGATCTGGGTAATTGAGAGGGCAGGGATGGCATCTGACAGGCACCGATGGCTCCAATGATTACTTTAATCAGAGTGGTTAATGGAATTCCTTCAGGCATGTAGAAATGCTCAAATGTTCATCAGCACTCAAGCAATTTTTATCCCCAACAACACCTCCTCTCTTACCCCATGTTGCCATAATTACTGATCACTTTTCGTTCTTCTTTACGCTTGCAGTTTCTCTGTAATGCTCCGCTAATGTGTCTGCTCCTGCCGTCTTGTTTTAATCCAAGGTGTGAATCATTACAAGAGGATGCTGGATTGTTTCATGGTTAAAATGCATTATGTATGAAATGTTTTTAACATGAAATGTCATGGCGAACCTGTAAACACACACAGGGACAGTCAAGGACTCAATCCGAGTAAAGCAGCACATGCTCACGGAATAGAAAGCGCTATCGCTTTATGAATCATGGAGGTATTTCCAATCAAAGTGAGGCAAGATTGTGATGATTAACTTTGTTTAGTTGGGATCATGATTAATTTTCCTCTTAGAGGCCATTAGCTCCTTCAGTTCCAATATCTGTTCCATCATTAGCTCCCCAACTTGACTATTCATTATCAGCTGTGAACTTAACACTCCCACTGTCCAGCCTGTGCCGAATTCACTTCAAGAAACCATCCACCGCACTGAAAAGCACAGTCTGGATCGAGACTCTAATGCCATCTGCCGAATAAACATGCCCACTGTGGCTGGCTTTTATTCTGTTTATTTTCTAGGCCTGGAGACATTTTTTCCCACTTGTGATACACATGTTGACAGAATGTGACGACTAAATATGATTTTGAGTTGATCAGTGGGATTTTTTATATGTATATATATCTGGAAATAACCTGGGTATATCTTGTTTGTAAAGAGTGATGACTTTCTCTTTGGCTGTGTTTTTGGTTTTTTTTTTCTTTTTCTATGGACCTATGCTTAATCTGTCCACAAATGTCCACAAAAGAGTAAACATGTGTCAGCTAAACAGCATGATCTGAAATATTTTCATCTCCTGGATCCAGTTTCTCATTATTTTCCTACATGTTTTTTTTTTTCCCTTGAAAGAAAAGAAGTAAAATGTGATAATCTCATGATTATCAAGAAAATTAATGATGACATTTGTTTTGATATGTAGATGTGTACTTAAATACTTGTGGGTGCGGGCTTGAATATTTGATCTTCCACCATTTGATCCAAACGCAGCAATGCAAAAATGTTCTGCTTGCAAGTCTCATGCACACCACTGCATATAGTAAATGTCATCATGTGAGAGGAAGATGGCAATTTCATGTACCTGATATTCTGCCATTAGCGTTAAAGAGATTGTTTTTCACCTCCCAGTCCAATTTGAAGAGCAGATAATGCAGTTAATATGGAGATGGATATCCCAAATACAAAATGGATACCAATTATTCTGTCAGCTATCGACGCAATGCTCTATTCACACCACTGTGGACTGTTTCCATGTCATGTGAGAAAAAAGGATAAGCTCACATGTGTGAATGTGGTTGGAAACCCAGTAGGAGATACTGCATACAGTGTATGATCAAAGCTGTTGAAGAGGTGTCTTTATGTCGGTGTCTGTGTGCACATGGAGGAAGAGAGATAGGAAGATGATACAGTATGTTTCATCTTTTATTTAGTCTTTCTGTCTGCAGCACACTACCTTGCTCTCTTTCTCTGCTCCCACCGGGCAGCCTGGTTGTATTCATCAGGCCTCCCGTTTTGTTTGTTTGTTTATGGCGGCTGCGCCCGTTGATCCGGAGCCGCAGTAACCCTGTCGTTTGATAAATGGCAACCATAGCATTACTGACTCCCCAGCCGATTCTGGTGACGCCCGGCCAAAAAAACAACAGGTTGATGTATGGCTTCCTTCAGAGTGTCAAGTCATTTAACTAGAGCCTGTCCAGGCACTGTTCTCCTATATCTGTATATGCTTGGAATCCAGCCCTGTCCCATCCCACCTCATGTGTGTCATCAGATTGCAGACTGAATGAGACTAAATGGGTAAATCACTGCTCGATAATGCATGAAAAATGCATGTTTTGGGGGTTATTCTTGAAGAAATGTGAGCGCAAGTTCCAGAATCAAGGTCGAGTCGGGGAGCTTTGCTGTCAGGATTTAGGACGTATGGAAGGAAATATTTTATTCCCAGTTTGGAGGTTGTTTTTAGATATTTCGGATATCAAAGCAGTATTCTAGAGATTTAATACGGCACTTCTATGTGTCAGGGACTTGCAACAGAGATTTAAACAAGATTGCTCAAAATCATGTTTCATGACAATTCTCTATCTTTCGAACTCCCCGACCTGGGATTTTAATGCAGTCAGAGTGTGTGAAATCAATGGCGTGCCCCATCAGTCAGCTCTAGTTGTGTCACTTCAAAAATATAGTGCATCTTCTGTAATTTATTTCCTCAAGATCACCCTCTTTGAAGCTGTTTTCATGCCTTTCCCACCCTCTGCAGATGTCCTCCACCTGGGAGACTTGTTTTCCACAGGCTCTTTGAATAGATTCACGATGTCCAACAGCATTTTAATGCACTGTATAGAATATTTCTTGCCCTACAGGTTCACTCATTTCTCTTCAAAAAGAAAATGGATTTACTTTGTATGAGTCTGGATTGCAATTAGACACTCTATTGTTATTGGTAAAATTGGCCTCTCTAGAGGTACGTGTATGTTTCCAAGTCGGATTGTTTGAAAGAGCCAGATAAGGCTTGCATGTGGGTGGTTTGTGCTCGTCTTTGTGGGTCCGTCTCTGCAGAGCACCCATACGCCTGTGCATACACTATTACAGGTTTCTGATTTACTGTAAATTTCCACTCGTTAGCTCTCTTTCTTTCGTCTCTCTCTCTCTCTCTGTATCTCCTGCTCCTCCTTTCTCTCCTGTCCCCATTTTGTTTCCACCGCTGTGGCGTTCAAAGTGTGGTGAGGAGTCTGCAGAAACCGGGGCCTTGCTAAAGGAATTAGACTGCGCACTGGGAGATCGCTCAGATAATGAAATGGTGGGAGGTAGAAAAACTCATTTTCTCACTTGTGAGAGAGAAACATACTAATGTGCCTATTGAAAATTGCACTGAATAGCACTGACAAGGGGAAAAAAAAAGACTATTCCAAAAATCCCACAGTGTTATTTGATTTCAGCTCATGAGATGCGGACTTGCTAAGAGGATAAAGTTCGGGGCTTGGTTTTAACCATCCAAAATGGACTTGCCGTGATGGGAAAACTATTGTTTTCCAACTGTCCTCCTCCCAGAGTGCAATGAGTGACAGTTTGCTTGTGTTTGGACAATAGCAAGGCTGAAGTTGGCAGAGCGTGGGTGTTCTTGTTAAAAAATGGCTCCTGTGGAGGGGCTCTCAGAGCTCTTACAGCAGTATTGACGTCAGCTACTTGTGCTGTTCTCTGTGCTGTACCTGCAAATGTGTGTGTGAAGGCTACATGCACGGAGAGTTAGAGTAGTGTAATGAAATTCACAAGGGCTGAATGGTGAGATTCAAAAACAAACAGACATGAGGAATGATGCAACGTGCAGCCATTATTAATTTACAAGCAGAATAGCCAGTTAACACTGTTATAAAATGTCGATGTGCAGGAAACCTTGCACCTTTGAGACTCGGAAAATCTTTAAATTTGCCTTCTCGTGCACAAGATCCATATGTGGAAAAATCCAAATAAGTGCTGCAAGGTTTGCATGAAGCATCTGGGTGCCGTTCTTGGTTTTCCACATGAATTGCGGCTTTTCATACAAGCATATGAATTCACACTGCAAGGATGGAGTTCTGTGTTGCTTAAAAGGCACTTTGCACAGAGATGATGGCATTTTGGTTTGAGCTGTCCCAGTACGCAAGGGTCAACATGCAGTCCCTGTGAGTTCAGCATTGCATTCCACTTCTGTTTGAGCAGAGGAAATGATTGTTGGTGATGAATGATTGATGAATGATTGTTTTTGAAACCTTGCAGCTTTATTTACTCCAATTTGTCACCATATTTATCTCAAGCTACGATCACCAGGCTCACTCTTTTTAGCACTTCCCTGCTTCCTTTTCACACTCTTATACCTGAGCACTACCTGGCTTAATCCATTTTCTGCAGTGTGTCGCAAATCACAGCAGTGCTGGAAATTTAATCCAGCAACTTTACCTTTGCCTTTCCACCTCGTAATCCCCAGCTGCGCCCCCCCCCCCCATCTTTACCCACCTGGTCCGAAGCGAGGCACGATGCAGAGAGTAGGAACAAGCCAACGCCGTGTATCTCATTTGCCATGTTAAAGTGTGTTAACAGGAGGAATTAGCACCAAATTAAACCACCAGAGATTCCCAACTCATCTAACTGCCAAGACGTTATTATAGACTCCATATAAATGTGTAAGGTGTCTTGGGAGAATGTGGTTATTGAATTATGCCAAAATTAAACCATTAGCAGGGAGGAATCAATCTAACCAACTGGAAACAGCAACGTGACTCCGCTCAGTGAGAAAGTACGGTTTCATTTTGTCACAGGCATTTTGCAGGGCACTTTAAAGTCTCTATCATTTTCTGGCATGCAACGCTTTGCAGCCATATTATATGACAAATGTCTTGGAAAGCAATATTGGTTAAAAGAGTGACCTATGGTAAAAATACATTCCACGGGTGCAAACAATTCCCTCTCCTGCAGATACTGCATAACCTTCCCAGGGACTTTTCCCACATAAAAAAACCCTCTGTAAAAAATAGAGGGATTTAATTGGCCAACAAAAGTTCTGTCCATTCTCCCACTTGAGGCCAACATTCTCATTTTTAAGCTGCCTTTGCTGCTCGCAAATGTTAAAGGCTGTGAATCTGTCAGGCACAAGGAGCATGGGCACTGGTCCCAGGCTGAGGTCCGCCATGTGGCTCACACATGATGTGACAGTAACTACAGGTTTTCAGCTGCTTCAGAATGGATTTAATTGTGTAATTTAGCAAGCTGGAGAGATCACTTTGTTAAGGCTATTTTTAAGTTTAAATGAAGTGCATAACTAAAGTAAACCCAAATTACTCTTCTCCTTTCTGCTGACTGAATGTTAACTGCTAATGGCTCCGCAATTGGCCAGTTTACAGATGGCCAGTTTCTAATGTGATGATTAGAGCGTACGACCTTTGCGCTCTGTAAAGGATCCAATTTAAAATGGAGCGAGAGCAATATTTCAGTCAAAGTATGTTTAAGCAAAAAATAAAAGCCAAAAACTGCAACCAATCAGCTGCACCATTGCAAAGTAGCTGTATATATGTTTTGCCAGGTGAATCTGGACGCAGCTCTTTAAATAAAAATGATATATTCATGAGTGAAAGGTAGTTTTGCAACAACGGAAATGTCAAACATCAGTGTCATCCTCTCTCCTCTTTCCACTAAAAGAAAATGTGATATTTCCACTGTTATGATCAAAGTGCTTAACTGAAACGATTACATTTATTCAGTCACACTGTGATGAAATTAATAATTCATATCAAGATAATTACATACTACTGTGCCTTAAACATCCATTTGTGTGTTTCAAAACCTGTTAATAGCTTTTAAATGAAAACTTGATTTCAAAAGAGGATAATATTCAAATGCTGTGGAAATTGGGGTCCCTGTAGGTTCCAACTTAATGTGAAAATTCAAATAATCAATTTGTGCCTCTGAGATTACTTACGTGGTAATAATTAAAGCCAGGAAGGCTATTATAAACACAAGACCCACGTTAGCTGGAGTGTTATCTGGGAGACCTACTTTTTATGATTTCTGGTCTCAATACGTTTTTTCTTTAATAATTTTTCTTCCAGTGAGATTTTCTTTCAAGTTGTTTTTGAAGCTGCAGCTCATCAATGAAACTCATCACACTGTAGAAAATGTTGATGATGAAAACCTTTTCATTTGGAGCAACAAAAGGGATAGTCGATGTCTGGACTGTTGGCCGCTGAGATTCATCAGGAACAACTGATGAAGGACCGCGGCTCATATGTTTGTGGTATATCAAGCAGCTGATCATCCTGACTCGTCTTTATCTGAGACTTGTGCAGGTTTTTTTTTTCTATGATGGCTGTTTGATTGGGAACTCAGGGCGTGTTGCTGCGTTAATCTGCTTGGTCGGGAACAGACTTCATTTCCCCACCTGAAAAATGCATTTGGTTTTTGAGCAAAAACGTGCTTGGCATTCTTCAGAGTTTCCCAGTGCGACCCCACTGTCAGTACTGGGAACTCTTTGCTCAAGGGCATCACAACAGCAGTTGTTGCTCGCATCCACTGCCAAGAATTGTCACGCCAGAGCCAACGAATCTCTAAATGCTTCCTGATCTCCAGCCTGTTCGGTAAACCTCTGCCCTTATTGCAATCATGCCCAGAATGCTTTGAAAGAAATGTGTCCTTTGACTCCGGCTGCATTATCTAAGATTGACACCACAAGAAAAAGAGGGTTTTTAAAACATGCTCTCAAAAGCAACACCTTTATACTGAAGCTATCAATATGTGATATTTCATGCTGGTGCAATGCTTTGAGTACGCTCACGTCTGACCATTTTGATGCTGGAAATTACACACATTCATGGTCACCCCATGCTGATAAGAATTTTCTCCCAGCTGGGGTGGAAGAGATTCTAAAGCTGCATGTAGACTATCATGGTCTACTAAAACTATCCTTTAATCCCACTGCAGGGATCTTTCTAAGGTTTCCAGCTGCTTAACCTTTCCATGCATTGCAACATGTACTCTTCCATAAGCGGGTCAAAAATGACCTGTTTTAGATTAACTACTTCTGACAAACAATTGGTGGCATGGTGGAACGGTGGTAACACTGTCGCCTCACAGCTAGAAGGTCCTGGTTCGATTCCCACTGTGGGTGCCGGGGGCGTGTCCTCCACCATGCCTTCGGTGCCTGCTGCTCGAGGAAAGGGGCCTTTCTGTGTGGAGTTTGCATGTTCTCCCCGTGTTCACCTGGGGGTATCCTCCATAAATATACCCCCAACTAAAAACATGCAAGAAGATCATCACCTGACCAATGGTGACAAGAAGGAAATGGGTCCCAGGGCGCCGCTGTTGGCTGGCAGCCCACCACTCCTGGTCTGCCACGGAGGAAGGACTTGCCGGGATGGGAAAAGTGGAAAAAAGAACTTCACATAAGCGTGGAGGGATGTCTTTCTTTAATAATAAATATAACAATATTTAATATAAATATATAATTTTGCACAAAATAATTATTTTTAATTTTATGCTCATTTTTCCTGAAGCAGTTCTGACATTCTTTTCATTTCTGTCTTTTTGCTAGCTATCAATCAATAATAATTTGGTTTATCAAAGATACAATATCATTGAGTATTGGGCTATAAAATATTATAGTAACCATCCCTGAAATATGCTATTTAGCAACAAAGCTGCTTATGTTAATGTTACTTGGCTTTAATCAGGCTACAGAACTCTAAAATACTGCCAATGTAATTAGTGAAAGGATGAAATGTGTAGAGCAGAATGCATCTCAATGATGTGTAAGAGGCTGTTTTCATCTCGCTGTGGACAGGAAATGCATCACCCGATAAGCTCTTCCATTTCCTCAGTTCATATAAAAAACATGACCTCAAAGGAAGTTTCTGATGAAGTTAGTGACAGCAGCATAGCCAGGCCTGGGTCAAAGTGTGCCTCTTAATCATTCATGGCGTTTGTTTTAACCTGCCTCGAGCACCATATGGCTGGGATTTACCTTGTCAAGACAATTTGGACCATGTCAGGTAAGATGCCAATCACATGACATATTCAAAAATAACTGCCAAATGCTGTGTGGCTGCACCTGGTATGCAGACAAACTCCAGACATTTAGGGTGAATCAGAAATTTTCTTTCCTATATTATACAGCGTTATTCTTTTTCATGATATATAGATTTAATAAGAGAAAATATAACAAAATGGGCACTTTTTCTTCATTATAACTTTAAAGACAGGCATTTTTTTTCCAGCATTATACATTCAGTTTATGATTTATAAGCATAATGGCCCATATGATAGAATGTTTAAAGCACAGCTACATGACTCCCAAAGCAATTTTTCTTTGGGATGGAGCTGCATCAGCAGGGCAGCCTAAAATGAAAGAACTTCCTCTGCAGAATAACCATTGTATCAGTCTCAGAGTCCAACCTGATAGACGGGCCTCCCTGGTGTTCTTGTGTCACCCATACAAGCTGATGGTCCTGCACTGGACGGCTGAACCTGTTTTCCCCATGAACAAACTCTTGGCAAAGGGGGGTTATTGATCCTTTGTTCCTTTTTAAGGCTAATTATCCACTCCACTGCCAGTTCCTGTTATCGATGTCCTGCTCTTCATCCCTGCTCATCACGTTGAGGGCTAGCTCTTAAAAAAACACCACTGATGGTCATCTGCCCGGAGGGAAGAAGGAAGCACTTCAGCCATTTCCGCACTGCGGCCACTTCTACTATTTGCTACTTATGTAACATAATGTTTAAGATAGTGATGTCAAAATACAAACCGACAAATGTGGTGACTAATGAGCGGCCAGGCCTGCAGTTAGCAAGTCTGCGTCTCAGAATGGGGGTTCTGACCTGCAATTAATGAAAAGAGAGCCTGTGGCTGTCACATTAATCATTATGTGAGCTTTCAGATAATTCTTAAATACAATCATATTGTGCTCATGCTAAAAATAAAATAAAAATAGGCTGAATATAATGCAGCGTGACTGAGGCAAGACAAAGACATGATTGATTCAGGATGTCAAATAACCTCATAGCAATAAAGGCACATATGGCCAAAATGTCCTTGACGCAACCTTTTTAGCAATAAATTGGCAGGGGCTTTCATAACAAACAGCTGCATTATTCGCAGGAAAGGTGTGCTGTGAATTCCAACGTCACCCTGGCATGAGAAAGGACCGGGCCCTGTTTATTGAAGCGGTCCAGCCGTGATAATGAAGGAACATTCATCTATTCCAATGGTTTGATAAAGCATCGCCAGAGCTCGCCAGCCACGCTAATGGATTAGAATTTAATATGGGGCCCGTTTTTATTAAAACAAGTGTCCCTTTAGGAAAACCCTTGGCAGAGGGCTGTTGTGGTAAACAACGCCTGCGGACTGACGAGCTTTCTCTCCTGTCACATCTCTTCTACTTCTCTCTGTCTCTCCCCCCGCCCCACTTCACCCATCACTATGCAAAGGAAGTGATTGATTTGCTTTCTCTTGTGAGCAATGATAAACTGCAAACTCATTAAGATGGCTGCCGCCACATCCTAAGAGCATGTTGCGCAAGATCCAAATCACATACCCTCCATCCTCTTTATGTGGAACTTCTTGAATTATTAAGGCGGCTTATTTACTTGAACTCTGCCCTGAAGAATACCACCCTTAAAGAGGCGGATTGGGACTTTCATTCAAAGAAGATTCTGCCTGTTGTGTTACTTTTCCTACTCGAGAGACTACAGAAGATGGATTTAATCCTCAGGGGAACATGGCGAGCTGTATCTCTTGAGACTGAGAGAAAATAGATAGGAGAGGGATGCTGGCATAATTACTGTTGTGATTTTAACTGCTGAAGGCGCAGCAGTTACAAAACTAATGGAATCAAGCCAGTGGCAGGTATTATACCTATATGTCTGGATAAATCATGTTTCACGGGCAGTTTATTGGCTACACCTAGCTAAAAATAATCCCACCTCCATGAAGATTATAATTGTTGCTGATGGTACAAATCATCACATATGTTTTTGTTTACCAGAGGTAAACAGGCATTGCCTGAAATTCAGATTGGAGCGGATGTTCAGTGTCATCAACAATAGAGCTTTCCTGTGTACAGCAACATTAAGTACAAAGACACTCTGAGCCAGCTTGTTGCAGTCAAGTGTCTAGTGTTTGCTATCATAGCCGAGTGAGATGATCTTTTTTTCTTTTCAGCACAAAATAATTAACATTTATTGAAGAAGCAGTCTTGGCGGCCACATTACCTTCAATGCACCCACAGTTCAGTTGGACATTTGTGTATGTTATGGTAGTTGTAGCCAATGCAGCCTCAAGCTGCTGAGATGGGGAGTGGGCCACAGAGGTCTGATAAGCTCACTTGAGGACTTGTATTAAGTCCAGAGGAAGCTGCATGAAATCTGATACAGACTTCCCCAAAACAGGCTCTGACATGTCTGGCTGAGAGACTTATTCATATGGATGCTGCATCCACTGCTTTATTAGGCTGTAATGCTGTTTTATCAATCAGCTAGAATTAAAAGACAACATCAAAGTGCAATCACTGAGTGTCTGTGCAATAACATAATGTTCTCCAGGCAAACCTGTCCTCCCTTTTTTGGTCAAATAAGGACACGACAGGGTGATGTTTGGCAGAATGCAGTGGAAGTCTATCATACCTTCCATTAACATATGCAAATGCGATTAAGTCACATTTAATCACACGAGGTGTCACTCAGCTCGGACCTCATTGCATCCACCACCCGCTTGGCATCAGACTACACAAGCGGAATTCCAGAGTCCAAGTGATTTAACAGAGATTTTCATCTGAGATGACAGAAATGTCAAAGGACTCGACACCGGCACCCCCTCCCCCGTTCCCCTGCTAACGTTACCTCTGCAGGTATATCTGAGGACCTCGAGTTACCTCTTTTACATAACACACCATTACTTCTGCACTGCCTGTTGGGGGAAGTGGCTACAGGCTAAATACACAGAGACATTTCTAACTTTCTTTCCCCATTTGCGCCCAGTTGAGCATGATCATTGAAATGGCATGGCAACCCACCAGAAAATGCCGTTGACATGAAGATGCCAGTTGTGGACTTGTACTATTCAACCTGGACGATGGAGCATGGTTCAGAAGTACAGACTTTGTTTTTTGTTAACACTGAATAACAACCCCCCCCCCCCAAAAAAAAAAAAAAAAACAAAAACATCAGTGTTCACAAATCAGTCTTAATCCATGTTCTCTCTTCCATTGCAGCTACTTATGTAGGTGCCAGCTGTGTAAGGGTTAATCATCCTTACACGTGTTTCGAGAAAGTCATCTTCTCCTTTCATTCTGTCTCTGAATATAGCTTCCAGTAAAACCTCGGCCCCAGCTCAGTGGGAGACAATGGACAGGTTCACTCACACATATATTTCCTGGGTGATGTATCCGGTGAAGATAACTGGTGCCAGATTATCAAATATCTTCTTAGAAGCATGGTCGAATAGCCTCTATTGTCAGAGACAATCCTGTATCCGTCATTTGGGTAATTTCATGCAAATCCTTTGAGTTCATGACGTCTGAATTTATGGAATTGAGGTGATTTACTGGGCAACACTCGACAATTGCCTCACACATTCATGTACACTAAATACTGATCAAAACAAGTGGTAGCTTCAGAGTGCTGAGCCCCTGAAGTGTAAATGCATGGTAATTGTGCATGCTCCAGGAAAGTCTTAAGAATATCTTGACCCTGCTTTGAGTATCTCTGCTAACTATCTAGGACGTTTGATTGCAAACAGGAGGAAATGATATCCACTATCACACCGGGAATGTGATTATCTCCTAAAAAATGGTGTTATGTTGTTCAAAACTAACCTTTTAACTGCCTGTCAAAATACAGTCATACTGACAGAGTTCATTTTAGAAGCAAATCACCGGCAAGCCTGTTGATCTTTGACGTAGATCAGAAGTCAAGTCTCACTTCAGGAGGCATTTTATGCTCATTGCTTCTTCTTACAAGGCTCACTTCCCTGGTGGTGTACTGCTGGCTTCAGTAGGCTTATGGCTAGTACATCTAAAAGCTGCAAGATCATGACTTCAAGTGTTTTGTTGTTTAAAAGTGCTTTAAAAATAAGACCACACACAGTTCAGAATAAAACAGAAGAAAGCATTTATAGCATTAATAAATCGTCCACTCAGCCCCGTGTCGGTCAGTTCTCCACTGAAATGTGATGGATTATCAACACGACTTATCTCGCTGCCCAGATTTAGTCCAAACTGTTGAATTTGACTCTGAAGTCCCTAAAGGGCAGGGATGAGTGTCTGATACAACTCCAACTACAACTGATTGCTTTGAATGTCTGCTTTTCTGTGGCATAATGCTAGTGATTAGCTAGCAGACGTATCTACATCTATAATGAGTGTGCAAAGAACAGATTGTATAAACAGCACAGAAAGCACAGTTAAGGGGATAGCAGGTTTATGTGTTCCAGTATACTAGATAAAACTAGAGGATTATCAGAGGGGCTTTAGCCAGATTTCTCATGTACGGAAATATAGCTGTTGGCTGAATCCCTCTCAGACGCTTGTGCAAAGACACAAATCTCTCGTTGCATTTTGTGTAATTTAGTTAATTCAGTGGTCAAAATCCCTTAAATGCTCGCTGATTTTGATTACGTGTGAAAATTTCCTGAACTTTCTCATTTGTGAACACCTACATGCATTGACAAGTATGGCATGTAGGCCATGTGGTGCAGTGAATAAGGGGGACAGGCAGGCAGGAAGACAGGGAAAGGCCTGCTGCTATGTGCATGAGCACACTCCAGTGACGTTACTTACAGGATAACAAATTGATAATGAGTGACCTTTACCCTTTACATCTACCTCCTCTCTCCCTCCCATATTGTCTGCGGATCAGTGCGCACATGGGTTTGCAGTTCCAGATCATCCAATAAGTGCTGAGCTTTAAAAGCGAGAGGGCTGGGTGGTATAATCTCACTCCAGTGGCTAGTGAACATTCTGCTAGGTTAATACGGTCATAGGTGTGCATATGGCTCGACGCCCGTATAGAGCTATGCTCTAATGAAGCATGACTCTGCAGGGAAATCAGGAAGTCAGGGCAGTATAGAACGTTTAGCATGACAGCAAAAAAGGTTTATTGTTATTCTTAATGGAGTTTTGAGTCTCTCAGGATTAGAAAAAGAAATGAACAATAAAAACCATGGCACTACTGTCTGCTAAAGAATAGCTTCTGCAAGGTTTCAACAAGGTTGCAACTCAGGACAGTTCTCCCAGATCAGCTGTCTCCATCCACAGGTCAGCAGCTCGCTTTGAGTCAGATGTCTCTGTGGTCGTCTTTGACAGGTGAGTGTGCATCGGGGCTGACAGATGAGTATGTGACAGATGAGATCTGGACTTGGTTTTTGTTATGTTACAATGTGAGAATCCCCTCTCACATCTTGTCTTTTCAAAGGCATCATAACAGACAATTTAACTGACTTGCTGCTGATGCTGGAGTAACAATCTGGATTGCTTGTGTTTTCTATCTGGACCAAGTCATACTCAGAAGAAGCGTTTCCTTTGCATCCTTTCCCTCACAGTGGAGTCTCTGTCAGGTTGCAAGGTGATTTTTGTGAAGTCCTCTGATCCATCAAAGGGCAGCCTCCAAACTTCAGCACACTGTAGCTTTGCTCTTAACTCCCTACCGGTAGTTTGTGCAATGCTCTGCATTATCCATGTTCCTTCTTCACGTCAATACGCACCTCTGACATTCACTCTTCGCCGCTTCAATGAATATAATCCTCAGCATAGGAAGACATCGGACATGTGTGTTTTTAGCGTTATGAGATGCTACGAGAAAATATTTCATACAGCTTGCCCTTTTCCTTCATTTAGCTTGTTTGTTAGCAAAAGCTTGTGCCACATTCACGCACTCCTTACTCCTTTGGTGTTCATCAAAAAATGGATTACTGAATTCTTTCCTCCAGTTTCAGTAAAATGCTCACGTTTTATCTACTGGATATGAATGTGAACAGCATATTTTGCACCCCAATTTCATGTGCTCATTGTTATCTTACGGCATGTCTTGGAGACACTTTGCAAAAAAAAGTCTTCTGCTTGCATTCGGTTAAATGTGTCTTTGTCATGGGCAGAAGGCCAAAGTAGCCCTGACTGTAGGTGACTTCATTTGGTCAAATGTGTTGACAAGAAACGTGTAGATGAGAAATGTGTATTGATGATCAATAACAGCTGCTGCTGTCTTCTTCTGTTTAGTTTTGTTTGTGGTGATTGGCATCCACGTGTTGCATTGAAGCCATCTGCTTTATTGATGGCTATTTACAGAGTCCAGCCAAAAGTGATCCAACTGTACATTCAGTAACCCAAACCCACTTTAGTTCCTGCATGGCACACAACGGCACGTTTTGAAGCCATTGAACGCACTTTTGATTTTTGTCATGCATGCGCACCTGCAGACTTGATGGGTTATCAGAACATAAGAATGCCAACAGCCTGTATCAAATAATTTACTAACATTTAAAATTGTAGACTCGCTGACATTAGAAAGTGAAAAATCAATGACTTTTAAGCTTACTAACATTTCTAATTGCAAATGTAATGTCATATAAGAAAGTGAATAAGCTATTAATAATGATAACATAATCATTGTCTCACAGAGCAGCTCGCACGGCTGCAGACTGTGTATGTTGCTGATACGTTTAATATGACATTTTTTAGTCATGTCATCTTTTTCTGTCCAATCAATGACATTTAAAGAGAAATGAAGCAGACACAGAGTGACAACATTCATCCTCACAAACCTTGTTCTGACCTCTGCACACAGTCTGTTTTCAATATGTGTGTTGTCTCAAGTCACCGGTGATCTTCAATGGATGCAACAATGATGGAGTGTGACAGGTGACACATGTTAGGTGAGAAGATGGATGGCTGGATATGATGCTCAGACCTTGACACAATAAGTTTCAAAAAAAAAAAAAAAAACCCAGACACACAGACACCCACCCACCCACACACACACACACACACACACACACACACACACACACACACACACACACACAGACACACACACACACACACATTCACCTTGAGTGCTAACCTACTTCTCTGCTTGCACCTGCTGTGTTTTATCTGGGTTCATTGCTCAGTAATAGTGAGTGACACATTTCAACTGAGTAAGATAGATGCGGAACAGCATTTGGAAATAGTGATTTGACAAATTTGAGACCTAAATTCAGCAAAATCTATTCTGGTTTACTTTGATCAGAACAGCGGGAGACAGTGAAGACTGCCTCTCTTGGGAAAATAGGATGAAATCCCTGTGGACTTTCACTACAAAGCTGAGACACTGTGTGTGTGTGTGTGTGCGTGCCCTTTTCTTCAAACGTCCGTCCATGCATGTTTGCGTGTTTGCCATGGTCCGTGCCACAGACATGCAGCTTCTACTGCAGACACCCAGTTGACTGACAGAGCAGGAAACGGGTTGGTTCAAACAAATGAAGGCAAATCCAGCTCCATTTCTCCCCTTCCCTCCCTTTTGCTCGTCTGCTCATTGGTTCAGATCCCCGTCGGGCTGTTTGTCACTCTTACAAACACCTCCAAGCGTGCAGGACAACAAATACTCCCGAGGAATTTCACCGTCTCCGAGGGTTTCTTTTACTTTTAATGATGCCCATATTAGAGAACCTGGTGGGAGTTTACTCCCACTGTCTCCTCATGCCTCTGCCCCGGACTATTCCCTTGCATCAGACAGCCAGTGATGGATGGCTTAATTAAGGTGAAAGACAATGAGTGAGTGCTTTTCATTGTGTTTGGTCTCAGTGGTTTCTGACACAAAAAATGGATTGCTCTTTTAAAATGGGTCTCCTTGGGGAAATGTCACATATATCATTTAAACACATCTATCTGATCTCAGTGAAATAACACACACATGTACATTCTTGACATATAGATATGTCAGATGTGCGACTCTTAAAATACTTTGGTTAATCTGCTGTAATTTGATGGCTATTTTTCCATTTACTCGTAAGACATGAACTACATTTTCAGGATTTTAAGACATTTTTCTATTAAATGTCCTATTTATTCAAAGGACAAGAAGATTATTTACTTTCACATTCCCCCTAAAATCCTTGGTGTTACTTCCAC
Organism: Chaetodon trifasciatus; assembly: GCA_037975065.1. NCBI lineage: Eukaryota > Metazoa > Chordata > Actinopteri > Chaetodontiformes > Chaetodontidae > Chaetodon > Chaetodon trifasciatus. The sequence goes on from JBBMOE010000077.1 coordinate 779,977, forward strand.
CACTGTAACTAAGACCAACATCATCAAACATCAGAACCTTGTACACACACACACACACACGCACACACACACACACACACACACACACACACACACACACACACACACACACACACACACACACCATGATCACTCTCCAAAGAACATCTTACCCACACACAGCCAAGCTCATGTTTAGCCCACACAACCTTGCAGTGCCATTATTTTCTGTCTTTATCCCTTCCCCACCCACTCACATACAAACATACTTTTAACCCCTTTCTTACCAGACAAGATGATTAAAGTTACACTCAGGGGAGATGTTTTTTGAAAAGAAACTCAGTCAGAAATTGTGGCTAAACATCGTTACTCCATCGATCTGTTTAGCCAAAACTAATTTTCTTGTTTTTCCCTGATGACCAGAGCTGGGAAGCAAGTAGTTGCCTGGAACTGTGTAATGAAATGACAGAAAAAATATAATTGTAATCTGTTACAGTTTGCTGAAAAAAAAAACGAGTAACTAAATCACAGTTAAAGATCAAAATGTTGCTGATTATGTGCTTATATGTACAATCATTTTTGGACAATGTGGATCAGCAGAGGGTGACTTCCAAGGAGCCGCCTCTGCACCCAGACAGGCTCCATCCATTGGGCAGTGTGCACTTCAATCTCGAGCATTGTTTTTGATTGGCTCTCTTGTGTCAATGTGCACCGCCTCTCATCGACCAACCTGCCAACCTGTGACCAGCTGGCCAGGTCAAGGTGGGTGGTCACGGGGCTGGACAGGGTCGCCTTTCAGTGCTGGCATTTCAAAATGCTCTTTTTCAAGTCAGATAAAGGGCTGTAACATTACTGCACAGAGTAAAGCTTGTTTAGCAACTGTGGAAACGCTCTCAACATCGAAATGCTTGATGTCAAACATTGAGCAGCTGTTCTTATGGCCAAGTTTGCAGCCCACAGTTAAGAGTCTGTGTTGCCTTGCAAATTATGTTGAGCAGTGCAAGCCTTCCAGATGATTTCTTTCCGTGTGTTGTGTTGATGCATGAGTGTTTTATTTATCTACTTTAATGATAACTGAATTTAACTTTTAGCTTCTAAAAGCTATTTTTTTAGGCAGCTGTGATGGCGTTATGAGGAGGACGGCTGAGTCACCCGAAAAGATGTTCACTGTATGAACCTGGACTATGTGTGTGACCTTTTGGGTGTGTAGAAGAACACAGAACATTAATCAACATTAGATCTGGACTCATCCTGTAGGCCTGTCTTAAGATTTAAATAATCATTGAAGTCACGCTGCGATGCTTTGTGCGTAAAAGCGCACAGCGTTTCTTTTCATGGAAAGACGCGCTTATCATTTCTGCTGCAGGCAATGTAATTAATATTTTTCTCATTAATGATGCATTATTTCACCCATCTGCAACCCACCTGCTCTTCGTCAGAATGTTAATTTTTATGACCCAGCCTGCAGATATAACTCAGATCTGCGCATCACTATCCCAGACACCCCTGGCGAAGATCTGCACCCTACTGAGTGCACTCATCTAGTTTTAGCTGTAACTACAATCTTTTCCTGAAATGTTACCATCCTGCAGCTGCCGTGCACAGATATCGTGAATGTTGTTGTTAAGCTATTTGACAAACAAAGCATAGTCAAGTCAGTTTTATTTCTATAACCCCAAATCAGAATTTTGCCTCAAAGGGGGTTTATGTTATCCATAGACCCTCAGTTCAGACAACACATGAATGAATAAAAGAACACTTATGCAAAGCAATTTTAGGTAGATAGATTGAGGTAGTTAAGAATAAGAATCCAGAAAGATTCCAGCCGTTAAGACCTGAATGCTGCTTGTGGGCCTCCACAGAAAAACAACAGCTTCGGTTTCAATGCTGTTTGTTGCCCCTGAGGTGGAAAGACAGTTTATTCTTGTCATTTATCAAGTGGTGATATTGTCATTCTACAGATTTATGTTGAATGAATGACTCTCAGCAAAGCTGTAATTCAAAACTAACAAAATATATTTCTCAAGTTCAAGGACAAATGTGACCACCATCTTTGAATCCCATTTATTGTATCATGCTCAGCTTAGTTACTGTGCTTTAGCTTTTCTGCAACATCCCTGCTCTCTTCTTTCTTGCCTCACCTTGACGTTGCAAACCAGCCAGCTGAATGCACACAGCAGCCTCTTAACAAAACTGCTGTGCAATCTTTGAAAAGATCATCCAAGGCTGAGGTCCAAGAAACACACATTGATAAAGTACCGTTGTGACTGGAGATGCATACGGCTGCTTTGAGAGAGCGTTGTTATTTACAGCCCTAGCAGCCTCGGGGGAGAAGCTGCTGCGGGCGGAAGCAGCAGCTCACCTGGGAGCTGCCAAGCACAACCACAGTCTTCAGCTGCTGGATGGAGAGCTGCTCCAGAGACGCAAGCTTTCCTTCAGTGCCTTGCTTAAGGGCACTGCCATGTTAATTGTCTAGTGAGGGAGGCAGTCCACTCCTTACCAGAAACTTTGCCTCACGTCTCTCCGTCCTCTTCTTCCTTACTATCCTTGGCTCCTCTTTCTCCCTCTCTCGGCTTCCTTTCTCCCTTTCCATTAAATAATTCCCTCTGTGTTGAGTAACATTTCAATGTTTTTTTCCCCATCCCACAAAGGGACGAGCCTTGAAGCGCTAGTTCCTGGCAGCGCTTGTTTTGCGCCAGCGCTCCATCCCTCTCTTTGTTTCCTGCCATTCCTCTGCTGTCATGAGATTCTGCTGCTCTCTCTTCTCGGTGACGCCACGCGGGATTACAGTCCTCCCACGTTTGATCTGCTGCCAAGAGACATGTGCCGTGTGTGCATGTCTTTCTCGGACTACGTATCTGACCATTTGTATCCACCTCTGTCCCTGTCATGTTGTTTGTCAAGCTAACACCCACTCCTCCAGTCAGTGTTACATTTCTCACACAGTGATTTTCTCTGCACATGCAAGCACAGGCACAGTCTTGGTCTTCCATAAACAACAGGTATGACATGTTCCATCCTTTCATGTCTGTGAACCTGAATGGATACAGTGCTGTGTTTATAAGTAGGGCTGCAAAACTTACTGCACTGGTTCCACACTAAACTATACTTTCTCTGCTCTTTGGCTTTCCTCTTATATATTCCAGCATTTGCTGCACACAGACAAGATTCTCCCATATTTGTTGTGTTGCCAGGAGATATGCAGCATCCTTCTTTGACTGTGCATGATCCATTTCTTTTTTGTTTCCCCCCAGGCAATAATCGATTTGCTGTAACATGTGTGAGACTTTGCATGAAAAGTTATGGCAGCAGTGGAGGGGAATATTTTTCCTCGCTGCACACTTATGCAAAGTCTGGTGAAAGTGTCATTCCCTGGAAATTCCATTTAATAAATATAAGTACACAGGTTTCACTTTGACTATTGATTTGTTTGAAAGCATGAAAATGCTGTGTTCCTGTTGCAAGTGATTGCCACAGTTTACATTAAGCAAGATATTTATGTCATGGGCAGTACTCAAAATACTTCTGATGACGGAAAATAACAAGAAATTTAAAGAAAATGTGAAATTGTTCTTTAAGTTAAACAAAACAAACAATAAGTCTTGGAACCATAGATTTGAGATGCAAATGGTACATTTCACTCTGAAAACAAATGATATTTTCTTCTGGGTGTTCGGGCTCATTGTTGAATGTATAAAGATGTTCATGATTATTGAATGATGAACAGCTAGCGGGTGTTCAAGGTGAAAACAGACAAGGCTAAGGGTCTACAGCCATACTAGCACTTCTGTGAGGCTTTTCTTGGGCCAAGCAGTGCTTTGAGCTAAACTGGCACACTAACATTCGCCATCTTAGTTTAGCGTGTTAGCATGCTGACATTTGCTAATTAGCTCTAAACGCCAGCCGAGGCTGGTGAGAATGTCCTTTGTTTGCAGGTATTTAGTCACAAATCAAATTATGTACAGGACACATTCAAGTGTTGACCAGAGGGGATCCCCTCTAGAGGGAAATCAGTGGGATTCATCCCTTGAAGACCATGTACAAAGCTACAATCCTGGCCCAACTGACAGACCGACAACGCCGTCCCTAGAGCTACGCAACATGCAGGGCCAATAGAACCACAAGCAGCTGCACTGGTGGAGGCGTGTTGTTGCAGGTACCGTTGAGGCCAAGTATGATCCTGTGTGAGCAATAGATGCGTGACTTTGAAGGCTCATCAGACGGCAAAACACTGCGCAGTGGTTTTTTAATACGATGAGACAACATTTGACATTTGACAAGACTGGAATATTATCACAGCAGCGATCAGTTTATCCTGCTTCCCAACGGTTGGCTGATAAAATTGCCGAAATACAACCTATATCAAGCACAGATCGAGCCAGGTTCAGGCTTTTTATCTGAAAAACCGTGGAATCGCCTGTCAGTGTCTAAACACAGCTTGAGTCATCACAAATTCCTTTTTATGTAGCCAAGATACATGACCATGATTAAATGATTGTTTAAGCTGAAGGCAGAAACTCTGAAAACACTGTTTCAACATACCAATCCATCATGGTCACATATTTTTTTTTGATAAAAAAAAATGAAGAAAATCAGTCCTCCCACATTTATACAGGGACCAGGCGACACTGTTTGTGTTACTCTGTGCGTATCACTTCACTCTCGTGAACGCCTCTTCTTTCCACTTGTGCTATGCCCTCCGGCGGCCCCGCTTTACCCCACCCACATCCCAACATACACTCTCTTCCTCACTTCAATGTGACATAGGTGACACAGTTCCGGGCAGTTAACGTGTGAAAGAGTGAGACTGATGTGTGGCTCTGCCTGTGGCTCATGTCATCTTACTCTCCATGCATCCCTTTTTACTCCTCATTTCTGCCACATGTGCAGTTTCTGCTGACTGTTGCCCTGTCTTTGGTTTTGCAGCATTCCTTATATGACTCTTTCCGACATGCCGCTGGTCGTTCTGTCCCCGCTTGTCAGAGCAGGTGGAGGATAATACACCGTATAGCACAGTGGCAGCAGGAAACTGAGACACTCCTTGACTCCCTGGCTGTGACACAACGTGTGTGCATTTGATTTATTCCAGCTCGTCTCCCTGCATGTTGTCAGTCAGGACGGAGCGCGACATGTCACCCTCTTGGCAAGGGAGATCTGAAAAGGAGTTGGTGCAACAGCAAACGATCTGTCACTTTCAACTTAGATCGAAATACGAGGAATCATGCGTGTGATTTCATTTTTGATGGAGCTAAATGGAAGCATTATGAAGTTTATTTTGATGGGAGAAAGCCGGAAAGTAACAAGTTACAAGTTTTTTATAGATTTGTCAGTGTTAAGACCTTTAGAGGGGAAAAGTTTGCTTAATTGGCTCTTTGGTGCAGCGTGTGCTGACACACGATTTGCACAAAAGCAGCAGCACAGGGCATGATTTTAATACTGTCAAACAACCAAAAGGCAAACAATAAATAGATTAAACCAGAGTGTCTTTGTACTAATTTGTCTCAGCTCAGTAGACTAACTCTCTTTTAATATTTCTGCAGAGAAAAGTCAATAACTGTGGCTAACTGTTCTCGTCTTTCTGTTTGCATTGAGCCTCTTGCAGTGTATCTTTAAGAATATCCATCCATTGACACACACACACACACACTCTTTCCCAGCACTGGCACCAAAACAAGCATTAATGATTACCAACCTCCGGCTTTATTATGGTAAATAACCAGTGTGCATTTGACTGTATTTTGCATATTTTGCAAGCGGCAGATGAAAAATATTATTATTTGCTGTCATGAGAAGCAGTGTTGCGCCAGCAATGGTCCTATTGAAAATTGGTTGAATATCATTATAAAAGCTCTAAAAGGCTCAAATAGGATTTTTATTATGAAATATTTCACAAATTTTATATGAAATTCCTTCTTTGTCCACTACATTCTAGCATGCTGGCATGTAGCACCTTAGGCCCTGAAAATTAGCCTGCCCTTGTGTGTGCACAGCAACATAGTGAAATATAAGAGCAGGTATCGTGTCCATTATAACTGAACATGCACCTCAATCAAGTTTCAAGGCTCTGCAAGTGAAATAGGTGAAAATATCAGTTGCAGTCCTTCAAATCGCTCAAAGATTTACTTCATAGCAATCTTGTTTGCATATCCACTCATTTGCTTTCAATGTCTGCACTACGTTCCATAGAAAGCTGAGGTTAATGGTGTTTAAACACATGGGTCACGTCAGAATATTGATATTGTCATTGAGGGTATCAATCAAAGTAGAAACTGATGATAATGAGGGTCCAGTTTCTGACGACAGGCCTCTCAGTCTGAAGAAAAGATCTGCTCACTGAAGTAACTGATCCCATTGATCAGCGCTGCAGTTGAGCAGCGTGAGCTGCGAACCTGGCTGCACTCTACCAACAAGCCCAACGGGGCAACACAACCCTGCCTGCTTTCCAGCCAATGAGTATCGACTTGAAACACATTCGTTTAAAGGACATTTGTAGAAAATGGAAAACTGACAGACACTTTGTCAATGGGACAAGTTTAATAACTCTTGTATATATGACATGTGGTTTCCACTTACATATGTGCATTTGACCGCTGCCAAAAAAAAATCTATTCACTTTAGTTCTTCACATCCAGTTGTTCTCTTGTCTACAAGCCTGAAATGGATGTAGAACGTTTGGCACCCTAACTGCCTATAAGCAGCACATCTTGGATATACTGTCTTGTATATTGCTTGCACTGCCTGTCTTCCTCTGTCTGCCACATCCTGTGGCTGCTGCACCATGTGACAGCATGTACCGCGTTACGATGAAGGCTGTCTCTGCCCCAGTGTCTCCAGGAAAAATACCTGTTCATTTATTGCACCAGGCGAAGAAAGTGGTTTCTGATTCTTCTCTCTGGTTTGTTGATTTTCCTTGTTATGAGCATAAGCTCCATGTGACACGTCGCACCTTGGGGAAACAGAGCTCGACGTTTGGCTCCGACTGCGAGACAAACTAAGTGTGTTTGTCTTTGCAGTTCAGCGAGTCTCCTGTGTGTGCACAGGCGACAGAGTGAGTGCAGTTGTAGTTGTTGGCTTGCAAGCTGTGTTTTGTGAGATTTTTTTCTCTGCTTCTGAGACTTTGAATAATTTGCAGGGTGTCTGACTTTTAATCTTGCTGTCTCTTTGAGATGAAAGAGGTGGGCTGTTGCTGTTGCTGGTTGTCTCACACACACTGTGACAAAGACGAAAAGCGACATGTTGGGAGGCGCCGGCACAGGAAAATAATGTTACCCAGCGGTGTCTTCAGAGCAGTTGCTTACTTTTCATGTGGAAAAAGCCTGCGCGCAGTTGTGACCTCTCTTTGTCGACTGACCGCTGTCCCATGTTACATTTTGGCAGGAGAAATTAGCATTTGCCGTCCAGCACTAATGCTTCCTCTCTGCGTGACATAGAGTGCGACTTTGGATAGCCTGACTCAACGGATGTTTCATGGGGTAGCAGCGATTTCTACTTTCACTGCACAGCTGGTGGACTGTCAGCTCCAATTGTTTTTTTCCCCTTCCCTTCTCCTTCCCCACAATTTTTTTCTTTCTTACATCAGACCCAATCAGTGTCTGCTTCCCATATAAGCGCAAAGGTAATAAAACGTTAGTGAAGGAACACACAAAACCTGTTCGTTAAACAAATACCCTTTCTTTTTTTTTAGCCCATCCACTGTTCCCTCTTGACAGTGACTCCACCTCGATACATCTGTGCCGGGAGGGTTATGAAACAATGTGGAACAGAGAAGAAATTTGTCCTGGCGACGTGAGTGGAAGATCTGCTGAGGTTCTTGATGAAAAACTAGAATGAGACAAACAAACATGAAAAAAAGGGGAGGAAAATCTAGTTTGACATATGTCACAATGATGCAATCCACCTCACTCTTTCTAAGCATGAAGCACTGCTGGGCGGAATTTAAAAAACAGCGTTTTGTTTCTGTTTTTTGGGTCATTTTGATTCCAACTTTTCTCTTGGGATCTCACTGAGGAAATGAGTCATATGACAATAACCTCATGATCATGATTAAGGAGACAGGTACAGCTGAGCACACCCAGTCTTTTGTGTAACACAACTCTGCTCTTGACATTGTTTCCGCATCAGAAATGTAAGAACCACAGCAGCTGTTTGACCAGCAAAGAGAAAACAATTATTTCTGAAAGGAACAGCTGAGCTGCATTTTTTTTTAAATCACAGATGACCAGAGAGAAAACAAACATTTGAATCAAGCCCAGTTTATTCTACTGCAATGCAGCTACGAAGGCTGCTCAGTAAAATGCTTCTTAGGAATTAAACTTCAAAATATTACACCAACCTTTTCTTCCATTGACCTGGATTTTACTTTTCAGATCCCTGGTAGGGCCTCTGAAAATGGCTCCAGCCATGACCACAACAGCTAAAAGCCGAGGTTTTCCAGGAAAGTGTGATGCTTTGATGATATCTTGACTGCTGTCCTGTTCAGAGCTCATATCATCCGAGCTAGCTTTGTAACCCCTATGCTCCAGTTCTGCTTTTCAATAATCTGGTTCATAAATGGCAGAAAAACAAATTCCCCATCATTGGTCACCTCGGGTACATCTTCATTTCCAGAGCTGCTGTTGTCCAAAACCCTCAAACATCAGCATCTGTATTAAACCTGACACCCAGGTGCTGGCCCATCATGCTACTGTGACAGTAAGCTAAAAATCATCATTATCTCAACCAAGGACGTTATGTTTTTGGTTATGTTTGTTGGTTTGTCTCTTTGTCTTTCATCAGGCTTAAAAAAACTGTTGGCCTGATTTTCATGAAACTTGGTGAAAGACTGTAGTGTGGGCCAAGGATAAACCCATTAAATACTGGGGAAGACCTGAATCACCAACCTGACACTCCCTCTGGGAAGGGATGAAAACTAAGGAGTGGCTATGGAAACAGAAATACACAAACAGACACACACTCTCCCCCAGAGATATTAAGAAAACATACTCAAACTTCATGAGATTTGCATATTGTAGAGGAGTGGACGATTGGCTGTAACGGAGGTCTGCGCTCTGCCAGCGCCCTTTTAGTTATGGATTTATTCATAGAAACAGTGAGACAGCAGCGCCACCACGAGGCCAAAAAGGAAATGCAATATTCCCCATACCTATTACTTGCACCTTGACATCCAAACAGTGTGAAGAACAAATAGTTTGAGGAATACCAGGGAAATGAGCTGTTTGAATGAATGAATTAGACAGTGTTGCTAAAGATCTGAGGGTGGCATTTGAGAGTTATTAAGTTTCTAAACCCAGCCCTACAAAATAAATAAATAAATCAGAAACCTCGAAACAGCTGAGATGTGAATTGTGTTTATCTACTGTGCAGCTGTACCAGATCTTATCTTTCTTTTGCTAGCTGGAGTCTTTTTTTTCCCCTCTTCACCATTCATACACAATTGGCAATAACACATGTACATACACACACAAGTAAAAATACCGCTGCCACTGAAGTGGAAATCCAGCCTCTAATTGTCTTATATATCTTTTCTCTCCCTCCCTCCTTCATTCTCCTCTAACCATTCCAAATAGATGGCTCGCACTTTCACTTCTGGGCTCGGGAGACTGAAGTAACAATTGCCGCTCTGGTTCAGAACTGCCAAGGCATATCTGCTGCCTGACATCAAGGATTGGCTTCATTATGACTGTTTCTGGAATAAAAGGAATATTGCTGCCTGCGTTTGTTGTGGATGGGGCAAGAGTGAAATTTGTGTGATTTGTTTGGCACAAAAGCAAGCACTGTACACAAAACAAAACAAACCGCTTTGTATTACCTGCAAATGCACACCTGCAAGTTGATGAGCAAATGCAGAAATTAAGAAAACAAATACTGTATTCATGCATGAAAAAGATGCATAAGTGAACAAATCAGTTTATTAGCTATCTAAACCATGCCACAAAGATGAATTCGTCTTTTAAATGAATCACATTTGACTGTAATCGCTTTCTGAAGCACTGCTGAATCTTTCAAGAAGCTGGGGGAAAAAAACATTCCAGAGTTTGTGCACCTGTCGAACCTCAACTGCGGTGCAATGGCAGCTTTTCTGACGAAAACACATCAAAAAAACAACATTACCCTGAATCTCTGCTCTGGAGCCAAAACAAGGCCTGTCTCCTATAGATTTATTCACTTTATTTGTGGAGAAATCTGTAAACAGCCTTCATGTGCATGAATATCACTCAAATTCATTTATTACAAACATGTCTGCCTTAAATACCAAAGAGCGGGTTTTAAAACATACATACAATCCCGATTCTGTGTTTGATGTCCCTTTCATCACCAGTCATGACCTGTGGAATGTTCAAAGAAGGACTGATGACAGCAAGCTAAATTTATTCAACTAAATAGGTTCCATTCAGTAAAATGCTTGATTATGCTTTGGGAAAGATGGAGTTTGTCCCCACTAAAGTTGGACGCACTACACATCCATCCACCTGACTTCGCCTCGCTACATAAAGGGCCCATCACTTCCTGAATTGGCACCTCATGCTGGCATTGAACGCTCAATGTGGTGGCGCTCAGAGTCATCCAATATAAACGTAATTTCTGGGGATACTGGGCTGAGTTTCAAGGCCTTGAAAAAAACTTTTTTCAATCAGTCTCTTACTGAGAACAATAAGATCCTGACACATGCATTTGCCATTTTGGTCCTTTCTTTTCTCACTGATTTGAAGTTTTGGAATGCTGAAATGAAAATGTGGGGACTGTTGTGGAGTTGCTTGCTGATGCCGCCAGCGCCATCGATGAAACGTGATCAGACCGCATTCGCATTGTTCTGACAAAGCAGATTAGCTGAATTTTGAGTGTTAAACACTTCATAAACACAAGAAAGAGAATGATTTGAGTATTTAATGTTATAGAAAGATAAAAAGTAACATAGCTGGCTCATAATTAAACTGATGAACTATAGATCTGAATTATATAATGTTCCAAAATACAACTTAAGCTTATGTTATCAGCCAATCAGAATTTTTCTGATTGGCTGAGGTGCAGCTCAAGGTCAGTACTATTTGCATGTGGGGGGGGGAGAAGTCTTTTGTGGCTCCATAGGGAGCTGATAAATGTCCTCAAGTCTCCAACCAAACAGTTGGCTGTCGAGTTGCATTGTGGGTCATGTAGGACTATTGAAAACATTCCAAGGAGTGACAAGAGGTCAGGGACGCATTCTGACATGTAGAATTGCAGATTGTAAGTGGGTGTGAAGCGAGGAGGAGGGCGCAGGAGGGAGAGTGGGCCTCGCACGAGTTACACATCTCCTTGGATCTCTGCCCTCCATTCACTGAAGGCCTTTGATTCCATCCTTTGATCCTTGACTTTTAGAGTGGACAGAGTCTCATAAATACAGAAGACAAAAACAGCAGGTGTGAATGCATAACTTACAGCCTCTGCCTCGCCTCAATCATCTTTACCTCCGTCATTTTTTACACCTCCTGCCAACACGCGCCATCTCCCTCCTCCTCCTCCTCCTCCTCTCTCTCCGTCTTCCAGCCTGTGACGCAATCCTGTTGCCATGTCGTTGTCATTCAGCGTGGCAGAATTAGCTCCCGCTCTGCGCCGTGGTGTGTTTCCAGTGTGCCCATGTGTTTTTTTTTTTTGGTTTCTTTTTTTATGCGAGTGCATCCGAGTGTGGCGCTGTTTGCCTCCCGCTCGCACTCGTGCACTTTGTGTCTGAGCGTGTGATTTGTAGTTGCCGCTGATGTGCGTTGTCTAATTTATTTGCATGCCCGCGTCAGGCTCGCTCACCATAAGTCTCTGTCAAGGTTGCCTGACATTGGTGCTCACCTCAGTCTTAGAGAGCCGAAGGGAGCCCGGCTGCTGAGTCAGGCTCTCTAGTGAAGAGACTTCAAAGTGGGTGAGGAGGGAGAAAGACATATAGAGAAGGGGGGGTGGGGTGCAAAACAACAGGGTGGGCCTCAACTATCAGCTGGTGTTTTGATTTCATCACCTTTTTCCTCAGCAAGGGAGACAGCCCTTCTAGCCTCGCTCGCTAATGAATTACACCCTGCCTCACACCAGGTAGCAGAGATCTAGACAATGACTGACTGTGTGTGGTGAAGGGAGGCAGGAGGGAGGGAGGTGGAGAGACGGAGAGATGGAGGATAGGAGAGGATACAGTGGAAGTCAGCTAGCCGGAGTCTCATTACTCTCTACTCCTGTGATCTCTCCCCGTCAAGGATGCTGAGTAGGGCTTTGTTGAGTCAGAGAGAAAGAGAGGAAAGAGAGTCAAGCGAGGAAATGAATAAGAAAAAAAAAAACAGACAGAAGCAGCAGCAGCAGCCGAGGATGCAGGGAGCAACAGAGCCACAGTCAAACGAATAATTTACCACCTAGTCCTCATCTTTTCTCTTTTCTACCCCCCGCCGCCTCCTCTTCCTTTTCTGGAGGAGAAATTGGAAGATAATCCATTGCCCTGGCTTTGAGGATTGGCTTTGTCGGATGAGACAGACAGGCCTGTGCCAGAATAAGAGAAGCTAAAATGTTTTGGGTGTTTTGATGGCTCAGTAGAAGAAGCCTTCAAAAGGCGCGACAAGGCAGGCCAGCTGCTTAGCTTTACTGGTATTTGCAGCATACAGGCTTACATGAGCGCCACAAGGAAGCCAGCCATATTATGTCAAATCATGTTATGCTTTCGCCTGGTTTGATTATGTATGTCAGTGGTATACGGAAGATAGATTTTATTCGTGAATGCATGTTCAGTATGGACACGACTGGATGCTCGAAGATTCGGTGTCCTCAGCAGGTTTTCCCGGAACAACAAAGAGAGAGACAGACTCCCCACGCTGGAGCCTTCAAAAGCTTACAGTAGTTGGCAGGGGTTGACTCTACTTTCCCAGACAGTTCCAGAGCTCGCCTTTCACTTCAGCTTGTTTGCTGGCGCCGTGGCAGCCCGCCGCTTGGCTCGCTCGCAGCTTGCAGGCCCTCCGGCCAACCTCCACTTCTCTTTACAAATGGCTTTCCTGTCAGCACCTTTCGATTGAGGTCCCGCACGGCCTCGGCTCGCGTGACAGGGGCCTTGTTCTTGCTTGTCACGTTGAATGCTGTGTCGAGGCAGCGGCGCGTCAGTCTCCCCGTTGGCGTTGAGATGCGGAGGTTGGCGGCAGGGAGTCTTCCAATCCGAGAGGCGAAAGGAAAATGGCGGGATGGTAACAAAGCAGTAGTGTTACAGCTCTGCCACAGTGTCAGACTTGGCATGAATACACTTACTCTTCCTTTTATGCCTTTTCAGGGACTTAAAACTGGTGTAGATGAACAAGGTCAGGAGACAGGGAAACAAGAAGAAAAAAATGATAATGCAGGATTGCTTCTAATGACCTCTGTCACAGCTCTTTTTGTTGCTTTGGTTAACAACTTAAAGAGTACAGCACAATTTATTGGTCTTACATTTCTCCATCAATGTTAAATTAACCTTGATTGTGTCAACGATGACACCCGAAAACAATGCGACACTGATGAGATCTTGTGGGTGATGAGGAGAATTTTAAAAGGAAAGATGGAGGGAAGAATGTGAGGAACAAGTTGAATGTGAAGATTTTTATTAAAATAGAACAGCTTGTCTTCAGAGGGAAATTCATAGATGAATTTTACATCCTCCAAAGAGCATGCAATCTTTTCTCTGTCTTCCCTTTGGTATCCCAAGGAGCATCCATGTTGATGGGTAACTAAACCCACCAACAGTAGTACATTTTATGATCTTTATGACAGTTACCACTCAGCGCCATTTGGAGTTGGCACAAGTGGCCTATCGCAGCTTTAAATATCCTCCAAGTGACTTTCCAAGAGCATGTCAGGTCACAAAGTCATTTGACCAGAGCGGCTTTAAACGGTTCATGTCAACAGAAACACGGGACAAAACCTGGACTCTTTATGCACAGGGGAGAGGATTGTTTAGTCAGCATCACGGTCAAGATAAAAGCACTTTGTGCTGGAGAGAGTTCTGAATAATTTATTTGATGCATATAGATGCACTGGACATTTATGAAATAGTATGAGGTGTTTCTGGCTTACTTTATCTAATTTCTTTTTGGGGTTCCTCCTTTCCAGCTCTAAAAAAACACTTTAAGTTGTTTTAACATCTCACTTCATTAAATCAAAATTGTTCATATATTTGAAGTGACGATATGTTTCAGAGATCGGGTACAGAACATGACACAACAGTTCTGTTTGGGGTTTCAGAGACTGTAGCTATAAAATATGGTTAAATACAAGTGATTTTTATAAGCTCTATTATATGTGTGATTGGGGTTGACAGTACATTTTCAACATAGCACTACCCAAATCCTAAATAACTGAATACAGCTGTCAGTTTGCATTCTTGTTATTGGACTGTTACATCTTTCTTATGGTCTAACTGACCGTCAAACATTGAGGTTCACTTCTTTGTGAATGGCTCTTCGGCAAGAAACGCAAGAAATATGGATATATTGTTCATGCATAGCTAAGATAGCAAATAAAACATGACAAATTTCCTTATTTGCTTAACCTCTGGGCTTTTCCTGGACAGCATATACAGGAAACAATGAGGATATACAGCCAATGTCAACAAAACACAAATTTTAATCCATGACCTGAAAGTTTGCAGATAAAAAAAAGCATTGCAGTGTTCCGCCTTCCTATTCAAACACTAGCAGGATCACTTTACTGGTAAGGCCTCCTCTCTGGTTCGAGGCGTGCTAAATGGCACAAGGTTTGACCACATGACTTGGGGTTTCAACCCTGTAATGAAACATTTTTTTCTTGCTCTTAAACCCAAATCATCAGTCGTCAGTGTGTTAAAGAGTGCAACTGCTTTACAGTCCGACTCAGCACAGAAATCTGCCCCTGGATGGAAACCTTTCATTTGTTTCTCTAATGAATGTACTTTGTGAACTGAGCCTGCTTGTATTTTACACAGCCAAGGTCACATTCCATTGCTATCTGCCAAATGTTGAACTGAAACCAGATTTCCCTCTAGCGCTCAGACTCTAACTCCAGTTTCCTTCATCAGTTCACGTACAATTATACCTCTTCCTCTTTGGACATGTAGACGTGATTGCAATAATCACAATACTTATCAAACTGACGCCCCTGCATTCAGCAGGTTACATCTTCTGATTATGTTTGAGGTTGAAACTGTATGACTGTGCCACCCTCGTTTTAAGTTGTTAGTCATCCACCCGACTCATGCGCTCCAGGATAAAAACCGAAAACAACCTTAAAGACACCGGCTACCTCTCCCTGCCATTTTTGAAGCAAACTGACTGTTGCCCTGTTCGTACAAACGTCCAAACAGTGTCTTCCCCTCTCCATTTAAACCCATATGGGATTAAAGTAAAAGGGATTCTCTCCTCTGACTATTCCTCTAATCTCCTTAACAATGTGTTGCTCCCCTCTTTCTCTGCAGCAGCTGAAATTCCACCAAAGCTTGATGATTCAACCTCTCAACCGTACCACTGTGCCTTCTTCTCCTCTCGCTTTCTCTCTTTCCTGTATTATCCTTTTTGGCCCAGGAATCGGACGCCTCTGTATCAACTCTTCCCTTCAAGAAAAGACAGAGGCAACTCAACACCAGTGACTTCTTTTAAAGTGATTTAAAGAAGAAATTAGTCTTTCATTTTTGATTTATGTGTTTGTCTTTCACAGTGGCCTGAAATTGAAAAGGAAGCATTTCGTCCAGGTTTAACTTCAACGCACAAATACACATATGATAGAAGCCGGAAAAAGAAAAAAAAAAAAAATCAGGTTGCAAATGACAAAAAGTATTTTTTTGCAAAGAAATTAGTAATTTTCTGTGTCTGGATGTTTTCACTGACTCTGGAATGCAGCTAGTATCAAACATATGCAAATGTAAAACCTCATTTGTTCTAAATTAATGAAAAGTTGTGAGAGTAAATGTGCTGTGGTGAAAATGAAGAGGAAGATTAGCTGCAAATTTATTACTTGTTGCCACATTTTACAACCGTAACTTGCCTTCGTTAATCATGTTATCACTCATCTGTACATTCTCGGTGATAATGCAAATATTGTGTCTCATATTGCCTGGTTTGATTTGCATATTATGCACAACCCCTTAGAAGAACCACACTTAATAAGTATCTGTTTCAAGGAGAAAGCTCAGCGGTTAGCCCGTTATTTGTTTATTATTTTGATGTACTGTGAATATCAACTTGCTATTCTCCATCATGCTCTCCACTGCAAGCACTATCATCAAGGACATATGCACTCTGTGTCAATGAGACACTTTGATACATCCTTATACATTAGGCTGCTTGCCATTCCAGCTTCAGGCATGGAATGACTGATTCAGCACCATTTGTGTCTGATGCTGTTGGCATGTTCTTCCTGTTTGATGATGACACAGGTCTCTCAAATGCAGATACCTGCTTTATGCCATTTTTGAGGCACTTTGTGACTTCAAAGTCTCACAGCAAGTTACTTCTTTTGACGAGTAACCCTTTATCTTCTCCGCTTTACCAAACTGGAACCTACAATCTGCCAGTTAAAAATGCAGCATCAGACAAAAATAATAAACCGTTTAAGATTTCTTAGCTCTGCTGATGGCACAGTTAACCTGTGGGCACATGTGAGGGCACCAACTTCCCAGAATGTCATTCACTTCTGGACAATTCTACCCCCTCACTCACTGCTAATGATGCATACCTGTTTCCACTTTCCCTGATTGAGCAGCTGGTGCACACAGACATCACAGGCTGAATGAAAACAGCAATGAATGAACACGCTTGTCTTCTATTATTTATAGAAATGAACTGATAAATTAACAGATTAAAGGAAACAATCGACTGAAATGAGAGTATGATCTGCATTAATGCTCCACCCATTTAACAGTTTCTTGTTACTATTATTGTGCACAGTGAAGCGTAATCCCAATTAGCACCCATGCACTTCACCCTGCATGCTGTGAAAGTGTGCATAGAAGAAGCCTTTGTCAAGGACAATATTTTGACATGTTGCTGTAGGAAAAAGCAGTTCTGCCAATAACATTAATAATGGCTGAATCCCATGTAGCTGCTTCAGTTACAGGGTTGTGGTATTGTCATAGTCGAATATGTGGGGGTGCAGCTGATACCAATCCACAAAAACAGACCGGCAACAAAAAGTGAGGAAGCAGGATAAGGCAAACTCCCAGAACAAAGGTGAAATACAGAAAAGCTAAATGCAAAGCAAAGCATTTAAGGATGAGGAACTCAGGCAACAATACTGGCAAGCAACAAGAACAGACGTCCTGACAACTGACAGAGGGAAAACACATGGACTGAATTCACAAGAGGCTACTTAACTAATGAACACACAGGTGATACAGAAAACAGGCAGGAAAACACACAAAGGCAGGAAGTGAAGACAACAGGAGACAGGAGAGTCATCTTCAAATTAAAACAGGAAGCGTGATTGACGAGTCAAAATGTCACCAGCCACTGACCCTTTAGCACCCCAGGTGCTGTGATGCTATAAAAGGACAGTGTATATATATCAATTTTTTCCCCAGGCGTAGCATAACTGGATGGATCCAAGTGCGATTGCACCTCTGATCCGTTGCCTTTGCCATAAATTGAAGGTAAAGCTTCACGGCTCAGGCTCAGTCTGTGATCATAGAAGCACAGTTACAATGCACCACTATCACAGTTAATGATGTTCAGTTCTTGCTGCTTTAATCAAGAATCAAAGTCTTTGTTACCGTCGAAGAAATATTAAAACACAGACTGCAGATTCATATACCAGCTGGGCAGATCTTAGAAAGGCTCCCAAGACTTTTTTTTTTTTTTTTTTTTCTCATTTCCCCTTTCATAAGAAAAAAATCTCTCTGATGTCCTGTGATTACAGTAATAGCCACATTTCACCAGAAGATTATGTAAATCTAATAGCTGGACTAAGTCCCAGCCTTCCATATTAATGTGGGTAATTTTGTGGTTAAATTGTGAGCCAAAAATGAATTTGTCCCCCACATGCACCTATCCAAGTCTACCGGACTTGCGTTTGCTATTGAAAGTCTAATTGTCATTGGAAAACTTTTATATTTGCTGTGTCTTTCTGCAATTTTTTTTTTCTTCTAAAAGTTCTCACATTAAAGGACCAGTATGTAGGATTTAGGGGATCTATTGGCTGAGATGGAAGAAGTATAATATGCATATTTGTGATAAAATATGATATAATATAGGGTGGCACGGTGGTGCAGCAGGTAGTGCGCGTGCCTCACAGCAAGAAGGTTGCCGGTTCGATCCCCGGGTCAGGTGGGGGCCTTTCTGTGTGAAGTTTGCATGTTCTTCCCGTGCATGCGTGGGTTCTCTCCGGGCACTCCGGCTTCCTCCCACAGACCAAAAACATGCTCACTAGGTTAATTGGTGACTCTAAATTGTCCCTAGGTGTGAATGTGTGTGTTGCCCTGCAGTCGGCTGGCGACCGGCTCAGGGTGTACCCTGCCTCTTGCCCGTTGACAGCTGGGATAGGCTCCAGCCCCCCCCCCAACCCCGAAAGGGATAATAAGGGGTGTAGAAGATGAATGAATGAATAATATAACAAACAAACAAACAAAAAGTTCTAATTACCTTAGAATGAGCTATGTGTCACCACCATGTTTCAACAGAAGAAGAATTAACAAACTAAAGAGTGGCTCTTGAAAGAAATCTACACAATGCAATCTGCAACCTCACCACTAGGTGCCACTAAATCCGACACATTGGTCCTTTGAAAAATGAGGGGGGTTTGTCATTAAAAAAAAAGAAAGAAATGCATATAATTGAGCGCTAATCAGGATCATGTATAAAATAACAGGAGGCTACTTTGTACTCAATGTATGTGCTGTCTTTTATTCATCTGTTTATTGAGGCAATGATTGATGCCTCAGGCAAGCCAGCTGTTTGGTGCACAACATTTCTTTCTAAAGAGTAGAAGTACAATACTGCATGACCATGATTGATTATTTTACAGGCAAAGCCTCCATCTGGCCGAATATAGCTGATGCATTTATTATCATAAGGCACTGGTAATCATGACTGATACTGCAGTGTTAAGTGGCTTTGCATATGTCAAGCGTCGTGTTTTCACAACACCATGTTTCAAACTAATTTCATCTGGTTGATTACTGAAAATGAGCTTTTGATTTTGATCATATTTCCTTCTGAAGTACTGTTTTTCTAGCAGGGAAATATTGATTGTTTACAAAAACACATGGCTGCAAGAAGCAGCACCTCTCGAATCCTTAATTAGACATAGAAACCTGGATACTCTAGGAATGTTTCAGCCCTTTGAAGTTAAACCACTGTGGAATGGGAAAAAAAATAAATTATGAAATATAAAAAAAATGGAGTGCTTCTCAGAGGAATATAATACTTCAAGAGCACACATCTTTCTCACTCTCCAATGTACTCACAAGCCACGGGGGACGTGCTTAACAGTATATAATTACTTCAACCTGCTGTGCAATACCGTCTGAAAGGTAAACTTACCAGAAATTCCCTGTGAGAGGCCATCTTACTTTTGCTCTTTGAGAACAGCAGTTCTTTGATGGTGGGAACGCCATCATCTCTGCTGCAGGTATCCTGTTTTAGAAACTTCCTATCAATCAGATGGAGACGCATGAAAGTTTATCTTGAGGCGAAGCCAATGGGAACGTGTGTAGCTGGTTAAGTACAAAATTAGTATAGAATAATTGGAGTGCTTCTCGTATCATGGAGGAAATCCTTTTAAAAGAATATGCTCGAGACACTTCCATGTATATCTTTTTTTTTTTTTTTATCGTCACCGGCGGAACTGTTGTTGTGTCATTTCTCATTATAACCTGACAGCAATTAATATATGAAAAGCTCTTACAAAAAAGAGAAAAAAGGAAAAAAGGAAAAAAGGGCTCACTCCTTAGCCTGTGATCTTGTTCCTTGATACCTCCTCTGCACCACTTCTATGCCAACAACATTCTACTCTATTTTTCCTATTGACCATTGTACACTTGGGCTGAGGTGCATGTCTGGATGTGCCTTGGAGTCAGATGGACGTGTCCTGACCACCTCATAGTCAGTCTCAATAACACTGACAGGTCTTTTGCTTCACACTGTACAAGAACAAAGCACCCTATATAAAGGTGTGATGTTGACAGACAAACAGTTGTGTAAAACTTGGATAAGCTTTGATCCTGGCAGGGTTATGAGCAGAAGCACTGTGATTAGTCCGCCAAGCCAGAAAGTTGGAATTTGGCGTAATATTAGAAAAAGGTTATGTTAAGACGTAAGAGGAAGGAACATGATGATATGCACTTTACATGGCTATTGGAAAACCACATAGGTGAAAAGAGTAACATCTACACACCCACTCTGAGCCACAGCTTTATTGAAACATTTTGCCTCCGTCATCACATCAAAATGACCATTTTGACATCAGTATGTTGAAATTATGATGAATTTCTGTCTTAGTTGCAGCCCTACTTTGCAGTTCTAGATAAAGGATATTTTAATTCATATATTAACATCAATATAACATGGAAAATTAAGAACCTCATGTTATCTCTTGTTCTTACCTTAACTAACAGTCCAAAACCCAAAGTTATCAAATTAAAACAATCTGAAAAATGATTTATGTTGAATAGGTTCATCAGTAGTGATTCATTTGCTCACTGACAGACCAAAACATGTGGTGGTTTGGGAAAATTCGAGTATTTTCTTGTGTACTGTGGAGAGGTGTGGCTTGGTTCCTGTGTGTCCTTTTTGCCAGAGGCTGGGCGTGGTTCTCCAGGTGGCTTGGGAACTGGCTTCAACACAGCTGGGACTCATCACAATCAAGCACAGCATTAAGACTGTGGACTGCAGAGGACTCGTTGCCAGATTGTTTCCGTTGCTTAGTCAGTGTATATTTAGTTTCTCTTTCTCTCATGTTGATTAACAGTGCTTGATCTCTTGTGTCCTTTTTCCCCTTGTGCTCAGTGAATTCTCATGCACTGATCTCCAGCTCCAGTGTCTCTGCCACCATGCCACTTCTAGTCCACTGCAATCACTATGTGCCTCAACCACCACATGCCCTCACCGCTGTACTCACACCACCTGAGCTCTGAACTGCTCTCAACCTCAGTGCCTTGTCCTAGGACTTCCCAGCAACAACTTTCCTGCATACCTGGAGTCTCCCTTCATAATCCATTCAATAAATTCCTGTTTGACCCTTACCCCCTTCTCTGTGTGTCTGATATTGGGTCCAAATCCTTCCTCAAAACAACAAAACAGTGTCTGGTTTGGTTTATATCCCATAATTCTTTGAGCTATGGAGTGCCACATGGTCTCATTCTATCTTCTATACACAAAATGACTCCTGGGTTTTTAATTCATTGTTTTAATATAGCTTTTCACTTTTATGTGGACGGCACTTGGCTGCACTTGTCCATCAAAAGTATCGCAGCAGATGAAATGATCTGAAAGACTGCCTGGACTCAGTTTACACATGGACAAAACAGAAGTTCTTATTATTGGCAGAGAGAAAAGAGACTGCAGCACATCTGGCTGTAAACTAAGAATTTAAGTGTCCCATTTACTGGGTTTTTCTATCCTGATGTAATTCTTTTCAATAAAAACACATTTTCATTTTGCCTTTGTGTTTGTTCCTATCCTGCTTGATATGCACTTATTGTGAAGAACTTTGTAACTTCTGTTTTGAAAATCTAAATAAATCTTAACTGACTTTGGCTCTTTGTTTCAGCACTACTCCAATGGGATGCAGGGTTGATATTGAAATGCAGACACCTGCACTGCTGTACAACCGAACTTTCACAAACGAGCTGGTGACAGACATTTTACTGCCTAACTAGCAAAGCTCATTTTTCAAGCATTATATCTCATTTCTCTTCCAATTTGCAACCTGTTCCTTTTCCACCCACCCCCACCTTCCTACCCCTCTAGCCATTCCAGAAAACTGAAGCTGGTCTCACCTTCAACATCCCCAAATTGCTTCTTACATTCATCCTGGCAGCCCGAGTCTGATTGTATCAAATTCAGAACACTGAATCTGCACTGCAGCTCCACACCCCCATGGTCCCGTTTTTGCTCAACGGTACATCATCTGCCACTCCTGGACACTTAGCACTCCCTCTCCCTGTGCTGACCTGTTCATGGAGCCAATCAGTCCTGCCCCTCTGTCTCTTCAGGCTTTCCAGCAGTAGAATGACCCTCAAGTCTTCAGTCAGGAGAGTCATTCACGTTTCAAGGTCTTTCCATCAACTTCTCCTCACCGAATCACTTCCCCGCTCTCCTCCTCACACTCTAATTGCTCTCAAAAGTGTCTTCTCTCTCCCACCTTGTGCTTGTTAAAGTTCATTTCCGACCACTTCTCATCTAAATTGTTATTTTGTGGTTGCAGAAATATTGTCAGGATAGCATGGCAGTGAACCTTGAGCTATACCTTTTATTAATGTGCTTTTAATTTACGTCAAGGAAGAAGTAATGTTCATTGCATTGCTGAATTAATTAAAAGCCAGGCTAAAAGTCAGCCGGTTTATGTGATGATCCGTTGTTAGAAGCCAGGGCTGTCTGCAAAGGCCATGAATGTTTCCAATGCATTTTTAAGCTTACTGAAAAAAACATGCAACCTTTAGCTGCTTTTACCTCATTTCTTAACCTATTGAAATAATATTTATTATATTGAAAAGTTTTTTCAAATGCAAAGTATGTGTTGATACATTTGGCTTAGAAAACCTTTAATTTTCTATTACTGTGCAATGCTGATCACAGTCTTTGCAATATACAGTGAGCCATTTAGCCGATGCCAAGGTTTGGTGAAAAGTTCCAAATCAATATCAAATGTTAATCTAAAAAGAACAAATCCAACATGAATTTGCATCTCTGTGTCCTGGCAGGTCTTGACAGTCTTTCTCTCTCAGCTTAAACTTTGAAATGAAATGTGTGAAGTTGCATTAATTTCGATGGCAGTTGCATCATTATTCCATCAAAGAAAATCTGCTGAAAAAAGGGTGTGAACAAGTTATTTCAGGGTTTGCTCTTGAAAACCAGGTATATTGAAAATTGGACATGGTTGTATTCAATCATACAGTCACATTTGTGGAACAGAAGTGTGTGGTGTGCTGTGAAAAGGGGTGGTAGTGCTGGGCAGAGAATATAAAGGATTTATAATCACAGCCTTTCTGTTATGTGTCATACTGAAATAATGATAGACAGAGAGATAATTACAAGGCCACGGCATTCGCAGGTACTTGCAAGTTAACTGAGATGTTAAGCTCAACTCTCATAATGAATATTTAAAGCAAAGCACACAAAAAATAATGGATCTGTGGGAGAAAGTGCATGGCATCTGCTGGAACAGTGACTGCTGCTCATCTCCACAAATCCTTCAAGACAAACTGATGCTTTGGAACAATTTTTATGTCCTTCTGAATGAGGTTTCAGCTTCTTAGCTATTAGCTTGCTCACTACTAAAACTTTCTCCCTCTGCCTCTGTTTCTGTCAGAATGTGGGCTTGTGAAAGCTACTTGTTGGGCACCCAAAACTCAGTCGAAGAGTGTTATCTTTACCCAAGAACATTTGTTCTGCCATCTAATTCAGTTTAGAATGTTTCAAGCTGGCGGCACGGTGGCGCAGCAGGTAGTGCCCGTGCCTCACAGCAAGAAGGTCACCGATTCGATCCCCGGGTTGGGCGGGGCCTTTCTGTGCGAAGTTTGCATGTTCTTCCAGTGCATGCGTGGGTTCCCCCCCGGGCACTCCGGCTTCCTCCCACAGACCAAAAACATGCTCAATAGGTTAATTGGTGACTCTAAATTGTGTGAATGTGAGAGTGAATGGTTGTATGTATGTTGCCCTGCAGTCGGCTGGCGACCGGCTCAGGATGTACCCCGCCTCTCGCCCGTTGACACCTGGGATAGGCTCCAGCCCCCCCCCAACCCCGACAGAGATAATCAGGGGTATAGAAGATGAATGAATGAATGTTTCAAGCTGTGATGAGATTGGCCTTTTTCATCACAAGCTGACACTGTCTGAAACAAAAAGTGTCCATTTCTCTTGGAAATTGCAACACTACTTGCTACTACGTTCTTGACAGTCGCCATGATGCTTTGATGTGACATCAGTGTCACTGCAATGTTGCATTCAGGGAAAGGATATGGTAGACCACTATTCTATGTTATTTTCTGTTATGTACATGCATTATTATTAGACACTAGACTAATTTGTATTTTCAGCAAGACAGACTGCATGCGTGTGAAGCATGTCATATCCTGGATCAGTTTCCATGCAGTAAAGCATAAAGCTAAATTCTTAGACGCCCCATCAATATCCAGTAAAATGGGGGACACATTATCTAAAGCTGTCATTTGCTATAGAGTTGTAGCCACAATAGAAGTATTTCTAAATTAGTGTAATGGGAGAAAGGAAGTCACAATGTGTCCAAGCTGCACTCCCACAATAGCCTTTCTATTTATATGCAAGCATTACATAAGTTGTGCATGAGGTGGCCATGCATAACAAAGGTTTCGGCCAGTGTGCACATGGCAGAAATCCAAGAGTTTAAGAATATTTCGATGCTGCTGCAGTAGACTGGTGATGCTTTTTAACTCCTCTGAAGGAGCCCCATTCATATCCCCTCATTTCACTTTAACATTTCATATATCTCTGTAAGGAGCAAAAACTTCATTACCAAGTTCTTTGGCGAGCATCATTAGAGCAAAGGCCAAACAGACATTAAAGAATACTTATTTGAATAGAAAAGTCATTTATTTTCCAGTATGTTATTAATTGGTTTTATATTTTGTGAGCAGGAAGGACCACAGATAAATGGTCTCCAGAAAAAGCTTAGAGGGACTAATTTGGGGAGCATTAAAACTTGTTGTGTAATCTAATGAATTGCAGGGCTTTTCGTAAGACTAATAAGTTCATGCAACATCTCTCTCGTGGAGTGTTTTAGTGAAGCAAAGAAGAAAAGAGGAACATAGAACTGAGTCGAAAACATCTTTTCAACAGAACACTTTCTGTGTGCTTCATTGTTCATTGTTTTTACCACCCAGAAGGACGTTGTTAGACACACTGGGGTGTAGAACGGAGTCAAAAGCTAATGTGAGCCATTGTGATTGTGGCAAAAAGACGACAAAATATGGCGTTTAGCTGGATCTTTGGGGGGAGCGTTTGAAAAATACAACAGCTCAACAATATCTCAGCAGCAATAGAACCTCAAAATGTGCTTGGGGGGGGTATCAAACGGATGAGGCTGCATTTAATTTTCTTTGAGGTGGTCCTGGCAATAAAGTGTGGCTCATGGTGATAAGCAGGGAAGAGCTGAAGCACATCATTTCAGTTATGTAATCCATTGGAGGGATACAGTGGGCATTCTCCTACACAGTGTGTGTGTATGCGCACGAGTGTGTGTGTGTGTGTGTGTGCTCTGAGCAGGTGAAGTACATTAAAGCAATTTCTTTGCTTCTTCTAAGCTATATAATCCATTTCCTTCTTCCAGCTAAATAATTTTAAAGAAGTATTTCCAAAAAAGAGATCTAATAAAACAGCAGAAAGGGTCGTTGGTATATTTCTAGCTCTTTTTTGGTCTTCTTCAAGTGAAACCACAAACTGCTCAGGGTGAAACCCGCCTTTCACCACCAGCAAAACCTCCATCAGAGCCATTTTTCAAAACTGTAACGGGCAGGTCGATGCACATTCAGCATGTCTCCGCAGCTAGCACTTACCGCATAGAGTCTTCTCTTCACCACTGCTTGACCTTGATACTGTATAGTAACTAAACCCTCCCAGAAGTCTGTTTTGTCAGTCACTAGTCATCCTCATCTCCATCCTTAATATGGAGTAGCAGTTATTCCCTAAATCCCATCACAGCCTTCAACCAGAAGCCGCCAGCTCCCAACACTGAGTCAAGAGGAGACGAGATATTTTCTGACAATGGGAGAAAAAGCTGGGGGAGGCCGGGTGCAAGTTGAAAGCTGTCAGCCAGCCATCAAATGCAGTTCACATCAAATGTGTGACCACGTTTTAGGCAGGCACACTTCTGCTATAGTATCACTGCTATATTACCATAATGATGAAAGGACTCTTCCTCCTTGTGTTTTTAACCAAGTATTTTTTTAACTGTTAGTCTCACACATATGATGTCTTTGTTTTTCCAACTACACTCTTGCCCATTCAATGCCATTAGCCGTGTGTAATGTCTCCTCAATTAAGGCCTCCCTGAATGTTTCAGAGAGTGCCAGGATTGGAAAACAGCACACTGTATTTGGACGATGATAACAATAACAAGATGTTTAATTGTGTTACCTTAAATAGATAATGATGTGTTATTAATTTTCAGAGCAATTTTGCTAACTTATGAACCATATCGGGAATGCAGATGAATGAAAATGGGTCAGCAAAAGCAGATATACTGGGTAATAAAGATTAATCACAAGTTACATTTTAATAAGGTACTATGTGTTGCTGTTATTTATTCATGTATTTCACTTGAGTGTGTGTACATGTGTATGTGTAATATGGCAAAGGAAAGACAACACTTTTGCAGGAACAAAATACATAAACAATAAGATTCTGCAACCGGCTAGCAGTACAGTGACTTATTAGGCACTAGGGATGTACCCAAATCTGAATACGTTATTTGGGAGAGTAGGAATAATGAATGGAAACATATTTCTTCAACCCAAAGTTGCTTGTGATAATTTGGGGGGAAAAACGTCAGCGCCACAGTTGACATGTCTGTATGCCAGCCATTTCTTCAAATTGATGCATATTCATAAGATAAAAATGCCCGTTTTTAACTGTAACTGCCCTCCCTCCCTCCGGTCGAACCTGACATCTTGGAAAAATCCCTGTGCTCATTCAGCAGGGAACCCCTTGGGAGAGCTACGTCACACAGATCAGTGTACACAGATGCATCTCCCTTTGGATGGTGAGGAATGTGGTAAACCTTTAGAGAGCAGAACAAAACAAAGGCATTAAATCAGGAGCTGCAACAGAGAAGACGCTGCTGTTGAGTCTGTGGCTGCAGGAGAGCAGAGCTCCAGGGAGTTCCATGTCCAAGGAAGAGAAACTCTGGAAACATGTTGAATGTGTGTGCTCACTGGCTGAGTGTCGGGGGGATGCAGTGTCATCCGGGCTGGGCCTAGCAGTTGGTGAGCAGCATGACAATGAAGAGTAATGCACTAAATTTAAGGATGGCACCATTATGGGTATTTCTGGGTATTACACCTCGGGAGAATAAAAAACAGGTCGCGTCAACCTTAATTAATGACTGATTTAATGCATCACCCAGCGAGCACCGCCAAGTGACACAAATCAAACACACCCAAGATGCTGCATGACCAATAGGTGCATGCTGGGTTTGGCTAAATGCTAAATGCTCACAATGGATCCTCCAGCGGTGACTGCCATGTTAGCTACATGGCTAATGAACACCATCCAGTGAGGTGTGTGAGGCCTCTGCTGTGTGTGACTATTTCTGTCACAGCTGTGACTGCAGAGCCTCATGCAGCTCACAGTGCTTGAAGCTCTGAGGAGAGCACTGGGACAGAGAGGTGGACTGGTTATAGTGGGACAGGCAGGCTGAGAGAACTGGTTATAACCGAGTGCAGATTGTTGTGAAAAAGGTGTAAAAACTGTGCAGCTCTCTTTGCTTTAATATGAGTGTGGTCAGTGTTCTATCTGCCTTAGTGATATTTTATGATGTTGTTGCTTTCTTGCAGGTTGTGTGGTGTCCATAGCTCTTTTTATTTAGTGTTGGTCATTCATGTTTAATTGAACTGAGTGTTGACCTCTTGTTCTGGTTGACTGTAGAGAGGCCATAAGGAGGAAGCAGACAGTCCATAAATAAAAATAATTGACAAATAATTAAAAATAAAAGCACAGTGTGAAATCGTGGAAATATATTTCATATTTAAGCATATGCCAATATTAAATCAGCTTGATCCTGTGAAGGCACAACAGCTGCATTGCAATGAATATTAGTAAGTATGCAAGAGAAATTTTATATATAGCACCTTTTCAAACAAAGATACAATGTGCTGCACAAGACAGAAATACAAAAACATATAAAGCATGTCACAGGTGGACTCGAATGCAATGACTGGGAAAGATGGCCATGAGGAGAGATGATGGCTGGCTGGCTGGCTGGGCAGAGTGCAGTCCTTGGGGTGAGGATGAGGAGGCTGATCCGGTGACTGGCTGGCAGGCAGAGAGGAGATGAGAATGGCGGTGGAGAGCAGGCAGGTAGGCAGAAGATTGAAGCAAGCAGGTTGACAGATGAAGGAGATCTAGAGCACAGGGGAAAAACAACGCACAAGGGAATAATCACAAAGAACAAGACTAGAGTTTAAGGTTTTGCCTGAAGCGTAGCTACCACTGAGCGACGGAATGATCTGGCAAGACTGCACTGCAGACCTCAGCTCTCTCAAAAAAAGAGAGAAAAAAGCAATACAACGGAGGAAATATCACTTAAATGAAGCAAAATTATCTGCCAACAGAAAAGGAAAATTTCACTTCCAACATTTTTAAAACAAGTATAAATTCATAGTCACGAAAACCCACTTATCTTAAAAATCCAGCGGCCAGACTAAAAACAAGTTCATTTAAAATTTGGACTTCAAAGAAGCAGTTTTGTACTAATCAGTGTTCAGGCTGCTGTATAATTTTAGAAATTCTATTCCCAAATGTTAACTTATTTTGATAAAAGGTCAGCAAGAATTTATATCTAATTAAGATAATTGAGGACAAAAAAACAGCAAGATGCTCCCTGGCAACAACTGTGTGGTAAGATGATACATCAGCGGTCTTGATTTAAGCCATTTGATCTAAGCTAGACTTTGTTTTTGCTGTGTGGAGGGAAAGCCGGTGTAGAAATACTGTTGCGGTTGATGAAATGATTACTAGCAGGTGGGCCAACCAAAGGAGCTGAGGAGTGAGACAACATGATGACAGACAGCTGCTGAAACGCTGTTTCCTGCTGCTAGCGTTAGAAACTCCTTTAGCTCTGTGTTGTCTTGGTTCTTCAGAGGTCTCATCGAGCTACTTGTTAAAGGAGCTACCTTTCAGCCCTCCTCTTGACAATTTCCTGACATCCCTACTTAAAACAACACATCAACACAGGGTGTCTGAAGAAACTCTCATGCCAATCCATCAAGTAGTTGTCAGGATATTTCATTTCAAGTTGTGAAATGACCAAGCATTTAACAGACCAACATTACCATTCTCAAAACCACCACCACAGCTATCATAGCTAAAGTAAAGACAAATTCTAATGAAGTGGACATTTCTAGAAACCGCCTTGTCACTGAGAAAGAAATGTGGTGGCCTGAGTGCTCAGCAAAGTCTAAAATGCATGCAGTCATTTTCCTCCAAACTGGTAAAGGTCAAGATTTCGATTCTTTCCAGGAGCCATTAGGTAAATCAACACCAATATTCTGTGAAGTGCATCATCCTGTGATGTCGGCTGTAGTGAAAGCCAGTCCCTAGTCAACAGCATTAGAAATTATGTAGCGTGATGGATTAAAACGGTGGAGGCTCTCACAAAGTCTCTGCTTCGGACGATCATATCTGGCCTCGCCTCTCGTGGAACGGTGCGAGTATCTCCCCTCCATGGTGGATGAGGAATTTTAAGCAAGATGGATTTTCATGTATTTTATTCCTTTGAAGGTTCCAAGAGGTTGAAGCAGAGCTACATGGACACACACACTCTTTTACACACATCCCCATGCACACACGGCTTTTTACAGGCGGAGTGTTTGAGGTTCTGAGTTGATGAACAACTCGAGGCAGAGGACCGACTGTATTTAATTGGTTTGTGAGACTTCCCAAGCTTAAACCTGGAGATTAATTAAAAATGAAAGAATGTGATGTGAAAGAGCAAGAAGAAAAAAAACAAAAAAAAAAACAAAACAGCTTCTCTGAGTTTTGGCATCCATAATCCGAAGATATGAACCATTATATTTCCTCATGCATCCACTGTGACACTGCAGTGCCAAAGCAGGTCATTTTCTCATTGTTCTCTATCTTTTTAACTCCACATAACCTTTAACAAGGAGGTAGATGCTTATGCAATATTCATCTTGCTTGTTAGTCTCTTCTTCGGTTGTACCTTGCTGCTTATTCATACAGTAGCTGCTACAAATTACATCAATAAATACAACGCATCTAAAATATAAGTACTCTGAGTCCATTGCTTAAGCTGGGTTGACACTTGAGGCAAAGGGTGGTGTATGCTTGTCTGTTATGTTCCTGCTCTTGGATTCACTTTAAGACGTGCTCATATATGAGTTCACACCTCAGCATCTCGGGCAGAAGTGCCGATGGAAGTATCTCAGTCATCAGCCACACACTCTGGTGTTGTTGTTGACAGAGATGCATTCTGATGACCTAATGCGGCAAGGTGTTAAAGCTCATGATTCCATGAAAAGACCTATACCAACAATGGACTGACATTGCAAGGACGTATTTTCTGCGCACCCAGAGCTTGATATATCCATTCAGGCGATCCTATCCTGTGTTATGCCTCTGTGCCATAGAGCTCCATTGTTGTCCTAAAACTAGTGCACATCACATCGATGAGCCACACTGTTGCACTGGGTGACATGTTCCTGAGCACGGGCAATATAGTTTACTTTCAGCCAGTCCCACGCACTCCATCATGCTGCCACATTGTAAATAGCCACACATGCGCCTCATAATCCACACCTAAAAATAGTCCCCAACGTGTGAGCTATTTACTCTTGTTTGCACAGTTTTATGGGATTTATTGACAAGACAAATACAGAATAACAGCATCATTTGGTCCTTTAAATAGATGAGTGCACCATATGTAGCACATGTAGTACAGCATGCATACACTGATTTACCTTCAAGTTAATGATCCCTTCCTAAGGAGAAAATGATTCTTACCATGTCTATCACTACAGTCCAGTCAGGTAACAACATAGACGTCCAAATTTTTAAATACTGGCACAGGGAACATTGTCAGAGACCAACTGAGAGGCAAATGATGTCTAAAGTGCAATACATGGACTCTAATGTGCTGAATTTTCCTGCTTAGCTCTGCCTGTCTATTTATATCCACTTCTGTTTATCATGCTAATCTACTGTGCAAACCACCAAGATAGTGAGCACACCAGCACTGGGTTTGCATGCATGACATTTCCTCATGACTAGTTTCGTATGGCAGTATCATTGTGGATAGTTATCTCTCCAGGTACATGGTTCATCTCGAAATTGACGTCATATCTATCTTAGACTGCGTCGTGGTGTCATCTCTGATGGAGTGCCATTACTCCAAAGCCATCAATGTTATCTTTTTTTATTTCTGTCCTTTTTACTCCATAGGCATTAACATGTAATTTCAAGTTTTACCGTGCATGACATAAAGCTGTCAGATGTACTCAATGAAATTAATTACTCAATCAAAACCTAATGATGAAAGCTCATTAATTTCTGAAAAGCAAAATTCAGACTGATTAATTGAGATAGAGCACTCACAATAGCATCTTTTAAAGCAGGACAGTGTCGATGATCTTTCTTATTTCTTCACACTTTTTTTTTTTTTTTTTTTTTTTCATATTTTGTTTCCCTCTGTAGGGGACCAGCCTAAATATAAATAAATAAATCAAAAACAGAATTTGTACTGCTCCACAACACAACCTCAGGGAAACCTCATAGCATTCATGTCATGCAATGACCCAACAACAATAAAAAAAAAAGAAGCTAATAATTAAAATAGATCACCAACTCAGCCCTTTTGTGCCTTACTTGTGTTTATACTCTTAAAATCATTGCAATATTCTTCATCTACATGACACTTTCCCCGATCTTTTCTCTATATTATCGCTATATTCGCCTTTCTGAAGCCCTCTCTGGTTTCCCCACTCTCATTCATTTATTGGTTTACTTTAACCACCAGCACCAAACAGATGGGGCGACCGTGACAGCGACACACTGCTCGGGCAGCTGTGCAAGTGTGTAGACAAGCGGTAATGAATAATCAGCCACCAGCCTCCAACTGCTTCATATTAATAGCTAGGTGTTCTAATTACATTTTCACAACTTGTTGGGTCTATACAACCAAATGTGGATAATGGAAGAATCACAGTCACTTCAGTTTCAATGCCAAAGGATTTACAGTGCTGGAACACATTCAAAGAGAAGCTCTTTTAGTTCTTAGTTTGATTTATTGACTTGAATATTAAAACTAACGAACATTAGAAATAAATAACACCACACTAAGGAAATTGGATTATGCTGCAGCAAAACAAATCTTAGCTATGTTTCATTCTCTAATTTAGTTTTCACCAGAGGCACAAAAATATAAAATTAATTACTTGGACTAACATCCAAGTTAGTCCAATAAGACTCTGATGCAGTGTTCTCCAAGGTCGCTGCTGAGCATTCATTGTTACCGCTTTTGACACGACTGTACTTGACTCCATTTGGCACCGTGTCCAAGGTACACAACAATTGCAGTTTTGAAAAAACAACCTTGATGTATTGTGTCTCTGGAGAGTTATGCTGCATTCTCCCACTTCTGCTGTAGCTCTGCTCTGCAAAAAAAAAAGAAACAAAAAAAAAGAAACAAAAAAAAAAAAAAAATAGATGCTGCTTATTGCTCACACACCTACCCGGTGAAACATTGAAGAGCCCGGCAATTCTGGGCCCAAGTGTTTGATGATGCAGCCATGTGTCAGAGCGATTTATTTTATTCAAGTGTGGCTTATTCCACTTTGCCAGAAAGACACAACATTAACAAACAACAGGAACTAGTTTAACAAACAACATTGCCTGGGTTTGTTGGGGGACTATTTGTCTCTCTGGACACAATATTTTGTCAGACAAAATCATGACCATATAGTGGATTATGATATATGCTCGCTTCATTTGTTGTACTGCAATATGCTAAGAACATTTAAAAACTGCTTCTTGTTGCATTGCATTTATTAGCATTTTGTAGAATTCTGTAACTAAAACTGGAAATGTCTTAAAGGGAAAATCCACCTTAAAAGTGCTTGTGTGGACTTTGCACAAAAAACGTTAATATCTACAAACCAACAGATGTCTCCCTATGCTGGAAGTCAAAGTATTAAAACCTCAGCTGATGATGTCATCAGGGGACACTTTGTGGAGATGGCCCATTGGGAGTGAATTATTGACCCGCTCCGGCTGCTCATAGAATGGGTTTTATGTGAATGTCGGGCTTCCAGCTGTGTAACAGAATATGTGCCCATGTGCCAGTAAAATCACTGTGTCTGCTGTCAGAGTCGTAGCAGTTGATACATTATTCACTGTCTGTGGAGCAGCTTCGGGGTTTGTCTCTGGATGACATCGACGCTACAGTCTATTACAGTGCTATTGAGCTTCAGGAGAAGCTTTTTGAAATGCACAAATTACAATTGAGCCGTATTATGCTGCAGCAACAATGCACAGTCAACCAGCACAAGAAGAATTGCATCTTGTCATTTGACATCATGATTACAAGTTTCCTGCATGTACAGTAAAAGTTCATGTTAATAAGTTCTACCTCTCTCTCCCTCTCTCGCTGCAAAGTTTCCGACACTGCTTGAGCTTGCACTTTCCGCCAAACTTTTGATAATATTCAACACGCAGCTCTTGAATGAATGAAACCTAAGAGCATTATCATGGAGCTGTGGAAGACACTGCAAGGGTATATAAAGGTGCTCTTGAGATAGAAGCAAACCTCAGTGGTGCCGATCTCTGTGACAAGTGAGGGGGGGTGAAGGGGTGAAGTACAGCGAGATGGCAGGCAGGCTTGAAAACACCATGCATATGGATGTTACAGTAGAACCAGATGGGACAGAGGCAGTGACATTGTCAAGGTAGCGAACACCTGTGCACTGGCTCTCCAGGCCCTACTAGTTTGTGATCAAAGTGCCTTGTCTGCATTTTTGATGAACATGTGCGTCAGGCCCTGACAGCACCAAAGTGTACGACGCAGCATGACAAGTGCAGTAAAGGAACACGGCCCGAGGGGATTTCTGAACTGTGAGCCGTGGAGGAATTATAAAGTAGAGAGAACGTAAACATGTAGTAGATGTAGAACGCTTGTTGCCTCCGTGCTGTGTCGATAAGTCTTAGCGAACGCATCTGAAAATCCTGATCGGAAAGAGTTCACCCTGTGGTGGAGCATTTGTGTGCTTGGTAAACTTCAGCCTAATCATCCATTCAATTTTGATATATGATGGTCAGTGCTGACAGCTTGTTTCTGCAGGTTTGGAACTGTGTTGAAATGGTTTTGGAAGGCACCAGCAAACAACACTGTCCAGTCAAAGACAAACATTTCCTCATTTCATTTAGAGGACATTTCGATCGCAGCTGCTCATTAAGTGGTGGTGCTTCACCCTGCTGATATTGTTGGCGTTCTTTTTTCTATTTCTGTTTTAATATTTTGGATCAGTCCTGCATATTTTTGAATATAGTGCACCTCCTCTGCACTTGCTTTCTGTAACATTCAGAATTGATTTGAAGGTCCTCCCCCTTGTATAAAAAGCCCTTAAAGATAGG
Source organism: Chaetodon trifasciatus (assembly GCA_037975065.1). Taxonomy (NCBI): domain Eukaryota; kingdom Metazoa; phylum Chordata; class Actinopteri; order Chaetodontiformes; family Chaetodontidae; genus Chaetodon; species Chaetodon trifasciatus. The sequence continues at coordinate 814,446 of JBBMOE010000077.1, forward strand.
CCGAATAATTTGTTTGGACCCAAGGATGCAGACCAGAGAGGAATTTAATATAATAAACAAGTTTTACTTCAATAAATAAAGTGAGTGGTGAAAAAGTAAGGAAGCTCCGTTGAAACTGGTCAGAGGCAAGGCACACAATGACGTGGCAGGCAGGCAACTGAAACACACAAGCACACAATAAGTGGCAGTTCATGAAATGACATTAGCAAATGCACGAGGAGAGGAGATGATGTAGCACCTTCAAGAATGCTGCAATCATCTGCTGCTGGTTTAATGGAGGATTCCAGCAACATTGGGCATGCAGCCTTTGTCTATTATACCCCAAAGCTCTGGAGCACACTACCTAGAGGGGAGCCAGCTCACCGAATACTTTTTGTATTTAGCATTTAGCTAACTAGCTGTGACTTCCTGATACATCCTTGAAGCTTTGGTGCTTTGCCTCGCACTTGTGTCCTGCTGCGCTCCTTTTAAAATATTGTATTTAACTTGATTTTATTCATTTCATATTATCTATTTCAACTTATATTTTATTATTTTATGCTGTGATTTGATGCTTTGTCCTTATTTTTTTTTCATCCTCATTCTACTCTGTAATTATATCTATACCTATAATTATTTTATTGTGTGGTTTTATGCTTTGTCCTTATTTTCATCCTTTTTGTCATTATCAGGTGGGTTTTATTCTAAATTTTGTTTTACATAAATCTTTTTATCTGTACATCCTACTGTACATCCAAAAACTTCCTCCTATCAGGAAGCATGAGCTTGTTCAGTTGATCTTCGACTGCTGAAGCCAAAGATAAGGGGGGAGCAGTCCAAGGATGGATTTCTAAGTAAGGGCAGAGCACAACAGGACAACAGATCACCATAATCAAGCACAGAAAGGAATGTAGCCTAGATCAGTTTTTTCTTGGCAACACAGGAAAAGCAGAATTTGTTTCTAAAATAGAAACCTAGCTTGAGCATTAGACATTAGTTTGTCTGCAGTAAGACAAAACATTTTACATTCAATTGAAAGTACTTTGTATTAAAGTATTAAAGTGAATGTTCAATTCAACTGTGTTGGAAATTAGTCAAAATATAAAGTTTTTAGACATTTTGAATAGGTGAATACATGTCATGTTATCATATTTGTTGCATCAATCAACCAAATCCCTTTTAAAACAGTTACAAAATATATAGTTCATTGTCTTGAACACACAAAGGAATGTGTTGTTCTTTCCATCAGCATCCTCATGCAGTCTCATGTAATATTAGTATGACTTTTTCCTTGACTCCTATTTCGCCCTTGGCAACAAATGACAAACTGAAATTATACCTGCCAATACCGATTGGGGAAGCAGCAGCTTAGACATTTAATAGCAGGAGGTAAAAACTGATGCTTTGGTCCTGCGCCATTTCCCTGAAGCTTTATTTTCAACAATCACCCAGTCTATTATGGAATCACAGATCTATATCTTGTCTCCAATAATTGTCAGGAGTCATATCAGTGATCTCTTGAGAGAAACCTGTCATCTAGCATTGAGGCAAATGTGGCTACACCCCACTCTTGAATGCTTCGTTTATTTCCCCAAAGAGAGAGATGGGGCTTTCCACTCCTCCCTGCATTCTTGACTTGTAGGCACAGCTGAGAGGACAAGGTGGATATGCAGCAGAGAGAAAAAAGAGGTAGAAACTTCTAATAGGCTCTTAGATGTACAGGGGCATTTAGTTCCTGAGGCCGAAGTCGTTTATATCTATCTCCCTCTCTGTCTCTTGTCACCCTTTATTCCTCTCAGCGAACTGGCTTCTCTAACATTTATATCAAAGCTGTCCCAATTTCTCACATCTCTGAAAACACACCCTGCTTGACTGATTCTTTGCAAAGAAGCAAGCCTTTTTTTGACACATGCCAGTTAAACTTATTAAACAGACAAAAAAAAAAAAAAAATCAGCATCACCACGGCAGAATGAGAGAAACGCAGCTCTTGATTAAGTTCATCTTGAGACAGGGTTGACGTACGACATCCTTTGTTATCCTGTGAAAAACTAGTGATTTCCATTGCTGTGTTCACTCGAGACAAACAGTTTGACTTGAATTACAGCACAGGGAAGAGAGACAATAGAAATCATTTGGAGATATTGATGTGGCGCTGCTATTATGGGGGATCGCTTACACATACCATCATTATGGACTTGATACCGAATTATACATCAGTTGGTTGTCATCACCATCTGATTTATTCAGAGAGAGGTCTCTGGGAGCTTGACTGGTGCTGTTCTCAAGTGAGGTGAACTTTCAAAATGCTAATTTTACATGTGCTTTTTGCAGGTTATTCTCATTAAGACATGACACTGTGCAATTAGTCAAGATGGCACATGCTAATGCCATTGAAAAGGGGCATTTGACACTTTAACACTTGCCCCTGACAAGATATTCCCACAATTCGTAATTTCACTGTTTTACATTTGGGGTCGCTGTTACGGATCTTGTGAAATAATACAGCGCTTCTGGGTCCAAGAACAAGAGAAGGAGAAGATCTGCTGGAAACTGGAAGGAAAGGTGTGAGGTGGGTGAGGTGGAGAAGGAAGAAGTGAAAAAGAAAGGTGAATATGATATGAATGTTCTGCTTGAAAATGTCTTTGACAAAAATGCAATTTTCTCAGATTTTTGTCAGATTTTTTTTTTTTTTATGAAAATGACAAACATTGTGAGTGAAAAAACTGAAGCTCTGTTCTTTCTTTGGATATATTCACTGTTTACATATTCATGGAACAAACTTTTCTGGGGGTCTTGAGAGATTAGCGAATATGATCAAAAAGCTGGCAGCGGCTGGCGACTTAAAAAGAAAATGATCTTTTTTGTTCATTGTCATGCCTGGTTTTCCATGCAAAACAAAAAAATCTTTGTATTAGATTATACAGTGATGTGGAGGCAGTACACAGAATTAAATAATAAAAACAACTGTTCTTTTGATTGACCTGACCTCCTGCAGCCATGCAAATTTTGACTCTGTCAAGACCAACCTGTTCTCACTCTCAGCTCGTAACATACAGATGCTTGATGGGGATCCCTTTGCATCACTTTACAAAGCTTTTTATTGAATCCTAACTGATACCTTACTGATTTTACATTGCACAACTATCAGGTGCTTGCCATTCAGTACTGTGGTGGGAGATCTAATATGACTAACTCTTGCAAAAACCTTGGCATTAGCTCTGACAAGCAGTGCACTTTTGATCAGCATATTAAGTATGTTGGCCAATCATGTATTTTCTAACGAAGAAAAATTTCCACACACTCTTCTCATGCTTCACACGACAAAACTTCAATAAACTTCAGCTGATTCAAAATGCTGCAGTCAGACTCATTACCATGGCCAACAAGAAGGAAACACATCTCTCCACTTTCAAAATCACTTCACTGGCTCCCAGTCCATCTTACAAAACATTAAAAGTATTAATGATCACTCTTCAGGCTCGGAGATGGTTAGCTCCAGAATGCGTAGCTGACCTCCTGACCTCCTGCGAGCCTAAATCCAACCCAAGTTCCTCTGGTGGGTCGATTCTGGTCGATCCTTGGCCCCGGGTCAAACTGTAACTGAGGACCTTTTGCTAGTTGGGCTGGAGAATGACTTGCAGGAAGAGATCAAGGAAGCCAACATGTTATTTTTCTTTTAAAGTCACTTTAAAAAACTCAGTGTTTTAGACTTGTTTTTTTTTTTTTATTGATTTTGATTTTGATTTTTTTAATGTTTGATGCACTGAATTTATTGTTTTAGCTTGTTGTCTTTTTTAATTGCATGAAAAGTGCTTTGCAACTTGTTTTCAAAAGCCCTTTCAAATATATGTATTATTATTATTATTATTATGAATTTCCAACATGAAGGTCTAAATGGTGATTCAAAGCCCTCTAAATGCTGCCGCAGGAATAAAATTCCAGTGGTGAACCCCTGAATCATTCATGGACTTATTTATTCTGCTGTCCTGAAAGTCTCAAAGCATGTTTCTAAAACACCCAATTTTCAGGAAAAAATACACGAGCTCACTGTTGTCACCGGTCGCTCCAGCCATGGCTTTGACTAAGCCTTCACCATGAGTTTCAGTAACTTTAACCTTACCTCAACTTAACCATGGAGGTGGCAGATGAGAAAACAGAATATATCGCCTTCAAAAACTTTTACAAATCATCCCGCTGACAGAATGGAGGTGTCAGATCAGAAAATGCTCAAATGGGTCATTTTGGAAGGCAGTGAAAAATGATGGATTTTGTCATTTAGTTTAAAGGACTTGTTCTGATGCAGCAGGGAGGAGAATTAATGAGGTTGCCCAGTACAGTGAAGCTCGCACGGACTACCACAGGTTTGATGGATGAAAAGGCTTCAAATATAGCAACACGTCATCACGGAGTGACTCGAATTCAAAATAGAGCTGGTTGCCTCCGAGAAATCTGATGCGTTTCCTGCGAACAACTTGACACCTTAAACGTATTCAGTTTCTGTAATTCATATCTACGTTTCCATTTCAGAAAACAAGACAAGCGAAGAGAAGCTCTCGAGCCCCGAGCACGTCTGAGCTCCTTCCCCACAGCCTGCCAAAAACGATGTAAAAAGCAAACACAATTCTCCCCACATTTTACAGTTGTCACAAATATTACACCTGCCGGATGAGAGGGTGTCATCCATAATGTGCTCACATACTTCTACCCAAACCTTTCAACACAGTTTCAATCAAAAGTTTTGAGGCGCGTTGTAGATGAATCATCATGAAGATGTTAGTCGTAACAAACACTGTCAGAGCAATCACACACAGCAATTCTCCAAGGCAACGTGTGAGCTGATATTCAGGTAATAATAGCTTTGGCATGGCATGATTATATTCTATATCCAGCCTGAATACATTCAAATGGCAATCACTGTTCCCCGCAGTCATTCAGTGGATTAATTTATTTCGTCTGTGTTCATTCATTATTTAATGTTCCAGATAAACCTTAGAATATGACTGCAAATAAAGGAGTTAATTATCTTGGGGGTAAAGAAGTTATCACGACGCAAGAAGAAAGTTAAGGTTTCTTTCTGTCTTTCTTTAAAGGAATGACGGACCACAAATAAATTCAAAGATATCTGCAATGAATAAACAATATTATTGAGCCTGAATAGACATTTTTTGACATTTCAAAAATTTCTGATGTCCAGTCCCTGGGTGTTCATATAGTCAAAATAAATATAGTGTACTAAATATTTTGCACAGCTATTAAGTTGTTTTTACAATGTACAGCACCAACGTTAAGCTAAGTTAAGCTAAAAAATAAAAAAAAAGGCCCAGTGGTGGCACGCGGTGGAAAGATGAAGGGTCACCAAAATCAAAGAGCAATTACATTTACACCACATTTCACCCCAGACAAAACAACAAACCGCTGATAAGCTTCAAAACTAACTTCACTTCAGGTGAAGCTGTGCAACAGTACATGCATGATAAACAGTGAAACTGCACAGAGCCTGTTTTGTTTGGGTGATTCTGCAGATATTAAGGATTAGATGTATATGCCAAGGCAAACATACCACAGATATATGGTTATTACACTTTATCAGGGGAATTTGGATTACTTTGCCTTTAGCCAGTGTGTCGTGACTAGAAAGACACGGACAAACAAAGTCTTTTTCTTGAAAACTTTCCTTCTAGTTGGTTTTGTTTTCTGCATTTCTCTTAGTGTGTATGTTGCATGCTATATTTAAAATTACAGAAGGACACTGAATGATTTAAGGTTTGCATTGTGCTTACAATCATAATGAATATTCACTCTGCCAAGTCTGCCAACATGACAGTCCCTCTTGTAAAGTCAATGTCATTTTTGACCATACAGGTGTAGTGCAGTTTTCTTCACAGGGAGCGCATGTCTGCGTCTGTACCGTGTGACCCCCTGGTTCAGGTTTTCTGAGCACCAGCAGGATGCATTCTGGGTCAGTAAAAGACCACGAATGAAAACAAGGCTACTACTGACTTCTTCCATATTCATGAAGGAAATTGGTCAATGTAAGCAAAAGCTGTCCAGGCAGAAATGATCACACAGCGGTTTGCATTATTTTAAGGGAGCACCTGCTTGTTAAGTTTGATTTTGCCCTCGCACGTTATTAAAAGAAGTGAAACGAGCATCTGAGCCCAAACTTTTTTCACCAGAACTTAGCAGCACAAATCCCAAAAGCACAAAAAGACAAGGTATTTCATGTTACTGTGAAATGATTTCGAAATTTTGGCAAGTACTCTAATTGTATTTTTTTTTAAAAATCTCCAAAGGGCACAAAATTAGAGGTATGACAGTAAAAGCCTTAATATGAAAGTAATTAGAGATTCCAGAAGTGTTTGCCTTGAAATCGCTTTTGGAGATCAAGGAGTGAACTTCAAATAAAATTCCTGTAGCATTTTAGAAAGGCACATTTAAAATATCAAGTTAATTTCGCTCTGATCAGGTACATTTTCTACAACCTGCTGTGATGTGTCTCAGATGTCCCATGCCAAGTGTCCTGCAGGTCTGCAAGGAAGAGCGAGCTACTGGGTGTCTCATGGCTGTGCAAACAATCAATCACTGGCGATGGCAAGTGGATTACGACCCACTATCTGTGTTCATGTGCTTCTGGGACTGAGAGGAAACACATGCTGAAATGGACTGATTGGTGAAAGAGAGGAAAGGCTACTTGAGTCTCATAGGAAGCCCCCCATCAGAATCATGGATAAAGCATTGCTGCTTTCCTGCACAGTCGTCCTGAGGGAGGCTATGTTTTATTGTTACTGACACCAGACTCCCATTTGGAGAAAATATCCCATAGGAATACACCACACAAGTCCACCCTGGCAGAAACCAAACCTTTGATGTTGCATTTTAAAACGTGCAGTGTGTAACTGAAGGCTTTCAGACACAGACAATACTTGAAATAGACTTGAAATAGAGAGCTGAAGCAATAATCTGCAATGTTTTTTTCCCTTTAAATATAAATAACACAATTTTTGCTGCTTTCTATCTCAGGTTGTTCATGTAGCAAAATCATGAGGACATGCAAGTAATTTATTGAGCATTTTTAATTATAAGAAACCACAATGTGTTTTGCATAAAGATGCATGCAGCAGATAGTAGCATGCAACAAAATGATGTAATGAACAAAATGTTACACAGCAAAGCCCCACCTGGTGACTCAAGAGGTCTGAATCGATTGTGATCAGTGAGCAGCAGGTCAGACATGGATTGAGCTGAACAACTAAGACCCAGTGGCATTTTTAAATTGATTTTGTAGTGCACTGGAAAGAAATTAAGCACTGTAGGAATATGGTCGTTATGACATGAGTGAGGACTCACTGACATTGCAATTGGAAGTAAACCCTGGTACTTGCACTTTCTTCCATGACAAAAGCACCGTCCATACAAAGCAGAGCCTCTGGGTCATCGGGATGGGTCACGACACAAGAAGAGCAGACAAGCTGCATTGGGTCTGATTGACTGTGGCTTCCACAAAGTTGTTAGTTGTGATGCCAAACTTCACACGGCTAAAAAAAAAAAAAAAAAATGCTACTGAAATGATGACAATACCACTGCTTCACATGCTCACTTTTTAATGTTATGAATAGGCCTTGTTATAGGTACTGTATTATGGGAGTGCTGCCGTCTGATTTGGCTTTAAACTGGGGTAAACTTCTTTTCAACCAAGAATGAGTTCTGGACAATGCTGTCATGTGGAGAAATTGCTTTTACAAGTTTAAACTGACATTGGCGGTGAGTTTACATTGTGCAAATTTCCAGGCCAGGGGACAAGAAATTAAACCTAAAGAGCACCGTTGGAGGACGAACCCTTTGTGAAACAGAATTCAAACGTCAAAATCCAATCCAGCGCTTGATTGACAACTGCTTTCAGTAGTGCAATGCAAAAACGGCACATCAATGAGCACTTAGCAACAATGATATCAAAACAAAGCACAAAAACCTCACAGACGATAATATAAGCTTCTTATGATAATGTGGCTTTGTCTGTGATCTTGATGGCAGCCTGCAGCCACGTGCAGCATTCATGCTGAACTGCATATTGCCTCAGCATCATCTGTAACATATGAGATGTGAGCAAAGAACGCTTTATTGTGGATGTGAAGTACTTGAAGTGCAGAAAATCACCATAAATTTGCCACAAGTTATTGCCATCCATTCATCTTCCCTTAGAGCTATTGTCTTTCTTCTTTCCTTTGTAAGAATATGAGAAAATTTTCATGTGTCATGAATGCTGCGAAACTCTTCAGTAGCTCTGATGTTGCGAATGAGCACTGTGGACAAAAAAACAGAGTCACAGCTCCAAGAGAGGCTTCTTATTGTTTGTGAGAGACAGAGGAGGGGAGACAGACAGGCAGAATCAAAGAACCTCAAGACAAAGAGAGACCACATGTCCACATGAATTAGCATTAAACATGAAAAGACAGTCTTATCATAATGATTTTATAAGCTATTTAGCTATTTATCAAGTGTTTGAGAGCACAAACACACACAGATGCATGGATCGTCTGCTTGGCAAAAAGACAGATGAAAAGTTAAAAAGAGGCTTGCACATTCACACGTGCCTACCTTTTGTTGGAATCTAAAATTAGTTTCACCTCCGATGCATCCGACTAATGAGTTTTCATTGACTCCCCCTGACGGGTCCTGATAGATAGATAGATATGCTCCGCTTACTATAATATGCAATTCTAAAAGAAAAAGAGGAAGAGGAGTGAAGGAAGCGATCGGGGTCGGTATCTGCAGCGAAACACACTGACAAAATTGGAGCAAAAAGCTGCTTACAGAGTGACGGGTCATGAAAGGAAGAGCCTACACGTTGTTTGTTATTAGGCCCAAACAATGCCTCTGATTGATTGACAGATTGAGACTAACAGAAAAGAAAAAATGCAGCATACAAGCGAAATCTAGGAGGAATTACATCACCATGCTGCCAGTGAGTAGAATAGAAAGTTGTGAGGTGTCAACAAAAAGGTATTGTCCATACTTATGCTTGCACTTATTGTCCAAGGCTATTTTTATTGCAGGAAGCACAAGAGGCATTTACCAAAACCATTTAATTATCACGGCTATCTTCATCTCATTAAATCTAACAATCCAGTATATTACAGTCATTTTTGTCCTTCCATTGTTTGCATCAGTGCATTTGATTTCCATATAGTGTGGAACAGCTTTTTTTTTAAAAAGGCCTTTTTCATAGAGTGCCTGCTTGGTATGCTCTCTGTGCCAAATTCACTGTTTTCAAAGTCATTTTGTGGCCCATCTGATCGTAGGAACGGCACTAATTTGGAATAAAGTCCACCGTTATTAAAATTCCTGCTTGGTATGATGACTGCAAAGGTCACATACAGAAAGAAAAGTTTTCATGATAGAATTTGTGCAGCTTATTTTAGCTCCATCTCTCAGTGCTTTGATTTTGGCAGAGGAGAACAGCAGCAACAAACTGATTTCTCTGTCTTGATGCAGAAAATTCACATTATGTCCCATAATGGAAAAGGTGCCGCAGTTTTACTCACCAAGTTTTGGTGGTAGTTTTAACCACATGACAGCTTGGGAGAGGATCCTCCTATTGACAGCTTTGAAAGCGCCATTCCTCACTCCTGTCGTGGCCTCTCCACCGCTCCAGATTTGCATCGATCCTTCGGCGCACAATCAATAATAATTAGAAAAGTATTTAATGACTTTGTGAACTCCTAACCCCAAATGTTACATAATTGCTCAGCGAGGGGGTTTGCTGGTTAAGTGGAGGGAGGTAAGCATAGTGTAGTGGTCTCAAGTGTTTGCTACAGATTTCAAGCAGCCTTTTAGGATGAGACGAGAGGCAGTCAGGGATGGATATTTATTACTGGTGAGGATGCTGCTGCTCAGCAATGCAGCCATCACATGATGTTTCATAGAGGAAAATTATATTCAAAGTCATCTCAAAATTATGCTTATTATGATCTATCCTACAAATGTATCATACCGCATGTAATGATTTAGGCTTGCACAAGTTATCACTTGACATGTACGGTCTAAAATACTTGGAAGATCTCACAGATATTGAGACACAACCCAATACACTACTTAATTAGCTCGAAGCTTTAGGCTTCTCATCTGCTGCCTTTGAAATTGGTAGCTGTGAGAAAAGTAAAATCAATAAGGGATAATGGCTTTTACCTTAATTCACCTCATCAGTGGAGTTCATGAGAAGTTAGAATCCCTACTTTTTGCATTCGCTGTGCTCTAACACATCCTGACTAGAAGCTATAGAACCAGTGTATTACCCTTTAACAGAGCTGGGAAAAGACAAAGAATTACTCATTATTAATTGTAAGAGTAATTATAATCTTCTACAAATTACTCAACAGCTAATTATTACATTACTCGATACTGTTTTGTTACTCAGCTGCCACAGCCTGGGCTTGTCCTCAAGTCACAGCTGACATTTTCTTTACCTAACCAAGTGCTGTCAGTGCTTAAACACAACCATAAAAAGTACAGCAATGCTGTAGTCACTATGAGTGGATAGTACATTGCAAGATTGCCCATTTTTGCTAAAAACAAATGATATATGTTGTCAGCGCACACAAGTTCAGCACTTTTTTTGCCACATTTTCTTCATGACGTTAACAGAAACTATAATTCAGTCAGCATTATGCTGCTGAGTAACGTATTACATTTCATGGGACCTGTGAAAAGCAATTAACTGGCTTGATTTGGCTAATAAGGTAACCAAGATGGTATATGTACTGCACGCACATGATATTTTATAATCTGAGGCTACCATGAGCTGTCCTTGCTTGAGAGCCTTGTTTGCATGAATCAACCAGTCTCAAAATGTGCTGCCTGCACTGAGTGCCTTTCAAATCTATGATAATTTCTTTCCACGATCGATAAAGACACGCAGGGCTCGTTTGCATAAAATATATTAGGCTACGAGAAATTGTCTGTGCCAAAGTTTGCCTTTAAAAGTGATATTTCACTTTGTTAGTGCATTTTCAATCTGTAGCATGAGTGCCCCCCACGCACAGTATGTTAATGAACAGTCAGTCCCTGACAAGTTCTGCTCTGGAAATCCATAGTCATTAATGTTTGGGCTCATCTCATCAGAAATTACAAACAGGCAAAATTAGTTAAGTTATAAAAATCAATCTTATAACATTATCATCCTCTGCACGGCAGTAGTTCAGACTGGCCCAAGATTAATAAGTTCAAATGCAAATGCATCACATTTACAGATAAAAAAATGCATTGCCACTGATAATATCAGCCGCTGATGTGTTTATCTGTTAATGAAATCATGTGGAGTCGAGCATGTTTGAAAGATGTGCTCTGCTAAAGCAGCTACAAATTCACAAATGGACACAGACTGCATCATATATTTTTACCAGTTCTGCTCAAACAGGCTTCATTCCAATCTTGCCATTCCTCATGTGATCCCGTATTGGCATTAGATGAGGCGGATTAGGTGTCGAGCTTCAGATATTATTAAAACAAAACTCTTGGTTTAATCTGGATGATTTGCTCAAGTGTGGAAGCAAACACACTCCGGTGCCAAAACATTGGTATTGGCAGGGTGGATTGTGTTGCATGTTTCTATCTGTCTCGACCAGAGTTGATGATTGTACTTATCCAACGCTGCTGAGCTCTAAGTCTCATGTGTTAAATGATTTCCAAGTGATTTTTTTCCCTCTCTTTCCTATTTAGAAGCCTGCATATAATATTATTTACATGACGGAGGTATTGACAGTGTATCTGCGACTTTAATTCTGTGCATTTTGTTTTGTCATCAGTTGCTCTGGCAGTTAATTTTCTATCCCAGTAACCGATAAATATTGACAAAAAAAAGATCTGGAAATGGAAATTTGTAACCCAGGAACCAATCTCCTCACATGCCACATGTGTTGCCCAACAAGCAGTTCTATAATATTGATTGCCAGTGTGTAAATGTGAATGGGTTGAAAACACAGTGCAGCTTCATTGAAATTGATTATCAATACCTGTGCCATTGATATGATCTGGATCAGTGTTTTAAGTTGTAGATGTTATTTATACAGATGGGGAAACATGACTGGCAACTCTGATGGAGGCCTGGGATGAATATACTCTCTAACTGTTTGATCAGAGTGGTTGAATTAATGACGCTTGGCTCAAAGAGAATGCTCCCAAACGTGCAGCTCAAAAGAGAATGGCAAGCAAGCAATGTTCATGAAGTCAGCTCAGGAGCAATTATTGCTTTTAACTGGAATGATTTTGCACTATTGTGCCTTTTCACTGATTGTAATTTAAGACAATTTGCTCTGGGAGGAGTGATTTATTGTGTTGTCTGCATCGTAAAATGCCGTCTTAATAAACTTCTCAAAATTGAGCCACAAGGGCTAATAGAGAGTTACATCAACACGAAAATAAAATAAAAATAGAAGAGAGAGTAAAATATAATATTGTGTATCTGCTATATAGAGTGGTACACCAGCAGAATAAAACAGCACTTAGGTGGATGTATATCAGTGAGTGTTTCAGAGATTTGGGGCATACTTCCAAAAGAACACAGATGTCACAAATTTGGTGTGACCCAGATGTTCCAGAGTTTGCACAGCCACTGAAACATGGGATGCATTTGGACAGTAAAAGAGATGAGGATTCTACCCATCTGTGTGCATAGTGCACATCACAACTGGCAGCTGTTTAGATATATGGGACAGTGCATGTGTGCAGCTGATAAAACATTTACAGTGGGGAAGACCACAGTTCTGATTGATATTATTTGTGGATGCATTCCTGAAAATACAAATGCATAAGCTGCGCTGCATCATATACCCACATTCTGTCTATACTCTTTCGTCATGCATAGTGTGAAACAGGAGATGGCATGATGGAAATATGTCACTCACATAATTATGTGGTAGAAACTAATGGCCTGGCAAAGACTGACACATACAGCTTTGGAAATGTGTCAACTTCAACAAAGTAGGCACAGCACAAGCAAACATAACACAGGCAGTAACGCAGAGCCTGCATTAAAGACAGAATGTCGGGGCCAGAAAAACATCAGATTGCGCTGATTCCTTTCCCGTTCCCAAGGGAGCAACCCAAACCCATGTCGGCAATGATAAAAAGGGAATTTGAGTGACATAGCAAAGTGAAGGCAAGACACAAACAGAGATGGGTTTGAAATTTAGCAGCCTGTCCCTTGAAAACAAAATGCCTCCCTATTAATTTTCCACCCAAATCTTTAATGAAATGCAAATCAAACATTCCATGAATTTGATTAATCTCCAAGGGTGGCCAAAGCCTGCTGGCTGGAACAGTGGGAGACCCGTTGTCAGTGTTGTTGTGATCTACTCAGCTATTGCTCCGCAATGATTCATTTATTTAATTGGGATGAACTCGAAGATTCTGTTTTTCTCTCTCTTCTTGCCTTCCTTTTCGCAACCCCTGCTTCACACCCATAAACATGCATACACTTCGCTGGATGAGTTGTTTATCCTAATCAAAGAGGAAAAAGAAAGCCACTTGTCAGTGCTCTTTTGTCAGGTCAGGCTCACCTTTGAGATGCTCTTTGCACTGATTCTGTGTCGGCTTTTAGACACATCAATGAGGCCGTCGGATGGCTGATGTGCATCTGCTGTCTTTCATTCCCTTTCTCTTCCCACTTAATCCCTTTAGGGTCATGGTGGGCTAGAGCATATCCCAGCATCCACCAGGAGGGAGACAGTCTTCACATGTTATTTTATTAGCAAGCCAACAAAACCTGACATCCATTCTGCCAAGTGACAAACCTAATTAGTTGTTAATTTTCTTAGGTATTTTTGTTGAATCATTAAGGTTCACACATTTTTGTCAGCAAGTCTTGTTGTGAGTGAGGTTGATCAGCAATCCAGTTTTTGCCCTTGCGAAGTTATTTATGTGTGACGGACATATCTGTGTTCTTTGATGGAATTAAGAACCTACGCTCAGTTCATTTTGTTAATGGTTCTGAGTATGAGTACCTGATGGCTATTAGATGACAACATCTGTCCCTTTATTCCCATAATATCAAGCAATGTCGGGGTCAAGTCCTGTAATTGCCTCCGATTAAAATTTCACTTTGCAGTGCATTGCAGTTTTCTTGCTTCGTGTCTTAGACTTTCAGGTAATTCAGAGCTGTTTGAATGACATTGTTTTTAAAGGCTGGACCAAGTATGGACAGCTTCACTGATATACCTTATATTTTTTGGTATGTGAGAGACATAGGCAAACAGAAGAGGTTCCACTGGTCAGACTGAGAGAAATGTAAAAACTGGAGTTCAACTTTAGTTCACCTCAAACTGATGGTCTACAGTTCACTTCCAGGCCTGGGTGGACCCCCAAATAGGCCTATATCATAGACCCAAGCACACTGGGGGCCCCCATGTCAGAAACTCTGTGAGAAACAATTGATGTTTCTATTTGGTGAGTCCAAGTGCTCTGCCAAAAATCCTCCGCAGTTTGAAGATGTCACAAGAAGAAACCACCATGACATCTTCAAAGGAAGCGTTTGCACCCTCAGGCTTTCAGGAGGGTGTTTAGTTCTGGTGCCCATACTGACATCATGCAATGTGCACCCAAGTGCCCAATTGTCTCATATTCTGACCACGCTTTCCTGTACGCTTCAGGATGGTTCCTATATGAAAGTTAAACGCTTCCTCGATCTAGAACCTGAACAACGTGATTGGGTGGACATCAGTCTGAGTGGAAATATTTCTACATTGGATGAATGATGCTTGTTTGGAAAATTCAGCATCTTGGAATTCAATCTGTGATCGATGGATATGACTGTAAACTTGAGCTGTATTAGTTTATGATGAAGATCATTTGCAAATTGGCTCGGTTATAGCTCTGGAGAAAGCTGCTCCTGACCAAAAGGGTGGTGCTGGGGTCAGTTTACTGACTGCCAGTCCTTTTCATGATCATCAGAGGGAATGTTGCCAAGCTAACTCTATAGATTAGACAATAGCTTTAAAGTACCCCAGCTAATTGGAGTAGCTGCTATTGTGCAGTCTGCATGCGTTTATAGTTATATCATACTTAATAAGTCCACTGCAAGTTTTGCAACCACAAAAAGAGAACATTTATGATGTCTGCCACCCTGTTTATGATGTTCGGAAAAGGTTTTATTTTAGATTTACAGTGCAGGGAAGGCTGACATTGTGTGATTTAGTGATCCTATTGCATTCTCTGTTCAGCCTTTGCAGTTAAGAAAGCTCCAAAAATCAAAGCCCAAGTGTAATTAAGGATGAAAAGGTTGCACCTGAAGAATTGCTTAGTGAATTTTGTCAGAATTAGGGGAACAAAGAGGCCCACCACAGCTGTAAATGATCACCCAGGACAATGGAGGCCATGCAAGTTGGACTTTGAAATTAGATCTGTTGCCCTGGCCAGGATGGAGTCATTCTCTGGCCTGGCTGCTTCACAGTGAGAGCTATCATCTACAGATCCATCATCTTTACAAGTGGATGCAGCTCAATAGCTGCATGAAAATTCCCAGTCAGGCCAATTTTACCAAAACCAAAGCTTTCTGTGGCATGAAGTTCATGATATACAGCTGTATTCTCTAGACAGAAACTGATTCTAAAATGATGTGTTTTGTGTGGCTCCTAAAATATAAATATAAATTTTAGCTCATTTGATTTGGTATCTGTTCCACAGAAGGAAGCAACAGGGAGGCAGATAATAATGAAACCTGCCAGTTGCTGAACATTTGGGGGTGAAAATAAATGCTGGTTTGCGGTGTGCAAGATCTGGTCATTATTTCTGAAACCCTCACATTATTTGACCACTCTGGAGGCTAATGAAGACTAAACAATGGGCAGCCCTGCACCAAGTGAGCCTACCTTAAATAGAGAAGGCATTTTTCTCCATGTACACAACTCAACAACTGTTATTCTCAGCGGATGTGGACAATTATTTTCCAATAGCTCTATTTTCCAACACTTGTGGAGTTTTAACTCAGTTTTCTGAGTGTAAGTTAGTATTGGCCTCATTTTTGCACTGCTATATATTTTTTTTATTTAACACAATGAAATATCAATGCATTATGAATAATGCCACAACTTGACCCATTTCCAATGAAGACTAGGATACAGATTCCCGATAAGTCCGCTAAGGATCAGGGCTGTCCCACTGTGAAATTGGAGTGTGCTTGAGGGTTCTCTTGTGGTCTTATTGAGCTCTTTGTGCACACTTTTCAATCCTTCAGACTGCCTTGTGGGAATTACTCACAATTCATACTGCTTTTCAATATTAAGAACAATAGGACAGGAAATCCCAAATTGTTAAAGCACAAAAGAGAGGTGCTAAGAACAAATTCACATGCAAATACAACACAGATTCCAAAAAAGGTTGGACAATACTTAAACCATAAATAAAAAATGAATGCAATCATTTGTAAATTAATTGTATTTGCAGACAACAGTTTCATGAACCTGTGGAGTAATATCATTTTTACAATCATGAGTTCACAAAGTGGTGAACCTCGCTCCGTCCTTGCTTGTGAACGATTGAGCCTTTTGAGGATGCCCCTGTGTGAATGCGAATCATTAAAATGTAGTCAGAACTGTTCATGTTCTGAAGCTAAGACCATAAACAAAGAGACATATATGTTTGGAAGTAGACTTGACTTGATGTATTCCAGTCCAGTTATGCTGATGTACTATGGATTTCAAATTGAACCAGTGAATTTTTATTTTACCTCACAGCCAGCTGACAGCAGGGGTGGCTTTTCTCTTCAGTAAAAGCAAGGCTGAAGGACAAAGATCTTTTTTTTCCCTGTTCTGTACTATTCTGTATTTTGCATTTTAGAGACTTTCTTTGATGGACATTGTTATTGTTCTCCTCTCATAAATGATGTGAAAGCTATAAAATCTATGAAATCTGGCTGCGGTTATATTCTTCTTTATTATAGCAATGCATTGGATATTTTGGACATTAGTTTTACTTTATCAAGCTACAGCAGCCAAATCCCTAAAAGCCCCCCCCCCCCCTTTTTTTTTTTTTTTTGTTCTGCCTGCTGTGTTTGTCTGTCATGTGCACTTTAAAATCAATTTCTTTTTTCAGTCTGATTGGTGGTGCTTACAGGCTAACCACGATCCTCCCGCTCTGAGCCAAAAGGCCGGTGCCATAATGTAAAGACTATGAACAGAGATGACCACAGTTACGTTAGGAAAACAGGATCTTATTTCCAATAGATTTTCAAAGAACTTGAGGGGGAAAAGAAAAAAAAAAAAAACCTGATTGATTTTTAGTGGCACACACACTCTGAACAAATAGGATTGCAGATGAAAAGAACATCCTGTTCACCCTATGCTCCAGGCAGACTGAAACAAAAGATCAGAGCATCACAGGATTTGACAAAGACAAACTCGAGATGAAACAGTTGAAAAGTTTTTGGTTTACTTCCTGTGTTCTTGTATTGTAACTATTTTCTGCTCTTTAGCCTCACCAAGAGCTTGGCTTGATTGGCGCCACCGGTTGGTCCATTTCTTCGATCCTCACTGAAACATCTCAACAGCTATTGGATGAATTACGTACTGACATGCATGCTCCCAAGAGGATCAAGCATAATGATTTTGGTGATCTCCCAACTTTTCCTCTGGCTCAACTAGCACAGCAAAGTTGTTGCTTTAAATAACCAAAGTTCACCACAGAAACTCATCCACACAAGATGGATTGGCACAAATTTTTTAACAGGCATTCATGGTTCCCATATGATGTATGGTACAAAATTTGCTCAAGACCAAGTTTCATAATGAAAGTTTTATTGCAACAATTATAATTTTTTCAGTTTAGAAAAAAATAATTAGCTAAAACTAGATGATTTCTATAATACTGTATTTTCCTGTCTTTCTATTGTAGCTAATCATGTGACAGTATAGCTAAATATCGCTGTAACGTGCACATTTTAATGAAATTTTCTGTGCAGTTTCATGCCTGACCACAAGGCCAAAATGTCTACTTGTGGTCAAGAGATATCAAAAAACTTTCATTGAATTTCATATTCATGAGGATCAATATTTCATTTAGAACCTTGCATGGGCTTTTTTGAAAGTGCTGCCCTCAGAACAAAATGGTTCACGCTCACGAGAGGGTACACCCATTGACCCTTAAATTTGAAAGCCAGCTCCCTTACTGGTGAGACTCTCAGAACAGCAAACTACTGATGATTCTGTTTGTGCCCTCTTATGGCTGTCTCACAGTGTGGTTTGAAGACAATTTCAGCCTTTAGGGGCCACTAGTTGGGCCTCAGTTGTCCAGTTTTTTTGTAATAATGGTGCCTCAGGGTGAAAACAGTCTTTTCCCTGGTTGTCAGAAAGGTCAAAGGTTAGGGTCAGCCTCAAGCAGAAACACTGGAGCTTATCAAGGTTTACTGTCTTGCTCAAAGACACTTCATAAAGGGGGATGATTTGTCATCACAGAAGACTGAACAGCTTTCTCCTAATTGTTACACTACCCTGCTCTCTGCCTGTTTAAAGGAGGTGAATTATTTCAATTAAAACTTGAAAGTATCGTTTGGGTCAATTTCAAAGTTAGTTCATGTTGACTGTGTCAGTCATAAAATATGGCAGCCAATTAGTTTATTTTACATAGTCAGTGTGTTGCTCATTTTAACAAACGCCACATTCTTTGCGTTGTCATTGCACTCAGACTGTCATAGTTTGGCACACATTAAGGTCTGATACGTCCCTTTGGAATACTCACTGTGTCACTTCTCTTTCTCAAATTGCCAATCTGTCTCTGTGATATTGACTTTTAAATGGTGGTGTCCCATCTCCTACATGTCAACACACCAGAGTGAAATAAGGGCTGCCTCAAAACCAAATGAAAGGAGAAAACTTTGTGGACATGCCCAACTCATTTAAACTGTATTAAAATTGCAGGCTGACAGGTTGGGGGAGAGGGGGGTTGGAGGGATGAATTAGGGCTGAAGCAAGCTGTACATTGAGGTCAGTTAGGGTCTGTGGAATCCTGAAAATGCAAAAGTGATCAATCGCCCTTTAGACCTTAGTGGAATACAGCAAAAAGATGGGCCTTTAACAGACCAAAAACGTTGCAGATTATCAGCAGAAAACAATGACTTCAAAAAGCTTAAATCAATAGTTAATTATCTGCTGCATAAACATAAATACAGTTGCAGTTGCTCACTGCAGAGGCAATGGACCAAGGACTCCAATCTGCTCTGCTCACCCCAAAGTATTTTTCATCTTCACTTTTATTACTCTTCAGAGGATAAGGTTAAGCCAGTGTGTGCCACTAGTATATGTGTGTTACTGTCTTATTGTCACTAAATGTCTGGTTGTGCAAGCATAACATTGAAATCTAAGTGGTTTAAGAAACATCATGTTGTACTGAGTGGAATCGAATACAACAGTGTCGTCCCTGACCTTACCACGTTCAGTGATAAAGTGCAACACTGAAAAATGAAGCAGTCTGCATACTGTGGCTTTGAAAACCATTATAAATGAGCTTTCAGAAAACATTCAACCTCCTTGAAATGTTTTGAATCATAGCTTTTTTTTTAATTTATTTTATTTTGGCTTTTGCCTTCAACAAAAAATTTCACAACCACAGAGAAATATCAACTTGGAAAAAAGATTTTTTTTTCTTAATTTTTCGAAGAAAATGGACACAAGAAATAAACATCCCATATGAATAAGTATTTGGTACCTTAAGTGCTTCATAAGCCTCTCTGGCAGTAAATACAGCATTCCAGTGTTTTTGGATATTTCCGTGTGAGCTTGGCACATTTAGAGTTTTGGATTTTGTCCCATCATTGCTTCCCGTTTTGCTCAGTCTACAATCTGCTGTCTTCACCCCAGAGTCACCCCATTCAAGAACCTTCAATTGTTCTGAAGCCACTGCAGCGTTGAATTGTGCTGTTGAAGGTTAACAGCTGAGGTCTGTAGGTCTCAGGGTAAAGGCCCGTAAGGTTATTCATACTCTGAAACTGAGGAAAAAATGTAATGGAGACTGTACCTGACTTTGGCTTCATTTATTGTTGCCCGGGTCCCTTTAGCTGAAAACACACCCACAGCTTTCACTCGTGAGTCATTGTCCTGCATGCAACTCTTTACATTCTAGTCAAAGAGTTTAGGTTCCAATTTGTGAAACAACAGTATCTTTTGTAACATACTCTGAAGCTGATTCTTTCAGAATGTATCCAACCTTGGCTCCATTTATTGTTCCCACAGCTGCTGTAGCTGAAAAGCACACCTACAGGCTGATGCTTCCACTGTGGAGTTAGTGCCCTTCATACAACTTTTTGCATTCAAGTTTAATTTCCAATTTACCAGAGAACAGGAGCTTTTGTAACATACTCTCAGAATGTCTCACTGGGTTATTGCAAACTCTTTGCTGCTACTATGCTTTTTATTCAGTCGCGGCTTCCCTCTCACCACTGTCTGCCCTCATAACCCAGCCTTGTGAAGTTGATGCCGTTGACTGTCCTCCTGGCAAAATCTTTCATCATAGACAAAGACCTCCACAGTTCTGTCAGAACCATTCTCTGGGGTTCTTGTCACCTCTTTGGCCAAGATCTTACACACTTCACTGGGAACTCTGGGTAGTTTTATACAATTGTGTCCAATTTCGAGGTCTTGCAGCACAGTTTCTGGTGTACTGTTCTCTATGGATTTGATGCATTTCATTCTAAGTCATGTCTCATCAACTCCCAAGGACAAAGTCATTTGAATGTGTCTATACTCTGGATTGGCAGTGTACAAGGGTCCAATACTAACTCAGAAAATGAGGCAAAGAAGAAAAGAGGTGTTTCAATAATGACATGGCCCATCTACTATTCAGGCCTATAATGTGGACTGGATAAAGGAAATGTGGAGACCTGTGCAGAATATGTTTTTGAATTAAATAATAAAACTGTAAAGCATGAGCAGGACAGTGTGCTATATTTGTTCCTATGCAAGACTGCCAGTTAGGGATTATTATTACATCTCTCCTGTGAATGTGAATCATGCTCGGACCTCTCTGAAGGTGACCTGTCTAAAATCTAAACCACAGAAAACGGGTGATCAGGCCGTTTTTCAAAATGATGCTTCGTTTTGTAGACTTTCTTGAGTCTTAGGTTGGACTTTTTTCTTGCTCGTCATGTTTAGATGGGAATTAAAAGTTGTTTTTTATCGCTGTTCGGAAGCTTAATCTAAATAAAGATTCAGTACACTTAATCTTCAGTGTCTAATCCAAAATTTCTGGGCACAGAAGTGTCATGTTGGTACAGACAGACACTGACTGGCACTGCTGTTTAAAACAGTGCCCATCTGTCTGTCCATTTTCTAGCCACTCTTCCAGGTCAGTGTCAATGCATCCCAAAACTGTTTTTTCCCCAGCAGATTCACTGACACTCACACAAAGTCTCATTTGTCAATCAAGACATGAAAACAAAGTCCTCCATTCCTGGTTTATTTTAGCCTTCATAAAAGCTGGTTGGCCAGCGCATGCATACCCTTACCTGCTCAGTCTGCTCATGTCACTGCCTCCTGCTGCTCCTGTGCTTTTTATTTGCTCCCTCCAACACCTCAGCATCTACCTGCGGACTTGCTTCTGTTTGATCGCCAGCGGGGTTTGCAGCCATCACTCCCTGTGCTCTTATCTGTGCACGTGTTTTTACAAGAAGTGACCAGACACACAGTGCTGATGCCAAAATAAAACGCATTTTACCTTTTTGTGTGCATACATAATATATGTGATCACAATTTAAGCCACACACATTCACCATTAACTAGTCACTAGCATGCATATTGGTAGCATATTGGCTCTTTATCACTGATGATAAAGCACTGAGAAATTCTGGGAGTTAGGGCTATTAGGGTTATTGTTAGGGTTATTAAGGTCATCATTCATGTAAAACAACATCTTTACTTCCTATGAGTTCACGGCCCAGTCATTGTAGAAAATGGTCAAGCAGAATTAAAAATAAGTGCTTTATAATGACTAAGAAATGTCTATTTTAACTTTACTTTGTCTGCTTTTCCCTTGTTTAACTAAACTTTATGTCTGTTTTACCCTCACTGTCTCCTCATCATTGCTGTCTGCATGACCGCCGTTCATGCACCAAATTAGGACACGATGTCACGATCCTTACTCTCACTCAAATAAGACTGTGGGATATCTGAACAGCTTTCATTTGGAGCACGGCAGGCCTCGGTTTACCCAGACAGAACTGTCATATGTCGCTTTTTTTCAATGAAATCGCACCACAAACTGCTCAATCAGAAATCGTGGTCTCGCAGCATGACATCACCCATAAAAAGACACTCACTTTTACTCAAGAAGTGGTTTACAGGGGTATTTCCATGGTGCTCCTTTTAACTCTGCTCCAAGAGTTTAATGGAAAACACAGGATTTACTCACAGAATATCATACAAACCAACATCATACAGTACATGTATGCATGCATATGTGTGCTATGAGTGCATAAGCATCTGCAGGCATGAATGCATTTATATGTACAGCATTAAGCTATTACGCCTTTAAGCACTTAGATTTTGCTGGTAATATTTCTGCAGAAAACCTTTAAAAGCAGGAATGTACAAAACATTTTCAAGGTTAATTTTTATTAATGCAAATATCAGACATTCCGTGCACAGCAGCTGAATGGAGTTAATGTGAAAGAGTCAAACATGAAGGAAGAGTTTGATGTACCAATGAAGTATATGCTTTTTTTGAGTGTGGTGAGATATTTCTTTACTGTTACTTTCACTTAAGTAACAATGTGAATGCTTCTTCCACCACTGGTTGAACATACATAGGGTAGCATGGTGGCACAAGTGGTAACACTGTTGCCTCACAGCTGGAAGGTCCTGGTTCGAATCCCGCTGTGAGCGCTGGTGGCGTGTCCTCCACCATGCCTTCAGTGCCTGCTTGAGGAAAAAGGGGCCTTTCTGTGTGGGGTTTGCATGTTCTCCCCGTGTTCACCCGGGGTATCCTCCTTAAATAACCCCCACTAAAAACATGCAAGAAGAGTTGGGTCCCCGGGTGTCGCTGTCAGCTGGCAGCCCACTGCTCCTGGTCTGCTGTGGAGGAAGGACGGACCAAGGAAGGTGGAGAAAATAATTTCACGGAAGCATGGCGTGTGTGCATGTTGTGTGCAACTAACCTGTGTGTGATAAATAAAGTACATAAGAAAAAAAAAATAATAATGATAAGGAGGAGGTGTGCATTAAATATTTCAGTTAATTCTTATTAATTGTTGCTGTTTTGTCCTATAATATGTCACACATTATTACATTAAATCATTGTCAGTTGCTGCACACTATTTCCAATAGTGTAAAATCAAATTTCAGAGTAAAATAAGTCATAAGTAAATGCATTCCAACAATATTTTTGAATATCCAGCCATTGCTATATCAATCCTATGATCTCTCCAATCACACTGGTCCAGTTCCACTGGAATATCAACACTTATTAATGGTGGAAAATTATCTTTGAACCTTATCACTCCTGCAATAGCTATTTCCTGCCCTTTGCAGCCAAAATCTACTCTGTCTTATTTCCCTCATCCCACAGATAAGTCACAGCGGGTGCCCGTTTTACCAACGTTAGGGAATAAAGAACAGGCTCTCCAGATCTGAAGAATCAAAGAGCTGCTGGGTTTCTGATCCTCCGGATTCGCTGGCTGATTCCCGGTGTACACAGGCCTCGGATGTGTGTGTGCCTCTCTGAGGATCAGTGTGCATGCATGCATGTGTAATGCCCATACATGGCACTGTAGCGGCCAGGCTTGCACACCTGTGAGTATAGTAATTCTCTGTGTTCCCATGCTGTTGCTTTCTTTTGTGTGAACTTCTCAAAATGCAGGGACTCAAGCAGGCCTGGAAACAAGGAGCAGGTCATGGTTCAGGTGTGCATGATCAAGGTTTCATCAGTTGAAAAAGGAAGTAAGTTGTGTGCCAGCTCTTTTTGCTCATCAAGAAAGAGGGTGGCATATTCATGAAAATCTTAAAGTTGGTGTCTTTTAGGAATCCTTGCATAAAATATGTATGATCACAGAAACAAAGTAGACTTCCGGTCACCTTTTCCACCTTTTGGGTGTCTTTGAGTGTCGCCTGTATACATAAACATGAGCTGAACCGTGCTTTGACGTATCTGCCCTCTCTTTATTCTCACTTTCCTTATTTTGGCAGGCCTGGTTTCATGCTAATCGTTGGCACCTGTTGAGAGGTGCTGCCCCTGCCACTCCCTATCCTTCTGCAGGTGTCAACCACCCGCTGACTCTGTCCCAGGATAAATGTTGCAGAAGGATGACTTGGGGGACATTGAGCCCTTTCTGCATAATTTAGCAGAATAAAGATGAAGTTTTAGCTTTTTCTATTTGTTCTTGTGAAGAAACTGTGCACATCTGCGAACAGTGATCGAGGCTACCGCAGCTTTAAAGGCCGCCAATGCTCAGTTCATCTTGATCTGTTTTTCCTGCCATTCCTAATACAAATTTTAATTCTAAAAAAAAAAGTTTTAAAGGAAAGGAACATTGCATTTGAGAGTCAAATCTGGTTGTTACCATCATTAAAATCTGTTTACTTTCCACAAACCTCCAGTCTTGGATTCTGCTCCAAATACAGATTCAGTTTTTGGATGTTTTTTTTCTCCTCAAAATAATGAGACAGACTGCTAATGCAGTCCAGATGATGCACTTTGTTGTCTGCTTTTTGGTGTTGGGATCATTGGGGAAATGATTCTCTCCATCTCCCGGATCACTAGACTGACCCATCTGTCATTTTGCCTGCTCCCCCGTCTTACGTAATTAGGGAGAAATTGCCAAGAAATCAGGATGTGCATGCTTCGTCAACAGATAATCAAAAGTCTTTTGAAGAAAAACAAGAAGAAATGAAATACTGCGAACAAAGCAATGACTTCAGCAAATCCTTATATGTGAATGGACAAAATGCATTCCAAATTGACCGCATGAATGTTTGCCCATTAGTGAATGTATAGTTCAGTTAGGACAGTTAAGATTAAGTGACATCCACACCTCACCCACTGCTGCGCTATTGGCACCTCACACTGTCTTATTAAGCTGTTTGAACAAAAACCAAAGTGTCTGTTTATTAGTGGAATGAAGAAGAAGAAGAAGAAGAAGAAGAAGAAGAAGAAGAAGAAGAAGAAGAGGACCTGATGAAATAATTAAAATACAAAAGGTCCACCAGAATGAAGATCCATACTCAAACAATAATGATAATGATGAAACATTAAATTAATGAGAGACAAGCACAGGAATAGATGAAGAAAAGATAATGTACAAGTATAAGCAGAACAAAGAGATGAAGAGGAAGGAGAAAAAGATGAAGAGGGAGAGGAGAGAAGGAGGACAACAAGAGGAGAGGTCAGACGAAAGGAAAGAAAAAGAGGATTAGAAAGAAAAGAAGAAAATGGAGAGGAAAAGAGGAAAATCTGAGACTTAAACAGGAGATGGAAAAGAAGAAGGAATGAATGAAGTGAGGAATGAAAAAAACAGAAAGAACAATATGGTTGTTAAAGCTAATCACAGTGGAATGCATGAATGAATAAAAACCACCAATAAACCACAATGTACACAATGTTATATGTATGGTGACAATTTATAGGCTGCATATATATTTATTTCTTCTGGGCTGTTTCCATAGTAATGCCTACTGCAAGCCTGTAATTCAGTAAAATCATAAACTGTTTGCCAATGCATGAGGAATGGTTTCAACTGGAGGAAATTGTCACTATCTTCCATACAAATGGGAAGTCGAGATACGATGGAAATATTAATAGATTTCCAGTTTCCTGAAAGCACATGAATTATTGAATTCAAGTGTTTTTTTGTTTTTTTTTCCAATCCAACATATGATAAATTTCATCAACCACTGTAATGATTCATCACTGTGTATTCTGTCAATGGCAAACAAGATTCTTTATTATTTCTAAGACAAGATTTCACGGCGGTGAGGTCAGATGAATCTGTTTTTTAAACTAATGAAGTAAACTGCTCCTGCAGCCCTGTTTTGCAGCCTCATCTCATCATTTTTGCCTGAGGTGGCATCCTGCTGTTTGCCATTTCTGCCCATTATTTACAAGTCAGTGTTTGGACAATAAATTGTGCTTCTCTCGCAGCTCCCACTGACCTCCACACAAGATGAAGGAAGCGTCAAGATTCTTCAGTTTGTGTCTGCGTGGGCACTCTGTCACACAGATACTTTTGTCATCATTACTGTTCGGCAGGATCACATCGGTCAGGAGCGGGGGACCCACACTTTTCACTGATCTGTCCAGGGTGGCAGGACAAGTCTGTCTCAATCAGTGCATGGAGATGTACACTGTAAGAGCCTGATCATAACCAGAAAAAGGCAGTCATGTTATTAATGTTCCAGGAGTTTCCAATAAAAATTCAGTTAATATTCTCTGGAAAGAACTAATTTGGTAATAACTATAGAGAAAAAAAAAGAGACAAAATTCGTTTGAGTTTGCTTGATCAGGTTTTCCAGAGGAATGTCCTTAAAAAAACTGCTCCATTTAAACCAAACTACACATCAGTGAATGATCATATCATCATTCACTGATCATTTAGTATTGGAAGCTTTCTTTATGTGGGTAATTAAATCATTTCCTGCAGACAAATTTCTCATTTCTGCATGTTAAGCTGACATGCTGTGCTCCAAGTAAAAGATTTTTTATCCACTTACTGGCAATTAATTGGAATTAATCAATTGAGTGTACCAACGGAACACTGCTTGCATTTTCTCTGCAATAAGTACAAAATGACAGACATCTCCAGAAAATATACAGTTTCATATGAATTATTTTGTAGGAAATTACACAAGACCATGGCACCCTGTAAAAAAGGCCACAACACATCAGTCCTGACTGCTGTAGTAACTGAAAATATATGTATATATAAGGACACACAGATTTACAGGACAGAGAAGCAAAAATGTATCCGTCCAATAATCACACTTAATTGCCATTTCATCTCAGTTCACTGTGGAGTCTGATACCATTTTATTTACTTTCTGCTTGGCACACACTGTTGTTTTGTCTGGAGCTATCACTTGCAAACAACACATGTCCTGTAGATGTAGTTTTTAGTTGTAACTGAAACTACATAGCGGTTGCTAAATAGTAAGTCTTTTACAGTCATGAGAGAAAGATGCCAACAGGGGGGATTTGCCATCACTGAGCACACACATGGGCATTACTGGAAAAAATCTGTGATTCAGAGGTCTGGAATGATGCTAAATTCTCCCAAAATGCCTCTTATGAAGCAGACTAACATGTAGTACAAATGACAGTGGCATCAAACAGTGCAGTACACAAACAGGAACACTGGTACTGGTCATGCACTGTGAAGCAGACAATGATTAATGAGAAAGTTAAGTTAAACCTTTGCCTACACAAGGACTTGCACCCTGGGCTCCTGCCCTACAAAGTGAGCTAAAGCTCTCCAACTCCAATTATACCTGAGGAATTGTTGGCGCGACAGAGCAGCCCCACAGTACATATGACCCTGCTGGGGTTAAATATATAAAAGGCAGATCAGAGGTGCATGTACCAAGTGTGTGTCAGAGTTTCAACATCTTACAACTGCACTCCACCCGGACAGAACCTTACAATTTGGTGTTAAGATGTATGTCTAATGATAAAGGCTCTGAGGCCGGCTGACTGAAGGAGCTTTTCTTCCATAAGACAATGATATCCCCTCAAATGGCGGAGCTTGTGAAGTGATTACCCCAGGTTTTCTGTATAATGTGCAAGAGTATAGAAAACTTCATTTTTCAGTTAATTCATCATTGAATTTAAAGGTTTTGCAGGTCAGAAGGCTCAATTTTGTACATTATATTCGTGTGCCATTCCTCAGTTTCAACACAGACTGAATTGGACTCATGTGTTACACCCCTGGCATTAGACCAGCAAGTCAAACAGAATATGTGGGAGGAACATTGCATTATGACTTACTCGCCTTGAGTAAGTCAATTTATTTATACAGCACCTATAAAGTGCAACATGCGTAAAATACACACTTAAGAAGACAATAAAACACAATAAAGCAAAAATAAATGAATAATTGCACAAAGGCAAGTCTAAATGCTGGATCTTGAGCTGCTTTTTAAAAGGTTTCTACAGTGTCTACAGGTCTTAAGTCCTTGTCGCCACTTTTTAAGCCACTGGGTATCCCTTTAGCATCATTTTTCAACAAGTGTAGTAGTCTGATAGACATCTATAGACAGCCTGTTCTCACACCCAGCGTGTCAAATATGGCAGCCTGGTCAGTGGCCATACACTTCAAACGGTGGCACAGTAGTAACCCCTCTAGTATCATTTCTGCAAGCTCCGCTCTTGTGTAATGTTTTGATGTGCTGTTTCAAGTCAGATGATGTAACATGAAGAGAGCCAGAAAGGTCACATGCATATGGAGGAGGTTGTCTCAGTTGGATGAGTAAAACACAGGATATTCACTTAGGAGATCAGGTTTGTGTCCCGTGTGAAACCAAAAGGGAACGTCGACTTCTTTTAACTCACACATGTAATGTTACTGAAGTTACGAAACTGAATGTACATAACTAATGTACTTATTTTGACCCAAACCATGATCTTAAATAGAACTAAGCAGTTTTGGGACTTAAACCTGTTTCACAACATTTATTTTTGTTCTCAACAACCTTAATTTTGAAAGTCTAACCCAACATTGTTAACCCAATATTGCATATCAATTCTTGCTAACTTCACCAGGGGGGCCTTGTGCGTGCCAGGTATCCCACAGTTTGAAGTGTAAGGCCACTGAAGCGTCCATTTGTGGTGAGTTGCGAACATGAAGAAGAAGAAATCCTTTATGAGTCACAATTACATACACAACATGCAGAGTTGGAGGGGGGGACTGCACACCATGCATTTGTGAAATTCTTCCTCCGCTTTTAACCCATCCTGGTCGTCCTTCGTCCGCGGCAGACCAGGAGCGGTGGGCTGCCAGCCGACCGGCGCCCAGGGACCAGTTGCGTGGTGACACAGAGCTACAGTAGATCTCTCGTAGGCAGGTGTCTGACAAGTCTGAGTTCAACAAGAATCTTCAGTGGTATTCTGAATTTGATGGGGAGCCAGTGAGGAGACATTAAAATTTGTGTCACATAAGACCTTTTTGATGACGTGGTCAAGAGCATTCTGAACCGCCTGTAAAAGATCCAGAAATTAATTTCAGATGATGGCACAAGGTTACCAGCAGGTTACAAAGGGAACTACTCAGACCTTACCAAGACGTACCCACTTACTGCTCAAGTCTGTGGATGAGGATACTGTGGTCCTCAGCTGCACTGAGATTCAACAGTGCTCTTTGAGACTCTGAGGAGGGCTGCTTTTGAGTGCAACCAAGCCAGGCACACTTATCAAGAATACTGTGCTCATATAAAGCAGTTACAGACTGCTTAGCAACCACTTTTTCTCAAACACCTGCTATAAAAAGCAACTTTGAAATAGGTCTGCAATTTTGGTTTCGAGAGGGGTCAAGATTTATCTTTTAGAAGAATTGCTTAAACAACAGGTTTTTTGAAATAAGCAGGGACACAAGGTACCAAAGGTTGATTAGGGACCACACAAGGACCAATAGAGCCAATTATATTTTTAAACAGAGAAGTAGATAAAATGTCAAGGGGACTAGAAGAAGTTTTCATACTGAACAGTCCTCTGAAGTCTTTACAAGCCAAGTTTTTCAAAGCAGAAAGCCCTGAAATGGGACATAAGTAAGTAGACCAAGTGTAAGATGTTTGAAAAGCAGCCTAGAGACCAGAATCAAGCGCTGCAGCCCTGGATATAATTATACAACAGAAGATTGGGGGCATCAGTTACTCACGCAGACAAAATAACTCATGCAGACTAAAAAAAGAGATGACAGAGGTGGACGGTTCAGTTTCCCAAACGGCTTGGAAAATCTGGACAGGGAAGTTAATGAGAAACACGCTCCCCTCACTTCACAATTCCCATTGAGATGCCCTTGAGCAAGACAATTAATCCCCAGCAGCACCAGAGGAATTCCTCTGAGGCTAATGCTGGAAGGCTGTGGTCGTGCCGGGCAGCTCCCAGGTGTGAATGTGTGTAAGTGTGCAAAAGTGAAGCGGGGCCATTCTCAAAAAAAAAAAAACATAAAAAATAAAGCGTGCATGCTCAGTGAACCTTCCCGGGATAAGTGAAGGTTAGAAAAAGCTATTTAAGGTTTTTGACGAGGCAGCAAGCAGAACCAAAGTTGGTGGGGGTAGGTCAGAGTTTGCCAACAGAAAAGTCCGCACAGCCAGTTCTGCCTTTGAGATTTCTATAAAGTTTCACATCCACAAAAGGTGTCATTTCAAGCAAACATCAAGGGACATAAGAAGCCACTTGATTGTTTTAAGATGGAGATTTGGATGGATGGCACTTTAAAGTCAAACTCACTCAGTTCTGTCTTTGTGGTGTTATATTCAGCTTTTACAAGGTCAGTTACATCCAGGCACTGCACCACATCCATTCATTCAAAGGGAAGAGGGAAAAGGGTTTCAGAATGACACAAGTTGTGATTTGGAGTGACACAGGAGTGGATTAGAAAAGCCAGAGGGCAAATAGATGACACATGCAAGGTGAAACATACGCGTCAGCCACAATCTGCTCCATTTTACTTCCTTTTTTTTACCCAATAAAGTGTGTTTATGTGGAGATGTAGTGAATCAAAAAGGTGGGAAGTCTCATGTCAGTGGCCAGAGAGTTGAAAAATGTCTTTGTTACTCTGCTTAGATGGACAAACTAATTACAGCGAGGAACCAGGAGAAATACTAAAAGGTAATACATCACTGTGGATGGACTGACTTTTGTGAAATGCTGGTTGATGGGAATTTTTTGCTTCAACATACTGGTATTGATCAGAAACCCTATCAGCTCCTATACTGCATTATGGCCATTTTGTGCAATGAGCCATTAAAATCAGACTTATGATCATTTTAACATAAAATGGGCAATACCCCCAGATAGCTTCAATAAAAATGTTGTCTATCAGTGTTAAAGTTGAATCCCCCATTAATTTCAAATTATTTGCCAAGCAAATGGGTGCCACATATCATTCCCATCAAAGGGATGGTGATGATTATATCACCATTTCCCTCTGTCCTTTATACTTATGCTTTTTCTTTTTTGAGTGGCAGGTCAAAGCTTCTTATTGACGTGCATGTCAGTGTTGTAGGTTTGGTCGGTGGGTGGGCTCCTGCCTAATAGTCCTTGGGGTAAACAGAATTTGCAGAGACAGACAGAAAGAATGAGTTCTGATATGGCTAGTACTGTCAGTTCAGAACACCCAATTTCTGTATTTCCAAAGAAATTATGGGAAATTTAAAGGAACTGCTCAGATTATTTGAAGTGGGGATGGATGAGGTGCTTATATAGTACTGTCAACAGTAGATTGGGTTGGGCATGCCAGTTTGGAGGAGCACCAGGAGTACCAATGTAGGAAGCCAAGTAATCTACTGGATATACCGGGGGCAGCAGAAATACTTACTTTAGCAACCAAAAAAAAAAAAAAAAAAAAGGCCCAAAAACACTTCAGTGGATCCTAACTCACCCTTTAAAACAGCAAAGTCACACAACTAATAATTCAAACACAGACCCTGACTATTGATAAGTACCTCATATAAGCCCACTTCCAATAATCCAACCTATGTCTTTTAACAATTATGAATTCTATTGACAATGTTAAAACTGAGGTTTGGGATCAATATTTAAGTACACAGTGCCAACCTTAGCTCTTAATGCATCTAGTTATGTCACATTTACACATTAAAACTTGGCAATATTCCTGACTGCTCAGTGAATTGACAAAACACTCCTCCCCGGGACGTTGAAGCTAATTGTTCTATTGAGGAAAACCAGGTTTTTTGTCATCCCTGGGACACCATGGGGAACTTTTCACTCAGCAAGCACCATCAATTTTAGTTCTTCTCAAAATCAGAATTGATGTATAGCTGACAGCTGCTGTCTACCATGCAGTGGTAGATGCATGCTAGATAGCCAACCACTGTGGTGCTCTCCATAATGTGCACTAATGATTTTGTAGACTCATGCAAACACAGCATCAGCAAGGGC
The DNA here is from genome assembly GCA_037975065.1 of Chaetodon trifasciatus. NCBI lineage: Eukaryota > Metazoa > Chordata > Actinopteri > Chaetodontiformes > Chaetodontidae > Chaetodon > Chaetodon trifasciatus. The sequence continues at coordinate 846,508 of JBBMOE010000077.1, forward strand.
CATTTCCCCCAACCCCTCAGCCCAACTAAATGCCAAGTGCTCTTGGTTGCTCTTGTTTTCTCCCCCTACATGTTATTGCAGTCACAGAATGAAAAATAATCAAAGTCTGGAAACCATTCAGGAATTTGCTGGCAGAGAGAAGAAATACTAGATATGTATTTCCCCCTATTTTCAGTGTCTCTCTCTCCTTGTTTTCCCCCAGCAGTAAGAGTAAAATTATAAATCATCTCCCTGCAGACAAAATTTCATGCTCGATGGGTGAACAACTCCAGCATCTGGTGGGGTCCTGTGATGAGGTGCGTTCCAAGTTTCTCCCTCTCCCAGCTTCCCCTGGGCTGATCCACAGCATTGCAGCATCCTGCCAAACGTTACACACATGCAGCTGAAGTGATAAGACAAAAAAAGCAGATTAATATTTAGCAGGGCCCCTTTTCGTATTCAACCCGTTCTGCAGGTCTGATGGCGGCGCATGTGAAATCTCCGTGGTGGATTCATGTCACATCACAAGGTGTGTGCACAGCTGAAGGAGATTCTCCTCGGTGAGTGCACATGGGACCGTGGAGTGTGTCCAAACATACCTTGTATCTCTTAACAACAAGCCTGGAGCCAATGGTTGGCCCCATGGGCTAAAATACACGATATCAGTGATACTTCAGTGACTTTGGAGAGGAGGGAGATTAGCTTGTTTATAAAACTTAAAATCCAGGCAATGAGGAAAGCATTTTGTCTGTAACATCACATCAATACACCCATATTACTATGCAGAGCCTAAGCAAATAGTCATTTCTGGTGTGTTTAACCTGCCCGGAAGGACTCATGATGTCAGGACAAATTCAGATTTTTTCCCTTTTGTCTTTTTTTAAACTTGATTTTCATCTGCTGTCTGTGGTTCTGATTCAAAATCTGTTCAAGGACAGTATGCACAAAGGATTTCTTTAGTGGCTCTTGTGCATGATCAGCATAATTTATAGTAGATGGATAGAGATTATATGTTCTACAATTAAAAACTTGGCAGGTACTCCATAAGATGATCCCAGTATTTTTAGACCGTTTAAATTGGACAACCTTTAGGCCAACTGTATCATAAATCGATGAAGCATGAAGCATATAACAATTGGTTGCAACTCTTAAGAAATAACTGAATAAAGTCGAGATAAAGACTGAGGTGTGCTGGTGGGACTCATGACCTCAGTACTTCTAAAATTCTGGCAGCAGATGTACCAGATGACCAGTTTTTGGATTTAAAAGAAGGGCACTCCTGTGGCCGTCACAGATTATCTGCAGTAACGTTCTCGGTTTGAGTTTGGAACCTTTGCTGCACCTCTCATTTCCTGACATCTCCCTTCTCTATCTAACGAAGGCATGAAATATTCAAAATGTGAATCAAAGTGAACCATCAACACGCTGTGGCACAATGTTGTACTTTAAAAGACAATCCATCCAGGTCCAAGTAAGTTTAGGAAACCCCATGTAGAGTTCATATAGCTATGTTTGGAAGTATAATTCTTAATTTGCAATAAAAATTTTGGCCCTTTCATGATGTGGATTTCGGAAGCTCCATTAGTTTAGGATACATTTACAGGTCAATGTGTGCAAAGTAATTGGAATCACAGGTTATAATGCGACTTTCCAATTTAAAGATAAAAACAGGAGAAGGAGAAGTTGAAAAAAAAAAATCAAATCACTTCGCACAAGCGGCAGAATGAACTGCCTGTAGCTGCAATACCTTATTCAGTGGAGCATTAAAACACCTGAATATGTCTCTTAAAAAAGGGATTTGAGGAGTGAAAGTGCACAACAGCGTCTGAGGCACAGCGCAGTGTCACCTTCATGGTAACAATCATTTTGGAACTTCCTATTTAAACAAAACAAATTATGCACCATCATAAAAGTGACTTTGCCCACGCTGGGACGAAACTGCGTTCCCGACCTCACCTGTTGGAGCGGTGGGTGTGATGGCAGACATCATTAAGCTCGGGGATTCTTCGTGCTATTTAGAGGAGCTTGTTAAAGGACCATCACTCACTGGAGAAAGTGCTGCAATGCAGGAGGAACAATTTGGCTGTGAATATAATTCCCAGACTGCAAGACCAACGTTTTGGATAAATTAGCTGCCTAAGCTTCACTGCTTTTGTGTGTTGGTAATGCAGGAACAGATGGCATATTTTACTGTTTTACCACCGGAGAGGAGTGTTGTTGATATCTAAATCTAAATACTTCTTTCACATGGGAGTTCTCTTCCCCTGTGGAAATGAAAAGCAGTAAGAAAAAGTCTTTTTTTAAGGTTTATTTTCAAAGTTTGGTAATCCCATATTGATAATAAGCTTAATGAAGATGGAAAAAAACTTTGCTCCGTCCTCCCATTTTGCATCGCCCCCGTCCCAGATGCAGATGGATGGAGGGAGCAAACGCAAACAACAATAAAGTAAACGAGTCCGCCGATGTAGCAGCAACTTTTGGCACAGACATATGCTTGCCTAACAGGGAAAACAGCTTTTCGCAGAAGCAGAGGCATATGGCCGGCTCCTGTTTCGACAACAAGATGCCGTGTCACCTTGCAAGCCACCTGTAGCTGGTGACCAGCAGAGAGGGGGGTGAGTGGGGGGGATTTAAGGTGATACATGCAATACAGGCCGGCATACATATTTGCCTCTGTTTCTATTATCCCAAAGGCCATATGCTTATCTTGTTGACCTTTGCGATGTCCGATGGCATGTCGCACACTCTGTCACCACGGCCAGGCAAGCGTGAAGAGGAACTGGTAGGGGGTCAAGAACACAAAAGCTTTTGAAAAACATGGCTGCAGCCTCTAAGTCCTGCGCCTTTGCTCCCTCTGCCTTTTTTTCCCCCTCCCCCTGCTCTCCTCCATCACCTCTCTTCATTTCTTTTCTGATGCTGCGCACGTCCCAACAAGCGACAGCGATTTGCATGATGTGATCGGCCTCTGCCTTCCTGCAGCTCTTTAGAAGTGTGTGTGTGCTCATGTCTGCATGTGGCTGTCTGGGTTTGAGTGTGTTTGCAAGTGTTAATGTGTGCAGGCTGACTGCCAGCCAGCTTAAGCTGCAAGAGAAGGGTAGGAAAAAAAAAAAGGCTTTGAGCCTATAGATATCTCACAGAGCAATCAGGGAAATATGCTCAAATATGTGACAGGCGGAGTGCGTCACTTGGCATGCATCTTTAATTCTGTCTGAGGTTTGGGTGTCATAGCATCGCTGAGTTAAGGTGAGGTGTTTGTTGGGATGAAACTAGGCCAGGTAGGTTTGCTGGGGTAGCACACACTTCCACACTTGACTCATCAAGTGAGGAGGGAGATCTAATCAGCAGCAAGGCTGGTTCCCACTGATGAATGCTCAAGGACATTTTGTAGACATCAAAAAGAAAAATGTCCAAAAGGGAAACATCCACAAAAGTTACTAAGTTATTCCTCAAATTCCACCTCAACTGTTCAGAGGACGTCTACCTCATGTAGTTATTTTTCTCTGCTGCTGTTATTGCTAAATTATGGAAGCAAGCGAGCTGAAACACTTTCCTATTTCTCTTTGGGCATGAAAAATGTAATCACAAGCAAGGCTGCATTTTTTTTCCTCATTTTGTGTTAAAATACAGGCAGAATCCCACAAGCGGGCCAATTTGCTTTTGTGATGCATGGAGAAATCGGCGCGTTAATAGCGCTACATGTGAGCCATTACCGGTGAATGTGACTGAAATAGATGTGGAGATAGGTAATGGGAGTGAGCCCTTAAAACAATCAGTCGAGCTTTCGCTGCTGTTAATTACACTGAAGAAAAGTACAGCGTATGAGTCGCCAGGCAGAGCGGAAAATGCTACAGATGCTAATTTAATTACCATGCTACTTACAGCATCCACATGTACTTTTTGGAGCCCCCCACCAATGCCCACATTTGTATTGATCAGTATGCACATTGTGCCTCTGCTGGGAGCATTTTCTAAACAGAGAATGACATGACAGCCACTGGAATAATAGCTTGCTTTGCACTTATGACGATCCCTTGGGCCTGGGGCCTTTTTGGTTACTCTTTGTACACTGTGTGTCATAATTGTTTATTCTTTCACATGTTCTTTTATCTCAGGGTGTCTGCGTGTGTGTTCTCTGGGGAATGGAATACCATGAAAAACAGTAAGGGGCACCACGGATAAATGCATTTCCAAGCTTCTACAAGTCGCACCTTGAAGCACGAATGGGGGGTGCATGTCTTTGTTGATTTGTCACATTCGGCGGCGTAATGAGGGAGTCCAATCACAGACAGCCGGCTTCTTGCTGCCGGTGGGAGCAGGATGCTCTCTGATTGGGACAAAGAGAGATGGAAGAGGAAGAAGACAGGAAAGGAGAGAGGAAGACATAAGTGGGACAGTTAAGCTGGGTGGTGAAAAAACAAACAAAAAAAAAAAACATTTGGAAAGAGTGAAAGGGAGGGAGGAGAAGGAATTGGTCTAGAGAGGGAGGAGGGAGGACAGAGGAGGGAAAAAGGAGCAAGGGGGGCCTTGAGGAGGGTGTGTGTTGAGGTCAAGGTTCCAGCCTGTGGTGCGAGGTGGCTGCCAGCACGTGGATGCAGCACGTTGCAGCTCTGCGCGAGGCAGCGCTAACGTGCTGGAAAAGGAGGCTCGGCAGGAGGAAGCAGAGGGATGGCGGGGGGAGACGAGAGTGGATATGCTGTAGAGGAGGAGTGCAGGGCTCAAGGCGGGGTCCCCAGCTCTATCTCTCTCCCTCTCTTCTGTCATATATCTCCCAACTGGCGCATAGAGAGCCAAGAGCTGGGGCGAGTCGGCTGGCATCGACGCCTCCCTCCGGCCAGAGTCAAAGCAAAAAGGCAGAAAAATGTTATATGTCCTCATGCCATGTGGTCCCTCTGTCTGCAAGTAATTAAGAAGATATCACATACATAGTGTTCATTCTGCTAATTGATTCACTGACTTAATTGACTCCCAATGAATATATAATGACAGCAGCTGTCATAGTTTCAGTTTAAATGAACTGGTGGAGCAGCTTTATCTGGAAGTCAGTATGGATGGTATTATTAAAATACTTTATTACATCATGCACTGGAGTATTGTGACAGCAATGTAAAGCTAATCATGTTTGCTAATGCTGTGTTTGCCATGGCTGCTACACTGAGATAGACCAGGAATAATGCAGTGCTCTCTTCATTTTTACACACTTATTGCTTTTCGGTTGTTATTCAGTTTGGTGTCAGAGCCAATTGCTACTGACTGTTTGCCACCATTTGGCAGGGATGAAATGCTTTTTCACTCACTTTTATGTTTCCTGTTTGTCCCTCTAATCCTCAATGCTGACCACTATATTTATTGTGTATCCAAGAATGCTTATTTGTTGATGTTACACTAATTTTAGCTTCATTGTTTTTAATATACTATTAGCTTTTTGGATGAATATGATAGATTAGGCCCTTCAAGCAGATTAGCTAGGATCAAATGAAAACACAGCCCATAAAAATCAGCCCTCTAAAGAAGGATACACACACATCATATAAGGAGTTGAGTCTCTAGACTCCTGTAGTCAGCGTGGCAAGCCTCAACAACCCTTCCTCGTCGATTTCTTGCCTCCTAAACCCCCCAAAAATGGACCAAAGGTTGTGTCAAGTGGGATTATTCCTGGCTCAAAAAAAGGGAAAAGAGAGCAAAAATGTGAATGTCATTTCAAAAGTAGGTTGAGCAAGTCAAAAATAGCTTCAAAGGCCTCAGACTTGAGAACAAAATCCCAAGAGTAAGTCTTCTGAGGTAAGAAAAAAAAGTCAATGAAGGTTTTTGCACGTTAAACATACCTGAAGCTTGCTTGGCAGCATTTTATTCATGTAATGTTCCAATATACAGTAAATAACAACAGTGACTGGGAATTTCTTGGTGAACAAAGCTGGTATTTGGTGGTGTTTTGCATTATACTGTGTGGAGAAGAACATTATAATGCATATATAATGTTGAGGGCGGAGCAGGTAGTGCGCGTGCCTCACAGCAAGATGGTCGCCGGTTCGATCCCCGGGTCGGGCGGGGCCTTTCTGTGTGAAGTTTGCATGTTCTTCCCGTGCATGCGGGGGTTCTCTCCGGGCACTCCGGCTTCCTCCCACAGACCAAAAACATGCTCATTAGGTTAATTGGTGACTCTAAATTGTCCTTAGGTATGAGTGTGAGCGTGAATGGTTGTCTGTCTCTATATGTTGCCCTGCAGTCAACTGGCAACCGGTTCAGGTTCAGGGTGTACCCCGCCTTTCACCCAATGACAGCTGGGATAGGCTCCAGCCCCCCCGCAACCCCAAAAGGGATAGTCGGGTATAGACAATGGATGGATATAATGTTGAAAAGAAATATCTTAATCGTGGTTAATATCAGTTAAAAGCCTGTTTATGAAGTGAAATTGTGTGTTTTAATGGCCATGAAGGTCAACATGTGCATCCTCTTTGTTAATCAGCATTTCTTTATGCTCTTGAGTGCTGCCTCCACAGTATGCACACAATACAGGATGATGTGCAGTGTCCTCACAGGAGAATGTGTACACATTAAAAGAAATTAAAAGTCCTGACTGTTTTGGTGTTAATATGGGCAGCCTTTTGTGTCACAGCCAGTCTTCATCGATTTGTCAGATGCATCACGCACAATTCATCATAGGCTGTTTTTAGTGCTGCACATTTGGACAGCAGCAGGTCTGTGGCTTAGAGAGTAACTGGCTACCAGCTGCCCTCCATCTGAGACCTGCCTAACACCAAGCAGGGAAAAGGGCAAAGTCGAGCGCTGCCATGCCTGCCCATCCGCTCTACCACCTGTTTGACATTCTGCCCTCTGGATAAGGGTTCCAGTGCAGCGGCGCCTGTGATGCTCCCTTGAGCAGGGATGAGAAATAAAACTGAGAATGCTCGCTGTGCTGTCCCCACTACAGTGTTGCAATGAATGATATGAGAGAAGACATGAAAAAAAAAAGAGAAAAGAACGGATACTTACTTTTACAAGTCAGAACAACTTCCTACAGGGGATGATTGAAATATAACAAACTGCTTTTCTGCTTTTACATGAAGAGGAATATTTGGAAGGCAATTCAAGTAATTCAGTCTTAAGGATTATATCTTTTATTTTTTTTATTTTTTTGTTTTTATAAGATCAGATCCCATCTTTGATATTATTTATGCTATTTTGTCATTCAGTAAATACCTCTCCATATGTCAGTTTTTATTAGTAGTGCTTGAGTCCGCCATTCTTCCAGTAGATTCAGATTTTCCACTTAAAGAAGATGAATTCACACAAAGCTGATGCACACATGTAATTTTGTGTCATTTTATCTCATTGATATCAGCCTCACCATTTACTCTCGACTCTCTTTACACTGTGTCTGACCTGCCAATTACTGCCAATGTAAGCTGAAGATCCTGCTGCCGCTGCTTCACATTCAAATGACAAAACAGGGGCGAGAAACTGTCCCTGTGAGGCACGCACAGAAAATGCAAAGTTTGCCAGCGCTCGAACACAACAGCGGTCATCTACTGCATTTTTCACGGCTGCAGATCAATTTTATATATTGTAGTGAATAATGGAAGAAGCAGCAGCCACAGGGAGCTGTTAAATGAAGAACTGCAGGCTACACGCTGCACACCTCCAACTCCTCAGCAAGGCAACCAACTTTACTGGGTCCTGCTGGTGCGTGGAAAACTATTTACGTGTGCAGCATTAAATCAGCTCACAGTTGCACTTATGATTAAATGATTCCTTTATTAAAATGCACAGTGCACCTATTTTTCCTCATTCCTCAGAACATTACAGTTTAACACAAATCAAAGACTCAAGGTCAAATTTACACAAATGCTTGTTGTTGTCTGCAGTTCAGCCTGCATACTGGGGTCATGTTTCCACATTGTATGTCGGGGGGGGGGGGGGGCGTGACCATGCCACAAAACATAAGAGCTATAAAGACTTAGCTCAGAAAAATGGAAGTAAACTCATGAAGATATCTTGAACAGGAGACTGAGGGTTGTGGTTTCATGCTCGTTCGAGTTAAACCTAATCTTGGAGTTCATTGAGCTGGTAATGCACTCTTCTTTCATCAGACATTTAGAGAGTGCATTTGGCTCTGGTTACACTGCAATTCAAAGGAGTCAGCATTATCAGTTGTTCCATTTGGGTCAGCTTCTTCTTCTGCAGTGGTCTACACTGGCTGCAACTCCCGTGTTTAAAGGCTTTACTCTTTTAGTGCCTAATTGGCTGTTTTAAGGCACCCCTTTAAAGTCATTTTTCAATGTGCCCCCAGTTTAGACAGCTCACCACTGACGCAACTCAACCACAAAAAGACACCTTTAAAACCAAATCCATGGCATTTATTAACATACAAAGAGCTAAGATACTAAATGATCTTCTCCCAGGTCAGATGCAACTCATTCAGCAATCACATGAAGCACACCTGAGCGGAGCTGGAGTGGACAGGAGAGCAAAAGGTGACAAACAGCACAAGTAACACACATAGCCTTCAGATGTGGGCAATATGGCCAAAAGCTCTGTACATGTAATCTTATATCACAGCCATGATAGATATCACTGTGGAGAAAGACTTATATAAATTCAGTAGTTCATAAAAACCCTAGAAATGCCAACACCTCACGACATGTGAGCATGTGGACAATCCAGATTGCACTCATGTTTGGTCCCGCAGCACACTGGGACCACTGCCGATAGTCGGGTCGACTTGGATCAAACGTGGAACAAACAAGATGTTATCACAGTCACAGAAGGGACAACCATGGGGTCGAAGAATGAGCAGCAAACACAGCACAAATCAAAGTGAACAGAAGACATAAAGTCAAACACAACAACAACAACAAAAAAAAACCCTGGCTGGGAGGTGACCAGACCAGCAAACCCAACACCAGAAGCCCAGGTCAGGTGCATCTCATTCAGCAATGTCAGAGCATGACTGGGCAGACCTAGAGAGGGCAAGAGAGGAAAAGGGAATGAAAAGCACAGTGAACACACTCAGCCGTTGCAAGGGTTGATTTATTTTAAAATTACCATGTGTAATTCATTAAGGATGTAACAAACATACTTATTTTAACCCAAACTATGATCTTTTCTTAAACTTAACCAAATCGTTTTGTTGTCTCAATCTAACCAAAGTGTGACCACGTGTTTGTTAATGGCTGATCGGCTGTTCTGTATTTATTGTTGCTAACTTGACCACAGAGGCCTGCAGATTGAAAAATGATACGTTGGGTTTTATCAGTGTAACCCCAAAATTGGTCACACAGACACACACTTCCCCCTGCACACATCAAAACCAAGAGAGGAGATTGCCTCCTTTCTTGCTTCCCTGCACGTACCTGCAGGTTGGATGGGTTCTTTAACAAAGGGCCTTTGAGCTTTTAATGGTTTCTAATGGTTTTGGGTCCGTAATCACTCCTGCTTAATGAATGGGAGTCAACAACTGTCTGTGTGTAGACAATCCCTTGGTTCTCACCTTCAGGAAGTGATGACAGCCTGTTATGGCACAGGGTTGCTTTCTGACAGCTTTGCCTGTTGATTCTACCAAAGGTTTTTTTAAAAAAAAGAGCTCTAGAGAGGAGGGGAGACTTGCCGTCAAATTCAATGAGCATTTTTATTTTCTTTCCTTTAGTGGCCTAGCATTAGGCAAAAATGAGTCAGAAAAATGCATTCTTGCTTTTAAAAAGGATCAAAACCTAAGATTGATCAGACTAACTAATACACTGCGGCTATGAATTTGGACCTGGATACCGCAATTGAATGTGGTAATTAACGTTCAAAGCTCTTCAGATCATATCATTAAGCTGTTTATGTAACAAGGGCCACTCAGATTGTATTATGCGTGGATGAAAAAGAAGCAGAATGTAGCTTCTAAATAAGACAGCCGATCTTCCCTCCAAGGTGCAATCACTGCCTTAGCGAGCGTGATCAATCAGATGCTTTATAATATTTTTTATTATTTTTTTTCTGCAACAATCCACCATGCAGCATGTAAAAATGAGAACAATTGGTTAGAACTCTCCTCGTCCTTCACTGCAATGAGTGAATGGAGCGCAATTACAGTAATCATTACAATTTGTCCTCTGTTCTGCGCTAAGACACACTATCCACTGAAAAATACACCGCAAAGACATCAAAAGAAAAACACATACTTCAAACATATATTTAAAATCTACATAACAAACATGTTGTTTTAAAGTTTCGTCATAGATATCGTCAGCCTGGAGGAGGAGGCTTTTGGAAAAAAAAGAAGCTGCTTCAAAAAAACTTTTCCAATTCATGACTGAAATCTGAACATGATGCGTGATTCAGGGCGACTTCCACTTCCTGAGGATATAATTAGGATTATTATAACATTTATATTGTGGATAAATGTCCATAAATGTGCTTAGAAATCATAGGAACAAGAAAATCTCCTAACTATGACTGCAGAATCATCACGTTTTTAAGTTAACTTCATCATCCAATTAATCCAACGATCGTTGTCACCTCTCAGCAGGAACTGCTAACAGCTAATTCTGGCGATTTTTTTTTCGAACAAATGCCGTTTAGATTGTTATTTATGAGCCATAATTTACGAGAGGATCAGAATGAGAAAACCCCTGATCTATAGAAAGCCACTGTGGAGGTGAGAATGGCAACAAGAAATGAATTTCAAGTCACTGAACAAAACTGACACTATAATTAAAAAGTCACAAGTATGGCACATCTATTTCCACAGCTAGTTAGGTGGTTGGAACGCTCTGCTCTCCTCAGGAATGTGTCATTTGGTATGTTGGCCTATTTCAGCATACCTTGTTATCGCTTGTGTATTATTTCAGTTTTTGCAGATATTTCTCTGCTCACATCGCTTTCTTCCACTTAAAAATATCCCTGGAGAAACCTGCATTGCATGATGTATTAAAGGTCTCCGCAGTTCTGTCTTTATGAAGGCATGGGAAAGTATTTTACCAAAATCCTTCATCAAAACTACATTTCATATCCACCAAACTTGTGGGGGGATTAAATGTCCTCATTTCTTTTCTACTCTTGCAGTCATTGAAAGTCGATCTGGATAAAAGTGTCAGCCAAATGCCTAAATGTAATATTAATGTGTTCTTTTTCTCCTTTTCAAAAGAGAAAAAAAAAGTACAGATGAGCAGTGCAGATCTTGTCCATCATCATAATTATTTAAGTCATATTCTTTTATTGGTAAATTAAGTTGGTTAAAATGACAGCCAAGTAAATGATGATTGGAGTTTAATCATTCTCATCAATCAAGCGAGTCAATCATTTAATTCATCTTTACCTCAGCTGCATTGGAGGATTAATGCAGGAGGATGGGCGAGGACATTGGGATTCAGTTCATGGATCTCACACAGCCTGCTGGAACTCGGGGCATGGTTCAGCAGACAAACGCATATGTCATGTCATGAGTCTATTTGCTGTGCGGTGGTGGAAAGGCCATAGAAATAACCTTTAAAGAAAGAAATTTTAAAGCCATCATTCTCAAAGTCGAAAAACAGAGAGAGACACCGTCTTTACCTTAAGTCTGTCAGTCGCTTCGTGAGAAAGGTGAGAGTTCGATGTCATTCGCGGGATGGGTTTCTCAGGACAGCTTCAGATTAAACCCTCAAGTTGGAATTTGTAACTGGACTCAAATAATAACCCCGTGCTTCAGTTCACACTAAATTCTATTGACATCATGTGGTCATATGTGAGTAAAGATGTTTCAAATGAACCCTCTTTCTTCTAAATTAGGTTTCCATACAGCACATTTACAACCGCAAATATGTTGCCAGGAAGATATCGCTGCCTGGATTGTTATTTTTTTTAATCAAAAAATGAAGAAACACTGTCGATTAGCATATCTATCAAATCCCAATTGTTGATAGTAAACATATCTGTGAATATGTAAAACAGTATCTGCCTTTGTTGTACAAATACTATAAATCAAATTATTCTCATGAAACATAGAGGGGATCTTTTGTGTTTCCCTCCCCCTCTGTCTCTTGTCACTCCCTCCCCTGTCTTGTGTCTTGTGTGTGTATGTGATCACTGCAAGGCGTGGCTTGCAGTTCAGGCCCGGCCTCTTCCTCACCTGAGCACACCTGGCTCCGATCATTCAATCAAGACATCAGTATTTAATCATCGTCCGCTCATCTAAGTGTGAACCTGGAGGTCTGGCTTTTGTTCTTTTTAGTCCTGGAAGCAAGTTTGCACTGCTCACAGATTAAAAATAAATTAATCTAAGTTTGGTAAAGAAAAAAAAAAAAATCCACTATGACCTTAAAAAAATCAATAAAAGAAAGGGACAAGAAGGAAAGCCCTTAGCATTTCAGGATTTCAAAGTCAGAGCACCATGACACAGGCCAAAGGTGTAATACTTCCCAATGCATGCTGACATGCATGGTGGATAATAGAAGCGAGGCAGTGAACTTGCCACCAGCGCGTGCACCAGATGGCTAAATTCAAAGCCTCGCAGTCCTAAGTGTGCGGCGACAGGCTGCCACGGTGGGCGGTTGCAATTTCTGCTCTCTGCTTTAAGAACATGTGATGATAATCAGCGGGGTCCAGTTTAAAGCCACATATGTGGGGGGGAGGCATCCCTGTTGCTACAGCATTATGAGTCAAGACGTTCAGGGGGGAAAAAACAGTGATTTACCTGCTCACCATTCCGCCTCATTAAATCTGAGAAAAGTGCCTACTGATTGGAAATCCCCCCCCTCCCCGTCTGCCACAAAGGAGCCATCTTCAAGATGTAGTCATCCTCACTTTGCAGAGGAGTGGGAAGAAACAATTGCCCTGGCGCAACCTATTTAAATGGCGCTCTGTTGCACGACAAGCAAGTTGGTGTTGAAATCAATAACGCAATTAAAATCATTGTTTTTTTTCTCTCTCTTTTTTTTGTCACCCACACTTGTCCTTCAGCATGACTCACTGAGGGTGTGTGTGTGTGTGTGTGTGTGTGTGTGTGTGTGTGGAGGAAAACATGAATCACTCAGAGGAGCTGGGTTTCTGTTCCTTTGCACAGCAGGTTGCTGGTTGGACTATTTGCGATCTCAGTGTTCCATTATGGATGCACATATGAGACTGATGGCTGCTGTTTTTCATGTCGATCATGCTGCTTATGTCAGAGGGGTGTCTTTTATGATCACGGGTCACGTTACCTTCGGGGGATGTGGCTTGCTGGCGTCTACGAGCAGCAATAAAAGCAGCTGATCTGGTTCTGTGAGAAAACCAAGCAGAAATGTGTAAATCTCTGTTGCAGACTCAAAATCCTGTTTAAAGGCCTCTTCTGTGAGTGATACACAAACCACAGTTTTTGTTATTTAACATGAAATTAATTAATTCTCTGCAAGTGGAAAAAAAATGAGTTGATGTCATGCACCAGTGAAGATTTAGCAACATTTGAGCCTGAATCTTAATTCCAGTGTTTCCTCAGGGGGATCCTCCACACTGACAGCTGTGTCTGATCTGCTGCTGGGGGTGCTGTCCTCAGGTCCCTTCGGCCCGGCTGGTGGAGGGACTCCCCACCTTGGTGTGGGGGTCCACCAGTCTGTCAGGGTCGGGGGGGCCCGAGTGCCAGCGCCCCCTGTGCTCATAGTCCATGGCGACTCCTCAGAGCCACCCAAAGGTGGCATTGTCCTCGATCCTCAGTGCCTTGCCATGTCTCGCTACTCCCGCTGCTGTCTGTGGTGAGAATGTCTGTGTGTGTGTGTGTGTGTGTGTGTGTGTGTGTGTGTGTGTGTGTGTGTGTGTATGCATGTAGTTGAGGGTGTGTGTTAGTACATACGGAGGGTGGGAGGGATGGCTTTTTACTGTTGTTCTGTTTTCATTTATATTGTTTTAACTGTTGTAAAGCCCTTTGTGTTGCATTTTATTATGTATGAAAAGTGCTATATAACTAAAGTTTGATTTGATATGATTTGACAGTGGCTCAAAAGTGGCTAATATGCTGCTGAGTCTGAAGAGACGCAATGCATTGCGGGGCTGAGTACGTCCAGTGAGCTCATGCAAAGAAATTCTGGCTAATTTTCCACATCCAGCCATTTCTCACATACACAAAACCCACATACTGGAATGCATACTCAACACAATTTGTTGAATGAACATTATGTTAGCATGCAATCCCAAACACAGCCATCGGTGAGGTGCTCTGTCAGTGTCTGTCACTTTGATTGCTGTTCATTTAGTCTTAAATATATAATGCTCAAAGAAAATACTTTAGATTTTCAGAGACTTTAAATATCTAGCTGATAAAAGAATGGTAAGTGTGTGTTTTTTTGAGCTGTTAAAGGGCGTCTGCGGGCTCCAGGACCCCAAACACAACATTAGGGTGAAGATGTGAAGTGCTGTGCTTCCAAAACAACTGCAGTGATCAGATTTTTTCAGTGTTCAAATATGTGGCGTTGCAGCGCAAGGAGAAATAAAACCTAATGTGGGAGCGGAAGTTGTTATATAATGCACGAAATATAACATGACCTCTTGAAATGGCTGACATTTATCTTCTGTGGAACATCAGTGAAATGCGTAATTATTTTTGTCTTTTTCTCTCGATGTGTCCCGAGTGACCTGCTTGCTGTCACTGTCTGACTTCATCGTCAAACTAAAGAAATGCAATAATGCAATCAGTCACTTTATATAGTTTTCATGCAAGACTACCCACAAACCACTGATATAATTAAGATCGTAGTCTCATAAATGAGTGTCTATTTGTGAGGATGAAGGTTTCTTTTCTATATTTAAACTCGCAGCAACTGTAAGATTTGAAGGTCAAGCTAAACAGTGAAGCTAAATTGGAGGATTGGAACCCAACACACATGAACACACAGATCCACAAAGAAATAACATACTCATTTATGGTTGCATAAAAAAGGAACACACACTCCTATACACAGAGGTAAGAGCACATACACCAGACAACAGTCCCGCCATTGTTAACAATTTCAAATCACATCCACTCAGATGTCTAATAGCAACATGATGAGTGGTCAGTGACCTCTTTGACAAATCTACTTCCTCCATCTTTAAATCTGTCTTTGAACTAATGATTAAAAAGCTGCAGTGTGCAGACTTACATGACAAACGCAGCCAATTGTGCCACATAAGAAAGCTTTTCTTTTGAGAGTCGGGAATGAGTGAACCAAGGGGTCATTTTTGGACGCAGCAATGGACACAGTCAGTCCACTGTGATCCGCCAGTGACGTTCTGGAACTGGATGATGTGTTCTGAGATGATGCCCTACTCATTTCAATGAAAGTTAGTGCATACCTCCACAAAGAAAATACATCTCCTCAAGATCATATAAAGACTATTTTTTTTTTTTTTTTGACTGTAATGCTCAGATAAAGTTCTTCATTGTGTATGGAAAACAAAGGTGGAAAAAAGGTCTTTTTGGGCCCATAGGAGACATGTGACCTGCAGTTCCAACTGCAGCCATTATGCAACAATCATTTGCCAGCTCAGCTCTGTTCCTTGGGCCTGTTTCACCAACTTTGCAACATGCAGGCTGATGAATTTCCAAACTGGTGACTATGCATGAGCATGCAAAGCACATCCAGTCTTGCAAATGTACCTGCAATTTGCCAGAGCACTCTGAAGGTGGCACGGTGGTATGGTGGTAACACTGTCGCCTGCTGTGGGCACCGGGGGCATGTCCTCCACCATGCCTTCGGTGCCTGCTGCTCAAGGAAAGGGGCCTTTCTGTGTGGAGTTTGCATGTTCTCCTCGTGTTCACCTGAAAAAAATAAAAATATACCCCCACTAAAAACATGCAAGAAGATCACCACCTGAACAATGGTGACAAAGAGAGTTGGGTCCCCGAGCGCCGCTGTCGGCTGGCAGCCCACCACTCCTGGTCAGCTGCGGAGGAGGGGTGGACCAAGGATGGGTTAAACGTGGAGAAAATAATTTCACGGGAAGCATGGCGTGTAGTGTGCAACTAACTGTGTGATGTGATAATAAAAAGTACGTTTCTTCTTCTTCTTCAAATTGTTTCTGTGGAAATACTTTTTGCATACTTTCTAATCTGATTTATGGACAAATATATTGATTGACATCAGACATACCACTGTCATCCAGATTCCAGCAGTGTGTATTTTTTGACTCACATTGTGCATGTTCGGCTCAAAGGGTTGGAAAAGTGTCTTTAGTCAGCATGCCTGATATGAGAAAGAAAACTGACGTGTGACAGTATTGGAAATGAGAATGAGAAAAACACACAAGGATTACTTCCATCAAATGCATCATTTAAGAACATGAGCAGCCAGATATTTAAGATGTTTTCTAATAAAAATGGATAGATCCACCTAAGAAGTTCAAACATCAGAAATCAGAGTCAAACAAACTTTGCCCCTGCTCTTATCCATCTGCTGAGTGCAGTGATGGAAAGTGGACTCAGTGGCTGTCTTACCACAAAGAGGAGCGGCGATCGATGCAATATAGGCCTTTTTCCTGCACAGATCCAATATTTTTTCTGTAATAACACAAGGTAAACTTGCATCCAAAGTAGGATAATATTGTTTCGAGCGTTAGGCGATCTTCAATTATTCAGAAGCAGATATTGCTTATGCATGTCTTCTGAGCTCGGAAGGCGACGCCTTGCTGCATTACTCAGCATTTAGAAAGAGGTTAAAAGATGACTTAATGTACTCCTTTTTTGCCATTAGACTGTCAAAGCATCCCCCTTGTTAAATAAATTCATGTTCATTTTGAAATTAGAGCCTGAGATTATTCTGCATCTGGGTGCCAAATAGAGCAGCGGTTAGATGCAGAGTCTCACTGTCACTTCACATTAAAGTATCAGCATGTTGAACTCCAGCTGAACGAAACGGTTAAGGGTTAAGGTTATGAGGAATAAGCCATTGGAACAATTCAATGAAATGTGTTTTAGCTCTCAGAATGAGAGCTGTCACAGCCAATCACTGTCATAATTTAGTAAAAATCACTGTCTTACTCATCCAGAAGTGTCTGTATACATAGTGCTTCATGGATAGTGTAACTAAAATAGGGAATTACATCTTTTAATGCATTTTATCTTCTGAGGAATGGATCTCTTTCATTAATACCTTTGTATCTATTTTGGAATCAGCATCTAT
The DNA here is from genome assembly GCA_037975065.1 of Chaetodon trifasciatus. Taxonomy (NCBI): domain Eukaryota; kingdom Metazoa; phylum Chordata; class Actinopteri; order Chaetodontiformes; family Chaetodontidae; genus Chaetodon; species Chaetodon trifasciatus. The sequence goes on from JBBMOE010000077.1 coordinate 863,577, forward strand.
GTAAATTAATGAATGCACTTCATTGCTTTTATCCCCCGCGTTTGAGTGTGCTGTTGTCCATTGTGCAATGCTTCTGATGTCCCTTTTTGAGTTTTCGCTTGACATTTTTGAATTTCAACTTCCACCAAGGGCAAACTTTTAATTAGACACAAGCCCACTGCCGCCGCCATCACCATCAGCGACGACAACAAACACTGACTTCTTTTATATTCCCCCCTCTTTTCATCCTTATCAGAAATCTCCCCTCAATCATTCCATCCACACAGCCCATCCACTTTCCCCTCCAACATCGCCTCTTCAGTCAAGCATGATCTTCCCTTTATGGCAGAAAGAGCAAGAGAGAAACGCAGAGGGGTGGAGGGATGGAGAGAGAGATAGGAAAAAAGAGAGATCCAAGAGGCCCAAGCCGCCTTTCATTTCCGCTGCTTGGCTATGCAGCTTTGCCCCGCTTCCACGGTTCTGGCAAACTCTGTTCCTTCCCCTTGAGAGACCCATCTACTCCACAATCTAAGGCCTTGTAATGCAGTCCCTGGCCCACAATGATAGATCGCACTACATGTGGGATGGTATTGTCTGCCTTGCTGATAAGCCAGTGGAGTCGGAGAGTGTATGTGCAAAGCAAGTGTGTGTGTTTGTGCATCAGTCTGCGCGCACGATTGCAAGCTTGTGTTGTTACATTAGCATCCCTGTGTGTGTGTTTTTGCATGCCGGTGAGAATGCAAGTGTGTGTGAGATCTCTCTCTCTCTCTCTCTCTCTCTCCCTCTCTGCCCTCCACCCACCTACGGGAATCCAACACCAAGCCCTCTTGTGTTGTGTGCTTCTCTTGGAGGGTTTGATGTTACTAAGAGAGGTGAGTCACTCCAAGTGGAGACCTGGCCCTGCATCGCTAAACAAAAAAAGTTGAATGTGTCGGCAAGAGGACCATGACTCAGGAGGAATTTACTAAAATATCCTCTTAAGGTGACTGTGCATGCAAATATGCGCATGTGCTGAATCCTTGTATTTATTTTTTTCTGCACTCATTTGCATGTGCGCATGATTGCGTGCAAGGCAAAGAGCAAACAAAATGAAAGAATACAGAGTCCCCATTTTCTGGATTTTATAATATTCTTCTGACATTGTGTACCTTGCCCATCTGTCTCTTAACAGATGCATCCTGCGTGGCCTTGTGCTGATGCATATAAATGGAAATTCCGAATCTTCCACAACTTTTTTCCGTGAAGGACCACGAGAAAGGTTAACAGACTGTGTTTGGTGAAACACATCAGAGGAGATTTGATGTGAAAGATCATAAAACTATTGAAACTGACTGCTGTTTGAAAGAGAGCATCTGCTCATGCAAATCCCTTGTAGCACATGGCACTGTTTGATTTGGTTAGATGTCAGTTTTATCTTTAAAATATGTAAGTATTCTGCATGTAATTGAGGTTTTTAGCCACCAGGGGCAGTATGCTACAGTTTTGCATAATCTACCCTTTATGGCAAAACATTTGTCATGTCTTCAAACCCTGCTATGGTGACTTGATCCATACAAGTCAAAATCTTCCACAACAGATTTGAAACTCCCATTTTCAAGGTTAATTTATGCTTAAAATGTGAATTTTGCAGCTGAAAAAGCTGAAGAGGTAAGAACAGCATTCATTCATCTTCTATACGCCTGATTATCCCTTTCGGGGTTGGGGGGGGGGGCTGGAGCCTATCCGAGCTGTCAACAGGCGAGAGGTGGGGTACACCCTGAGTCGGTCGCCAGCCGACTGCAGGGCAATATACATACAACCATTCACTCTCACATTCACACAATTTAGAGTCACATATTAACCTAATGAGCATGTTTTTGGTCTGTGGGAGGAAGCCGGAGTGCCTGGAGAGAACCCACGCATGCACGGGAAGAACATGCAAACTTCACACAGAAAGGCCCCTGGGCCCTGGGGATCGAACCGGCAACCTTCTTGCTGTGAGGCACGCACACTACCTGCTGCTCCACCGTGCCGCCTGTAAGAACAGCAGATATTTCTAATCTATAGGTGAAAGTTATATCTGCTGGGGTAAAACAGACTTCCCGGCATGAAAACATGTTTATTATTATTTCAAGGATTTCTCTTGATTCTCTTTTTTCAAGGGTCTCTTGGCCCTGTCAGTTCATGTATTTGTTACTGGATTTGAATAATTTCTCTCAGCCCATTCAGAATTCTCCAACACTGGTGAGAACATTTCTTATCTGAAAAAGTTGGATTCAGAATTTGACTTTGGGAAGCTTCTTTTGCTGAAAAAAGATGTACTGAAGTGAAAGCAGGCGCTGCTGTCTGTATGCACCCACACAACACACACTGTACCAGTCAGGCACGGGGAAATGAATGCCTCCTTTATTAGAACAGAGTGTGAGTGTAAATGTGCATCTGCGTTTGTGCGGCAGGTTCCTGTATGAAGACTGTATGTGTCTTTGTCAAGCGCGTCCGTGCACTCGCTCAAATACAAATCTGTCTTGTGCAGCTCAGCTTGTGTACGTCCACGCGTGGAGTGTTGATTTGGGCTTTTGTGTGTGTGTGTGTGTGTGCGTGTGTGTGAGATGCATTTACGACAGCTTCCTTCCTGCCTCCTCTGGGTGCCTGCGAGTCTGGTTGGTCTGAAGGAAACCTGACAGCCTAAATCACACTGAAGAGCCAGAAACAGATGTTAATTAGCTTTAATTTGCCTTTTGTTGTTCCACTGCCAAGGCAGCACCAAAGACACTTCTCTGTATTTTACTACACTCGGTATAATGTTGTACTGTAGTCTCGGGCTCATTTTTAGCAAATTCCTGCCAAAAAACACTGAGAACTTGAACAGATTTTATGCTAATAGGCCTTTAAAACATTGTTTTGTTTCCTGACTGGACAGCTAAGAATGTGGCTCTACTTTAAAGGACCAGTGTGTCAGATTCAGGGGGCTCTGTTTGGAGAACATGGCAGAAATGTAATACAATACTTATTTTCATTCCTGTATAATCACCTGCAAATAATATCATTGTTTTTATTACCTTAGAATGAGTTTTTATATTCCATTGGTGGCAGTATTAGATGCTCAGAGCGAAAAGTCCTGTGAGGGGTGGAGCTTAGGGTAGAGTGGTGGTTCATACGCACGACCTTTACCCAGACCACTAGGGCTTGTGTGCTAGCTAACAGTGTAGTTCTGGTGCATAAACCTAAGCAAACTGCGACAATTTTACAGTGTTAACCATGTGTCTTGTATTGCCACGGATGTGTTTACGTTGGAGTTATTTGAAAGTCCTTGTGTGTCTCATACAAATGATGAGGGACGTCTTGTACATCTGTGCTGAGAGGTGTGACAAAGCATCAGTATTCAGCGCTCTGGGAATGAGAATGACTTGATTTTTTCCTGAGCTCTGCAGCCACTATAGATTCTCCTACACACTAGGAAAGGGAGGGGTGGGGCGAGGGGTATTCACTTGGTTTCATTCTTCAGCCTCACTGCTTGATGCCACTAAATCCTAAACACAGCTCCTTTCAGTAAATGGTGAAACTACAGTGGTGGCAGCTTTTACTTCATTTATTCCCTCAAACCAATCTAATCCTGCAATTTTTGCTAGTTGTTCACAATATCAAAGTCAGCACAGTTTCATCAATTGTGACAGCACGCATGGATGGAAAGATCTGCAATGGCAGCATGAACATACACAGACCTGTGTAAATGTAATGGGTATGTGGACAGTGCTTAAGGGTGGGGGGGGCGGCGAAGGGCGGGGCACCAGAAAACTTCCCTGATTTTTCCAGTGCTGACAGACACAATCATACACAATGTGAATATGGATGTTTTTCAGTCTGAAAATGGGTATGACCTTAGCTTTGGAAGGAAATGAAACATTAACATACTGCCTTAGTGTCAAAGTGCTCGAACAAAATCCTCAAAAATCCGACTAATTAACATCAGTCAACAAACTTTCAGTCCAGGATTTCTTGCTTTTGGAGCTGTTAATTCTCGATCAATTTGACACCCTGTCCTGTACCAAAGACGTCTTCAGACAGGAAATTTGTTTCATTTGTGGCAGCATAACATCTTACATAACCCTTCAGTAACTCCTGATAGTTACACTGGGCTCCTGAAACACTTTTAAGGATGACTTCCTCTAACAAACGCACTGTAAATGGACTTGACAAAACTCACTAGCCCGGCACCATTAAGGCTCCAAACAATGCATAATGCAGCACTCACTGTGTGGGCTGGTCTTACGCTAGTACTCTCTCCATTAAAAAATAATATCTACAGTTGCAAACATGCAAATGTCTGGTCCTCGAGGATATTTGGGAAGAATATTGTCTTTAATTCAAGCCATTACAGTAAGAGCAATGCCCAAGTTTTGATTAATTGTCAAAGATGGTTTGATAAAATCACCATATTTAGATTACATACTGGTACTATGCATCATTTCTGTCATGTCTCATCTTGTTGTTGTTGTTGTTGTTGTCATGTCTTACGTTTTAATCCATTTGTATTCCACCACTCATCTTCAAATCCTCAAGGACACTTTTAGAGTCACGGTGTCAATACGTCCAACAAGGACATGCACTGCAGTATCCTCAAAGTGTGTGAGCAAGTCTTAACTGGATGAAAGAACTTTATCACAAGGACAAAGAACGGCGTGGTTGTTTACTATGAATAACAAGCAAGTACACATTGCACTATTATATGTTTCCGCTATTTGAAGCAACCTTAGTTCCATTAGCAATTACCCACGGACACGTCTGCATATATGAATCATCTCCGGATCAATATTTGAGGTTGACATCAAACACAAGAGCCCATGTGCACTCTGCTTTCCCAAGCACATGCAATTCCACAACTAGCTGGATTCACTTCTGAGCCGTGCCTGTAATATTTAAAGCATTCCTGTACTCATTTATTGGAAGGGTACCGCTGTGACCTTGTCGCTAATTCAATCCCAGATGATGATCATATTTCAGTCAACGTGTATCGGCACATGTGGGATAATGAGCAGTGGTAACTGGATTAGTGTTGATACACTGATGTGGGAGATTCAACATGTGGAGGGGCAGCAAACGCATCCATATTGTTTATGAGAGCGGAATATGCAGCAACATGATCTATAGCACACTTTGAAGAGCGGAAGGTCTCCCATTGTGCCCGGCTGTCTCAGTGTTTATTCACAATGAAAATTTCATGATAACAAGCTTGTATTTTTGAATATTTAGAAAGCTCCCACAGCATTGGCTCTCAATTTCTTTGGGTTTAAATGTAGATTTTGATATGAGCACCATGCTGCAAATGGAGCTGAGTATTGTGTTCGGTTGTCGGTACTGCGCCACAAGTATTTACATTATATTACTTCAAATATGAATTTCCATTATGTTGCTTTGCTTTGCCTAAATGTTTTCCGTGTTCACTTATTGTCAGTTTTTGCAGGAAAAAGCTAAAGTCTTCCTTATTTATCCTTGTAAATGTAGATAATTTATGTTTTACATCAGCATGAAATTTAACATTGTGCTAAAAAAGACACAAATAAACCCTTATTTTTACTACTATTGGGTATTAAGAATGGTAAATGTATTCACATTAGTTGTCTGTAGAGTGATTGATATACCTTTGTTTTTCTTGCCTTAAATGAACTGGTATTTTTGGCTCCACTCAGTTTTGTTGCTCTTGTTAAAATAATTGCTGTCTTGTAAATAAAAAATAATGAATCACAAAGGCAAAGGGACAAAAAAAGAAGAAAAAAATTACCCACAAATACAAACAACTGCATGTCTCAAAAGACGCTGCGAGGCAAGAATTAACAAGATCTATATCTCACTTTGTGGTCAAAAGCGAAATTGTAAAGATGGAGTGAGAGGCAGAACGAGAGGCATACAAAGCAGTGTGAGAGTGGAAATAAGCAAAAACAAAACAGGAGCTTCTCGTGTAATAACTTTTCTTTCCCAGGACGTCAAAGTAATTAACTGTGATCAACATCAAAGCTGAAGGAGGTAAGAAAAAAAAAAAATGTCAGTCACATCAAGCTTGCTGTATAATTTAGCCACACCGTTGCTGAGGAGTTCAGAGAGATGAAAATCTTTCAACATATCAGTAGATCCTAATCACTAACAACACAGTGTTTTTTTTTTTTTTTTTTCTCTGTTCTTTATATCAGAGAAAAGTATTTTTTTTTTTAACTATACACCTTCATTAAAATGAAAAGCGACTCAGATCTGATGCATTTAATGTTGCGTATTAGCAAATATCCCACGAGGCCTCTGATGAACAGTGTCACTGAAAGTAAGAGCTTATTTTTGTGTTTAAGTCACATTGGGCATGCATGAGTTATAATCCGACATGCAATGCTCATCCGTGCGCATGCGCTGCTTCAGATGTGCAGACAAACTACAGAGAAGAGATTCATTAACTTCTTTTTTTCTTTTTTGTTTCCCCTCCAACTCCTCGTTTCAGTCTCCACAAGACCAGTTACACATCACCGGCGTTGCTCCCTGTTCATGCTTTGGAAGTCTTGAACGAAGAGAGTGGGTCTCACAGATACAGCTATGCAAATAACGATGTGGTTAAGTGCTATGGAAAAGCAGGGCTTAGAGTGCTTTGTACGCTTAGAAGGCCCCTCTCCATGGCTAGCTGCTCTTTGAAGGCTTATGGGCTAAAGTGGCAGTGAGGGGCTGGTGATGCCAAAGCAATCATCTCTCCGAGTTGTACTCCTGCAGGGAATACGGCCACTATCAAGGAAGGGAGGGAGGGCAGGAACGACAGGAGGTCACTGACTGTCACGCTGCTTCACAGCACACACACACTGGCTGCTGAATATACTACAGAATGGGATTTCAGTCGCATAAACATTTCTCTGGAGGTGCTAAAAACTGAAATCATGTCAGTGCTTGTGTTCATGTGCGCCGCTCTGTCACTCCCATTCTGTCTCACACTCACAAGTGCAAAAAATGAACTTGTTGCGCTCTGAGTGTCCTTGCGGCCATTACGAGCGGTGGATTCAATATAGTGTAGTGTGCAAATTCCTGTGGTATAAGATAATCTTAGCTCAGCCCAGCTTGCGGTTGTTGTTCTTTGCACAAAATGTTTTTTTTTTTTGTTTTTTTTTTTGCCACGAAATTTGCAACATGAAACAATCAGCAAGAAAAAAAAATTTGGTAAATATATTCACAATATTACATCAGCCTTGAAATTTAGGGTTCATTTGTAGATCTGTTCCTATGCTGCCATTTTGAGCCCTGAATAATGTCAATTTTTCACCATTTGTCCACACACAACACTCCACGCAGAAGTCCAGATAGTCCTTCCTCAGCATTTGAGAGAGACTGTTGTGGTCTGTGAGACTAGATGGCAAAAGTTCAAAACCGTTTTTATATGCAATTCTTATCAATTTCGGAAAGGTCATAAAGTATCAAGGCGGTAGAACAATGTTAGAGCTGTTAAAAGGGGGCCCTTGTTAAGAAGATTTCTTCAGCAATTATTAGCGATTGCTCCATTGTCAGGGGAGCCATCCTTTTCCCTCTTAATAGATCTTAATAGCTTAATATCTTTTTCTTCCTGGTACAGTTTCCTCACAGAAATTGCAGCGATAAAGTACCACACAAGCCATCAAGTCCTTATGTCTGTTGTTGCGTTTTACTCACTGATCTTCCTGCATGTCTGTAAATTCCTCTTTGAATTTTTCTGTTATATGTTCGTGAGTTTGTTGTTAGTGAACGCTCCTTTACATTTACTGCCAAAATTGAGCTCGATCATCATTAGCAAAAGAAACTGCTGTTGTGTTAGGTGGTTGTTTATGGGCTAAGTAATGGGGTCCTGGTGGCCCCCTTTGAGGTAGAAGTGTGTGAGTAGTTGCTGAAAGTCAGGAAAAGTGAGTATGTTGACCTTGAGTAGAGATGATTGTGTGACACATATACCAAAATCAACGATGAACCCCCATCCTTCAGAGGGTATTCCTCTTTTCGTTCCTGCTCATGCAATGCTTGTCGGTTGTCGAGCTGAGGTGTAAAGAGGTAAAATCTGCCTCATGTAACGCTGTCAATTTTTGAACTTTTACACAATTCCCTCAGCGATCAAATGGTTCAAAGCCAGTCGTGGATCTTCGTAGCGTGCCACCTACTTCAACCTCGCCAGCTGAGCCCGGATTGACTCGTACATTATATCTGATTCAGGCTCGACATTACTTCTGTGACTCCTGACTGCAACAGTTGACTCAAGGCTCTTTTGACTCACATATTCAAAAATGTCAGCGAAGTGGCAGGAGCGAAGCAGAACACAATGGCTGCCAGAACACGGACGTCGTGATGAAAACTGGCTGCAGGCAGCGCTTTAGGAAAGAAAAGCAGAGCCTGCAGTTTGTTGCATATCAAAGCTCCGCTCTAATGCTATCACTACAAATTACTGTATAGTCATGGCACTGGGCAAATGAAGCGATGCTAAATGTGGTTCCCTCCTTTGTTAGCTGAGTCATGTTGTCATTTGAGTCATTTTAAACTACAGCATCAAGCTGGTTTGAATGTCCCTTCTGGTTGTGTGTTGTGATGAAAATATTAATAGTTGCTTTAAAATGATGCTTTTCAATCGGTATGCTTGAACAAAGGTTTGGATATATAGAGGAAACTTGTATGTTAATGGAATTAATGATTCACAAATGCAATAAGACAAAGATGGACACAGCAGCTAAAAGTTTCACTGCTATGCATTTTTGTGCCAGATTGGTTGTTTAAGTTGGCACAAAAAGGTGTGAAACCTTGGGAATATATAACAAGTGGAAGCTGCACAAATTAGTAAATGCTTCTCCCCTTGTTAAGAGAGTTTCATGGAAGAAGAAATATGAGGAAAACATGCCCACCACCACCGGCTTGTTATTATTAAATGCTTCTGAAATTGTCTGAGTTTTTATCCTCCTCTTATGCTCCAAAAAAAAAAAACCCTCTCTCGAGGAGGCTTAACTATCCTTAACAAAGGCACAACGCAATGAGGCTCATCAGTTGTGAAACAGCCACCGAGGGGACGCTGAAAAAGTGTTTTTGACTTATTCTTAAATCAAGTGCCGGGCTCAGAAAGTCAGAGTAGAGAAGAAGAAAAGCCGAAACAGTAAGAGCTCTGTGGATATGCCACATACTGACAACATTTGGGTCTCTGTCAGAGATCCAGACTGATATTGTGTGCCTGAAAATTTGATTGAAAGGGTATGCAAATGCTGTTCCTTATTTGCATCATTCTCTCTTGCAGTGATGATGCAGACATTGTTATCAATTTGAGCTGATGTATAAGAGCTTTGAGAAAGCAAGCAGAGCTGTGAGGCATTTTGGATCAATTCACAGAGTGGTAAATGTAAATCCAGGGATTTCACTTGTTTGTTTTAGCATGGCTGCCTCTCAGAAGTCATTTGAAAATCTGTACGATTCAGAAAAACAACAAATGAGACCCTAAAGTTTCAGTCTCACAGGATGATTGATAGTCACGGTGAATGGTATCATATGGTGTGGAGAAACTGGGCACTGATCTCACGCTGTTACTCCCACTCACAATATGCTTCACAAATGTTCTGCAAGCATTGGCTCTTTAAAATAACGACACTACGTGTCCATAAATGGACAGAGTTTGGCAAAGCAAACATGCAAAGCAACAAGAACTCACTACTGTAATATGTGTACATAATTAATATCCGTTAAAACAATTTCTTATATGAGCTAAAATTTGTATCATTTCATATATAACGAAGAGCAGAACACATAGATCATTTAGTTTTAATTCTGTTGTATTTAACGGTGGTTTGGTGTCAAGAACTGTGTAAAATTACCATGTTTTAATGAACGATTCCTGCCACTGCTTCACCATAAAAACCACTCTGTGTTTCGCAAGTTGAAAAATGAAGCAGCAGTAAGAATTTTTGGTTTGCGGAAGTAGTAATTTAAATGGTAAGTGCATGGTTTTCATCTGTTTATAGGTCTTAGAAGATCACCACCTGACCAATGGTGACGACAAGGATGGGTCCCCAGGCGCCGCTGTCGGCTGTCAGCTGGCAGCCCACTGCTCCTGGTCTGCCGCGGAGGATAGACAGACCGAGGATGGGTCAAACGCGGAGAATTAATTTCACAAAAAGCATGGCCTGTGCATGTAATGTGTGTGGTGCATGTATATGTAATGCTGTGATAATAAAAATTATGTTCTTCTCTTCTTCTTCTTCTTCTCTCTTCTCTTAGGGAGCACTCCTGCATGTGTGACAAAGTTGCGTAAAAGCTTTTGTGGCTCCAGAGGAAGCTGTGTAAATTCTGACACATTGCCTCAAGTGATGTAGTCTTCAGCCCCTGCAGGTGCTGACTTAAGTGAGAAGTTTGAAAATGAAAAAAATGAAAAATCTGGGAGTTAAAGAGTGGTGAGTTAGAAGGAAGACCTCTGCAGCCAGCTGCTGATCTCTGCTTGAAGCTACATTGGCCGCTACTAGCATAACACACCCAAATCTGTAACAGAAGTGTTGGCGGTTGAGCTGCATTGTGGGTAATGGATGCATAACATCAAAATACAAACACTGATACTGAATTACACACGTGCATAATTTCATGTGAATCCTTAGTGTGCAGGCAGGTACTTCAATTCCTGCATGAGCAATGTAAATAGACTGAATGGTGTTTCCATTAGTAGTATAAAAAATGTACTTTTATTTTATGAAAATGTTCATGTTTACAGCTTTAAATGATAAACTAGAAGGTCTGTATGAATTGAGTTCCAGGCAGGCCTGGACAGGCTGAAGCTTACAGTAGCTCTGATATTATTTCAGTCTATAAATATTTCATAATACAGAATACATTTTTTTACATTTCATCAAAGGTAAAAGACAGGTTACCTTATGAAACAATGATATAATACAGTTAGTCTTGGTATCAGCACATTGGTGTTCTTACATCGCCAAGTTGTATGACACAAGTTCATTTGCAGGTCAGACACACGCCTGCAGCCAGCAAACTTACAACACATACTCACTCACAGCAAGTGCTCACTTATAAAGCTGTATGCCTTCACAGTAATCTCCCCAAAAATGAAGCTGTGTTCTATCAGCTTGAGCTGATCTGGGAATACATATTCAGAGAAATTACATATTCCGCAGGCGACGCCTTCTTGATTTCCTCTGGGTCTTAAAAAAACAAGAGAAAGATGGAACCGAGGGAGGTGGGGGTTGTGGGCGAAATTAAATTATGCCTAATTACCAGAGCAATCGATAGCAAATTGAGTTGATATGCATCCTTCATGACTTAACTAGATATCAGATAGCAGGGGTAAGCAATGGATTGTAACATGAGTTGATGGGTAAAGGTGATACGGAGGCATTTTTGATGGCAGGAGTTAAGGGAGTGAGTCCTGAATTATCTGATCTGTCAGGGTTGCGGCTGTTGTAGTTTGGCAGCTTGCCCAAATCTGGAATTGAGGAGACACAAGGGGAAGGTTGTTGTTATTGTCAGGGGTACCATACCTTGTTGAATCTGTCATGAAGCCAAAATACATCAGAGTACAAGCGGGGACGTCATTCTGAATGTCACTTTTAATTGAAAAATAAATAAGAAGTGGCATCGCCCTCGGCTACAATTCAAGCATATCATCACAGCAGTATCATCTACAGTAGGGTGTCGAAATTATTATTCGTCAAATTGTCCGGGGAAAATCCCTGAATGGTTTTGGGTGATGCGTATTTCCAGTTTCACTGTCCGTCCCTGAAGTGAACACTGTCCTGCCCTTAAAAAGAGACACAATCTGACCTCAGTGCTTGCTTTGTGACAGCTGATGATGGACAGCTAAAGTGATACCACGGGTCATGCTGGTGTTTCAGCTGAGCAGAACACCCTGGTAATTACAGCGAGCACCCGATAACCAGAAGGTCACAAGTTTGATGCCTCTGATGACCAATGAGTTCGCCCCTGTTGAAACGCCCTGAGACCAAACACTGACACCTTGCTTGTGGATGACCCTGCACCCCGACGCCCGCGGCGTGGCGTGTGTTTGCATGTCCTCAACTGACGGAATGAGAAAATACTATTTGTAATTGCAAATACTGCAGTGAACTCAACATACCTTTGAGATGACTGGCCTTATGGTGGCACTGAGGGGTGCTTCTCAGTTTTTGAACATTCAGAACTCAGCTGAAAGTCAGTCAAAACAGAGTTATTTTAAAATTTCAACAGCAATCTGGTGCATTTTGTAGTACAGTACATAAACCTATAGAACAGCCTGTGCAGGCCTGTGCTGACATAATGCAACGTTGTCACATCTCTCTCCTCTTACTCCTCCTTCTTCCCTCGCCTCCCCTTTTTCCATCCACTCCTTTTCTTTCAGAGGCCATGATTGTCCTTCCATTTTTCCCTTGTTAGAAAGCTAATATTATCCCATGCTACATCACAGCCATAGTAACAAAGATCAATATACCATGGGAAAACATAATGCATTTTCAACGGCTGGGGGGCGGTTATATGCACTTGTAAAATATAGAGAAGCATAGATTAAGTTACTCTTGTTAAACACACATTTAAAAGGGAGCTAAAATAAAATATAGATGTTTATTGAGAGACTAAGCAGTGTAATTTCATGAAATGATTGTTCTCTCCCTAAATAAGTAGCTGGCAGCTGTATCTTGTGTTTACAGTGAACCAACTTTATATTGACTTGGGCAAATATTCTCTGTTAGCAATAAAGCATTTGGAAAGCAGTTTTGCAACAGGAAACAATGGAGACTTTAGCTGTAGCAATTTAGCCTCTGAAGCTAAGTGCTGCGAATAAATGCAGCCATTTTAATATCGTGTATTTGTTCTTATTCTGGAAAAAAGCAACTGGCTGTCTGCCAGCCCCGACCGAAAACCAGCTCCGACCAATTAGTTGTACTCCAACTACACTACATCACAGTGATTGGCCGAGACTCTCAACCAAGGACGCCAAGCGTGGACGGGCGAGCTCAATTTGTGCCCCTCGTCTGTACCTTAATTCACCCAAAGCTGGATTATAACGCTGGCTCAGGTAAAAAGACCAGGCTGCCCTGACCACTAAATCAAACATAACCCACACTGTCCAGCGCAAATCTCTGTAGACAGAGTTCATATTGGAGAAGGGATGGTGTGAGGTGACAGAAATGTTCAACTCTGGAAAAATTGTCTTATATTTACCCTGAAAAAATATTCATGGCTAATCTTAAAATATGCAGGGCATGCTGTAGCTGCAAAGAGAGTCTGACATTGAGAGGATACTGGCTGAATACTATTCAGTAAGTATGTTGGAGCTCTGTGGCCAACAGCACAAGACTGTGGTGGGCTAATGCATTACAGCAACACATTCACTCCCAGGTGTAAATTTGTGTTTAAATGTGTGTGTACAGATATGGCAGACCCACTTTTTACTGCTTGTTTGCTGAACTATTGCTGCCTCTTGGCCCCGTGCCCTGGAGCACAGTCAAAATATTGCTCAGCTGTTCGATGTTACAGAAGGAAAGTCCTATAACTAGTTAGTTCAGACAGTTTATTTTGCAATATGCTCGAACTGTCTGTGGTGTTAATGCACAGGAGATGCAGGGGGATGTTGTGCAGACGGGGGGGCCGCTGACCACCCTGGTGAATGTCTCGCCAATGCATTTCCGTGCACACTGTGTTGTCAGATCAAATTGAGCAGAGAGCCTGCTGCTTTATGAGAAAACACGGCGTATTCCAGTTACACTCTTTCAGTTGGATGTATATTAGCCATTACTGCCACAGCTGAAGAAACTTGAGGAGGATTTCATGTTAATTTTGAAAAAGACAAGCAATTTTGCCATTACTAAACACAGTCGGACACAAGGGCAGAGATCACTTAAGGGATCTATGTGCAGATATGCACTTCAATATTTAAGGCGGTACACATACCGCTTTAAATAATTAACTTTAATTAAATTTGATTTTGAATAATTCACACTAGGCAGTGGTCTGCTCAAATCTGGTTAGAACTTTAGCGGTTTGAATGCACACTAACAAGACTCCTTTCCCATAGTCACACACACACACACACAAACAGACACCTCCTCAACTTCTCCATCGGAGCTGGTCAGTGGCCAAAGACTGTGGGTGTACACTGTAGCTCCCAGGTGCAAGATTGTGAATGTATCCAACACGTCCCCCTTGCTGTGAACAAGCATGTGTTTTGGCTTAATTCTGTCTTCATTACTTTCTCCTAGCCCAGTTGGACTTTTACCAAACGCACAAATAGCTACCGAAACACGCAACAATGCAAATGTTAATTCTATCACCCCGAGCACAGTTGTACAAATGTACTTGTTGATACTTTACACACAATTAAAAGCCTTGGCAAATGAGCTGAAGCTATTCATTTTTGAAAGTGTGTATGTTTTTCTGTTGTTCAGTTGCTCCAGGACTTGAATGGATTTCAGAGAGCCAAACATTTGATTAGTTTTAGTGAGATTTGTGTTATAAATAGAGACCATTCTCCCCGCTAATACCATCGCTAATAATAAAAATCTAACACCATGCATGTGATTCGAACAATAAAGCCAATCTTCTAAACTCAGCACACTGCAGTGGAACAGAGATTGCATCTCCTCAGCTCTTATCTGTTGAAAGATCCAGTAATTGCTCTAACCTAATTATTATTTGCTGTTGTTCCTTTGCTGGACACTCACCAGGTGCAGAGATGGATGAACCGCTTCGGCTCTGGAGGGTCACAGGCTGAAAACTGCCTTTGTGAAATATACAAACACAACACTTGTGCACGAAGACACGCTTAAGTGTTTCGCAAGGTGCTTTAGTCTCTGTCCAAATGCCTCATCTCGCAGGTGGGCACGGACACAGACAACAAACCAGCAACATATCAAAACAAGGCTATGCCCCGGCGGTTTGTGTTTGCAGCACTGGTTTTTTCTTTGAGGCATTTAAAAGCCTGTGGGTATTATTTTTAATGATTGTTTATTGAGACTAATCTGCCACCTTAATCAAAGGGACCTTTGCAATCTGCAGTCTGGCACTTTCTTTTTCTTTTTTTTTTTTTTTTTTTCTGTTTATGCTGCCGGCTGTTTGTGTCGTGCCTAAAAAGCATATATCAGCCAAATGCATTTTCAATCATCC
Source organism: Chaetodon trifasciatus (assembly GCA_037975065.1). Taxonomy (NCBI): domain Eukaryota; kingdom Metazoa; phylum Chordata; class Actinopteri; order Chaetodontiformes; family Chaetodontidae; genus Chaetodon; species Chaetodon trifasciatus. Next base: position 878,652 of record JBBMOE010000077.1, read on the forward strand.
ACAGACTGGATGGGGATAATTATGCAGAGCCGGACGATGAATTTGCAAGTCCAAATGTTTTGCACTCACCTTGTCTGAAGGTCACCATAAAGACTTGGATAATGGGACACAATCAAGCAGATAAAGCAAAGACTACATCTATAGATGTGAAATTATTCACAGCAGTGACAAAAGGTGTGACAAAGCAGGTTTTTCACCCGGACGCATTTGAAAAGACATCACGTAAACTGTGAGTTTCTTTTGCTTTGAACAAATAAGGGAATCATGAGGGGAGCAGTCATTTATTTGCGAGCCTCTGGGTGACTCATGAATGGATTGTTGCTGCGCGAGATGACACACTGTACAGCTTATGTGTGGCAATCGGTATGCTGTGAAAGTCCAACACTGGATTGTATTCTTTCATGTGCATTTTTCTTTTTCATTCATTTCATCTCCTATAAAATTTCAGAGATTTAGAGACTGCCTTTTGTGTCTGCTACTAGCTCAGTATGTAGCGGCTAAAGAATTTCAATTGGTGCCAGCATAATGGACCGCTATGCCATTTTATGTAACCCCTATTGAAATCTATGGCTGTCAATACTGGGCTCTCTAATGTTGATTTAACCATGTCAGTGGCACCTTATTACCCTCTTTATACACCCAAAGAAAGCTTCCCTGAGAACTGCCCCATAAACCCTCCACCTTTTGTATTCAGGTATAAATGAAGTCAATACTTTGAAGAAATGTGTTGGAAAGTTTTAGAATGGAGGCTCCTTGGCTGTCCTTGGTCAAGTCAGCCTGTGATGAATCATGCATTGGATCAAAGTGGAGCTGCCATCCTCGTGGGGGCACAACGCTGTCTGCCGCCGTCCTCATTCCACCTGCTGCCCCTGCATCAGTGGCCACAGGTTGGCTTCCCTCGAAGGACAGCCACTGCTGCTACTGTCCCCTGCAAGACCATACCCCACAGAAGTGGGTTTTATTTAGTCCTCTCCAACGACAAGTCTCTTCCTCACTCCACTGCCTCTGCAGCTGGTACTTGTTGGCGCCCATCTGTTAAGGGTATTGTTTATGTGGTCGGTGATCCAGAACTCATTACCATCCCACCTTCCCCTATACACTATTGTTCTTCCTGCTAATATGGAGGCTCTGATGCAATCTGTCTTGAGGTGCAGAATGTTTTTTGAGCTGAATACTGGATAACGATAAGAAAAGAATATTCCAGATGTTGGTATTTGTTAGAGGATTCTAACAACAATTATAAACCTTGACGGAGAAGTTCGATTTTCATTTCAAAGTTCTTCAAGCCCTTGGAAAGGCACCAGCTCTAAACAAAGGATATTTTGAAAATGCACTCTTTGAGGAAAGGTCAAAAGAAAAACTACCATACAAATTCACCTGCTTTGTCAGGGAACCTGGCTGGATAATTCCATTTGATCAAATTGCAAGTTAGGAGGGAGGTTCTGCTGAAAACAAGGACAAAGTGTGCAGTCTGCTGACATCACTGCATAATATATGAGCTGCTGAAGTTCAAACTTACCTCTCACTGGTGCTACCTTTGTTGAAATGTGGTTACCTATCTGTATCCACACACTTTCACTGGCTCATTGGTAGAAAAGCTACATTGCAGACATTGATGGGCTGGGGCGCAATCCTGTAATAGGGTCTACTGGTTGGCTGGTGGTTTCATGCATGCATAAAGTCAACTCATTCCAGTTAATGCCACCATCTTCAAATTCCATGGTCTGTCACAGAATGATAGTTTGTCACTTGAGGCTTATGTAGACTGCCTGTTGAACAGGCTGAGAGGAACATTTTATTCCAGAAACATGTATCTCATTTGAAGCCAGACATGGCACAAAAAATAGTGATTGCTGTCACCTACTCAACAGTTTTAGATGACAGAGATGTACTTCACAGCACATGAACGCTGCCACCACTTCACTGCATTAGCTGGATTCTGCAAGTCTTGCATCAATCATTGTTTTATATAAGAAAGTCTGCAGGCCATGTTTAACCACCCATAGACAAATTCTATGCTGCTCTCTGATTTGGAGAAGTATTCTTGAGGAGCTTCCACTATACAGTAGTTTTCCTTTCATATTTATTCATGTGAACATTGTTAAAGTGCAACTCAGGCTTTCAGCTCTGCCTGCTGCTCTCTGCGCCGAAAGAAGTCAGAGAGCGTTCGTGCTGGCAGTTCCATGAACAACAAATGTCTAAATTGGGAAACTGGGTGGTAACTTTTAAGGAAAACAGGAGTATTATCAGTTATGATACTATTAATTGATGCAACTTCACAATGTCACACACATGCATGTGCAAAACCACGCACGCCAGTGTGCTCGGCAGCTTCCGCCCACATTGGAGATACATATCTGCGTGCATGAGGAAGTCACATTCACCTGACAGTGCTCCCCAGTCAAGATGTCAAAACAAAAATCCACTTAATGAATTAATGAATTTTTGTTTGTTTCCAGGAAGGATCTAGAAGCTTCTTTCTTGTGTTATTCAAGCTGAACTCAGGCATTAAGTTGCTCTTGATTGTTCATCCGTAGTTAATTTCTTTATTTGACTCAAAATCTAAGTTCAGTGACAATACTGATGTGGGTAAAATGCACATAGAAAATATTCTACATACGCCTGTGTATGTTCCCACACTGGCTTCAGCCTCATGTTGACCGACCACAGTATGTTGACACTCAACCCGACTCCATATGGATGGACGTACTATAGTTTGCTTAATTAGTGCTGATGACAGTAATCAACCTCAACTGACAGGCTTATCGGAAAGTCAGCTGCGCCACATTGATTAGCCATCTATGCTGCATTTGAAACAGCATACCAGTCTATCCATTGGCAGAGTGCCATTCTTACCAGAGCGATTTATTTTGTTGTCTTTACAGAGCACAGCAAGCTTTCTTTTAATGGACTCAGCTTTTTTTTTTTTCCCTTCCCCAAACAAACTTCACCGACTGTTCAGAAATCAACCAATTATTAGCCCGTCAGGTTGTTGTCTGCAGCCCCAGGTCCCGGGTGTATATATACTGTTGTGACCACTCCACAGAAATGCTCTCGGAGCAAATTGCCTCAGTAAATACCCTGTGTATATCTTAACAGGTAATATTTAAAATTCTGCAACAGCAAGTCACCCAAGCCTTGATAGATGTGTCTGCCTGCTAGGTCGATGAATAATGCAAATGAAACTAATTCTTCTCGACCTAGTGCCAAGCCTAATACACATTTATATGCTTCGCTAGTGAAAGATGTGTGAGATTCCTATTATGGGAAGGAAGCAATCTGTATTTTAATAATGGGCCTGATAGACCTTGGCCTTCCTTTCTTTGAGACCTGTATGGTACTTCTTGTAGAATTTAATGGCAACAATTGCTTCCAATAAAGACTGGGGACATGCAGGAGACCTCTGAGAATATTTGTGTTGACTCTTTTGTGCTGTAAGTGCAGTCATATTCATTTTGAAACGTGAAATATATGCATTAAGGCAAACTTTATTATTCTGTCACATGGGCAGATGATTCTTTACTGAGAATTACCATGAACCTTACACACAAACCTGCTCACAGATCATAGTGTCAACAGTTTTATATACTTACTTTGTAGCATTATATCTTTGAGCATAATGGATATATATATTGGCTAATGTCTAACTGAGAATTACCATGAACCTTACACACAAACCTGCTCACAGATCATGGTGTTAACAGTTTTATATACTTACTTTGTAGCATTATATCTTTGAGCATAATGGATATATATTGGCTAATGGAAAATAGATCGCAATGGCAATGAATCAGTGTTCACAAGATAAGAATTTTTCAGCAAACTTTTTATTCAACTCCTTAAATAAATGAAGCCAATTTGTGCTAAGTAATAAAGTGCAATCCGTATTGTTCTGTCTGTCACAAACTGCAGGGTACGATGTTACATCCCATGCAACAGATCTTTTTCCTGTCGATGCTCATGTGTATGACAAATTGAAAGTCTTATTCAACCAAAATTTGCCGCAGATGTTTCTACTCCTCTTAGATTAAAAAGAGCCCAACCATAAATATCTATTAGATTTTCACATTTCCAAGAGACATGTGGAAATAAATCTTCATCGGGCAGGGATGTCCCACCTTCACAGAGGAAGGGGCATATAATGAAAGTCGTGTTAACTCTAGATTGGCACAGAGCGGCTGACTAATATGCAGAACTCTTGCTCCTAATCCCCCCCTCCATAGGGCTCAATCCAAGGCCCACCAACGTGCCTTAACAATTAAAGATTATGCTATCAAGGGAATCCAGTTACTTGCTGTGAGTTGGTGAAGAAGAAGTGCATGATCTGGCAAAGGTGTACTTCTTTTATCCTTAAGTTTAAGAGTTCCTCAGATTTAAACATTTGCAAAGTAAAAAATGAAAATAAGACAAAAAAACTAAACCTATTGAACAATAATAATAATAATAATAATAAAAAGAAACTTGAAAAAGAAAAATACAGCTTTTTAAACAAAGTACAGCTGTTCATACATAAGTGCATAGCACAAAAGTTCCAGGCCTGCACCAGAAGGTCATGGCTATTTAGAGGCTAAAGTGAAGACATAAATTGTAGCTTTCTTTTAAAAATGTTCAGCAAGCTGCTTCCCTGATGTCCATAGGTATTGTGTTCCAGAGCTTTGGGGCGTGATGGACAAAGACTGCATCCCTGATTTTATTTCAGCAGCAGACGATCACAGTGTTCTTGAAGGCAAATAGCGAACAAGGGAGTTAGCAATGTAGCTTGGTCCTCACCCATTAAGGCCTTCGTATACAGGGGGGCTTTCAAATCAATTCTGAATGTTACAGGAAGCCAGTGCTGAGCAGCTAAAACTGGACTAATGTGCTCTCTCCTCTTAGTTCTTGGTAATAGCTGAGCTGCAGAGTTTTGAATGAGCTGGAGTCTCTCCATTTTTTTTTTTTTTTTTTAACATAAAATCAGTGCATCTGTTCTGGCAATGACAGCTTTGTGGTCAGGTTTAAGGCAATGGTGAAAGGAAAACTGTGTCAATTCTTGTCCCAACTAACGCCACCATGCTGTTTTTCAAATGTCTTTCTGCATTATTGGTTGAATTATATGATCGACTGTAGAATGTATGAAGCTTGTTATGATCAAATTAGACCTCTGACCTCAAGTGAAATAAAGAACCATGAATGGAATGTTTGCACACCAATCCAACAGAGCCTATGACCTTCACTTGAAAGGTTGCACGTCTTATATTTAAGATATAATAGAACTCATTCATTCATTCATTCATTCATCTTCTATACCCCTGATTATCCCTTTCGGGGTTGGGGGGGGCTGGAGCCTATCCCAGCTGTCAACGGGCGAGAGGCGGGGTACACCCTGAGCCGGTCGCCAGCCAACTGCAAGGCAACACACATACAACCATTCACTCTCACATTCACACCTAGGGACAATTTAGAGTCACATATTAACCTAATGAGCATGTTTTTGGTCTGTGGGAGGAAGCCGGAGTGCCTGGAGAGAACCCACGCATGCACGGGAAGAACATGCAAACTTCACACAGAAAGGCCCCCGCTTGACCCGGGGATCGAACCGGCAACCTTCTTGCTGTGAAGCACGCGCACTACCTGCTACGCCAAGATATGATAGAACTGCCATATTGAAATCATATCTGTCAGTGGTTTTACTTTACTTGGATCAGAAAGAGACATAATTTGTTTCCAGCCTGTAGACCTTAATAGCCCTGAGAAAGAGATATCTCGATTTCTAACTGTATGTTTTTAGAAAAAGATGGAGATTTAGTGAAACCGATGGTGGAACATTATTGTAGAGCTTCTTTGAAAAATGTATGTGTTGCCAGACGTCATAAGGGTATGTTGCTGAGAGTCTTGAATAAAGTTAATTATCTTCTGGTTTGCCTGAATGTTCGAAAGTAATATGACTTGTGAAAAACGGCTCCAGTCTTCACTTCACTGACTATGAGGTGAAGGATCTGTGCTCATGTTCACTGACTCAAGACCTGCAGTAAGCCTCCTAAAGAGGTGGCAAACCCCACATGACACTGATATAGGAAATAACTCCAAGTGTGCCATCTCCTTCAAATTAACCAATCATATCGTTTCTGCCCCTACAGCAGCACTTACTCTAACAATATTTTCTGCAACACCAAGCTTATTGGGTATACAAGTTGAAAATAGGTCTATTGTTTGGCCTAGACCCATTGATATGAACATGAGGTACAAAACAGTATGCAAGTTAATCAGTGTCAGCTGAGGCGCAACCTGTCAAGAACGCTTTCAGTCCACTCACCTAGCCATTCACTAATAGCGTATGACAATCTCAATGAGTTTTCCAACTTAAGATTCCAAACCAAATATCAGCGCCTCGCCTCCCCGCCTGCTAATTCAAAAAGCCTGAAATCAATTTACAGCACAGAGTCGATGGCTTTGGATGGTCCCAGTATCTCTCCCCACTCATTCTGCTGGGGCCTCTTGGAGGGAGGAAAGCGTAATTCAACTACCACTCTATAAATTCTATTACATGGTGCTGGGTATGGCTGTGAAAGTGCTGTGTCTAATGAAGAGTTCGTAGTACCTGACAGTCTGCTTCGAGTTTCTGCTGCCGCACACCAGTAAGAGCAGAGAGTGGTCTTCTGTGGGGTAAAAGCTACAGACAGGATGTGTGAGTGTGTGGGAGACAGATATAGACAGTGTTACTATGTGTTGGGCTCTGCGTACATGTAGTGCAGCTCTTAGTGTCCTGGCCATGTGACATTCATCTGCACTGAAAGCCTGCTGGACTCTGGATTCAGTACAGCTGTTTCTATGTACTGTTTAAAAGATTAGTGCAGCAGCTTCTTTTATTTAAGACATGTGCATTTCTTCTTTCCTGCTGTATCGTATTTTTGTATAATTTATATGCATCTGCATAGAGTTCAAAGAGAGTTCCTTCAGAGAGGACAGATGACCATACATTAACAAGGATCTCCAACCGGGTTGGTGGCTCTGTGAGACTCGCATGGAGATCTTGGCTCAATGCTCATGTTAGCATGCTAAAATGCTAACATTACATCACCACTTCAGTGACCATGTCAATGTTGTAATGTAATTCTGGGACAAGAAGGCCTACTCTAAGAGTTTAAACCACACGATCTTGGGGATGAACTGAAACTTTTAAACTATTTTACTGCCAATTTAAACTATTTTCTTTTGCAGAAATGCAAAATTATAAGGATTAACTCCTATTATTAGTATTATTATTATCATGATTCATGTTATTATTAATATTATTATTATCTAAAGCAGGATTTAGGGCATTATTACTCCCAAAACTACATATCGGTACTGCCTAACCCTTCAATCAATTCAATGAATCCCCTCAGTAGTTTGGAATGTCAAGGGGAGTGACTAACACTGCCTTCCATCAACAGCTACAATTGAGATGCCCCTGGGCAAAGCTCTCAATCCTCAATTACTCCACTAGAGCTGCTCAGTGACCAAGAGCAGAGGACTGTGGTTGAATCAAGCAGCTGTGTATGTGCAACCCAATTTGAAGCAGTGTGGTGCCAAAGGAAGAATCTTACTAAGATGTTCCTGGAGACCACAAACAGGTTAAAATGTTGAATTTTCCTTTCTTTATCTGTATGATTTAAGACGATAGAAAGAAAGAGAAAACCTTTTGACACTGTTTATAAGGGTGTGGCCAGTAGTGGGAAATTTCAATACATCAAGGAGCAGAGCAGCAGTTTTCTTCCCAGTGTGATTTCCCCTTTATAAACTCAGATTACACTGGCACTGCCAGTGCATGAATAGATGGGATAAACCTCAGCTTGCTGGGCCTCTAAATGGCCCTGAGTAAGTGATTTTAAAGAGGGAGTTTAAGTTGCACGGATGCATTTTGCCGCTCCAAGTTCAAAAGTTGATGCATTGAAGTGCAAATGGAGTATCATCTTTCCCCCTTATCTACTTTGTGTTGCTTTCCTGTCATGTTGCAATCTCATGCCTGCTTTAGGTGGCAATTGTGTCAATCCAAGTTAAAGTGAGCAACCTGACATTTTGGGAGATGAAGAGACAATTTTTCTAGGTGCAAAAGCAAAAAAGTGCTGACTGATGAGAGGGTTTTGTTGTCTGAAATGATAAAAAGTGACACTCGGAGAGAGCAGAACAACAATAAGACTTCAAGAAATCAATGCGGTTTATTGTCGGGACATTTTCTGTGACTGTGGACAGCTGAAATGAAAACAGACATTTGAATTCAGCCTGTAATGCCGACGGCATGCAATGTTCAGTGCTTAGGCCTCTAGTGACCGAGTGCATGCAAATGTTACACGCTCCTCTTTCCACGAGGAAGAGTGGGAATGACGCATCAGGCCTTCTGCCAATGCTCTGTGGCAGTAAGCAAACACATAAACACACACATGCACACACACACACAACGCTCGTCATCAGTTGAGGCGATTTTGTGCATCAGCCTTTTAAAAATAGTTTTCATTTTGTTTAATGTCCATATCCATGTGTAAAGCTAAATGAATCAGGAGGAATAGTTGTTATCTTCGCCTCTTCTCAAATTTGTTTTCAGACTCAGAGGACAGGGAGTCTTGATCCACCGCAAATCAAACCGACTCGACAAAAACTGGCCTGACTTTCGATACATGAATAATGAAACAATTTTCACTGCAAACAGAAAGCGCACAAACAAGCACGAACAACCAACAGCCTCCTTCTAAATTGCATTATTTCTGCTTTGCTGAATGCCTTGTCCGGAATATCCCTTGTGCGAGTACATGCAGGACAAACATCGAATGCGCATGCAAAAAATGCAAAAAAAAAAAAAAAAAAAAAAATGCACCCACACACACACACACACACAGCCTGACTCAGCTCATTTTAGCTGTGCTGACGGTACACATAAACCCCCCAGAGGATGAGGTCATGGTGGGGTCATGTCATTAACCTGCTCGTGTGTGTTTCCGGATCAGCTGCTTGAAAATCTCTGAGGGATTATCAATCACAAGCAGGTGTCTGTTGCAATTTGTGTGCCTGCGTGTGTGTGAGAGCGTTAGAGACCGTTTGCCTGCGTGGTAGCAGAAGGATCGCTCCTTTGAAAAACTGGCCAAGCATCACCTTGGTTTTTATATTTGCGTGTCTAGACATTTGCTGGCCTTGTACATGCTAGGAATACAGGGCATGAATGTCAAGAAAACTAGAGTAAGTTCTTAACTGAATGCTCATTTTTAGATTATCAATGACACTCAAACGTTTCTCAAATCTGAATAAATGAATAATGCTTTTCTAGATATATTTTAAAACATGCATCAAGGGGGCCACAACCACTTAAACAGGGGCAAAGTTATCAACCTGCACTCTAAAGATCCTATCAAGTCATTTCTCTCTATGTTGGTTACATAAATGGTGCATTTTTGTGAGTGTGAAAATCTGTGTCCAATGGAAATAATCTTACTTCAGACATTTTCTTGAAATAAGTGTCTGTACATAGAAACAAGACAGATTCAAAATGGTTCTCCATTTATTGCACTTCCATAAAAATCAGGGTGCTCACAAGAGACAGACTCGCCCCAATCAATGCTGCAGAGGCAGAGATATCCCGGCTTTTAGTCCCTAGTATGGCTGAGGGATGCTGGAGCCTACATTTCCCATCATGCAAGTCAATTACATCTTACATTAGAGCCATCCTCCTCCGTCAGCAGAAGACATTATCACAGGCTGGCACTCCCCGTGATGAGTAAGCTGATGATAACGTACCAGAGTCAAGAAAATGTTAATTTTTGGAACAAGCTGACTTAATATGGAATCAACTGTACAGACACAGACGTTTGGAGTTATGTATTTAAATGCTTTCATATTTCCAGACTGCATTTCATTATACAGACATGCTCATACACCTTGATGTGCATTGGTGTGTGCCAGCGGAAAATAGATTTTAAAATGTCCAATATTTTCCTTCCATTGTGAAACCTGGGTGTGTGTTGCGTTCCACTCATAACAACACAGCGCTCCTGTGCCAATTACTGTCCTCCAGTGTCAGAGGTGATGGTTGTTTTAAAGTGGTGATACTGAAATACTTCACTGTGGGGCGACGAGCGGCTCTCCTCTGTGACTGTAGATCACTGCTTCACTTCAGCTCTGTTTGACAGCAAGGATAAAATAACACATCAACTCTCCATTTCAGATGTTTCATTAGCAGATATGTGCACCATTTGAAATGTAACACCGACTCTGAGGATGTGATTGCTGGTAAGAGGGAGTCAATATTAAATACGACTGAAATGTACTCGCAAAGAGGAGCACACCGCTCAGGATGTAATCAATTCTGCTTTGTAAATATTAAGCATGTCACGGCTGTCATTTGATGCTCTTGTGTAATCCGCTGCAGTGCACACCAAGAGCCCCCCCCCGCCTCCTTTTATGAAGCAACACTTTCATGCAGACACAGAAGGTGGCGCAAGCTCATCTGAGTGTGGCCAACAGATTTTTTGGGTCATTTTATGACCAGAGGCGCTGCCTCAGCAGGGGCGCACTGGCGGCACAGTTGTGAAAGGAGTTGGATTAGGTGGAAAACATTACCAGTTCAGGTAAGGTCTGGATTTGATCAAAGCCAAATCAGGTTGACTGCCCACTGCCCAAAAGGCTGGCTCAGGCAGTATAATATGAGAGACCACCTATGACTAACATGAAATTACCTACATGCAAATCCTTGGACACCAGGATTTGACAGGTAGGGTGTAATGTCTTAATAATACCCTTGGTGTCAAATATCATGTTTCCAAAAAAGAAGCTATGACTGTGCACAAGGGCCATATGTTTACCTCTCATGGTTTCATCTTCATGAGTTATGCTGCAATGAAGGAGGCGGCACACTTTTTGGATTCAGAGTGAGGTTTATGGGAACGTCTGGCTCTATAAACCCCTACAGAGAACTTGAAAATGTCTAGAAGATTTTCCAGCTGGGTTGCTTTTTATGCCAAAAGGTTCCTATGGATGTCACAGTCAGATAGCCCTGACATTGTACAGTGTATAAATTTATAAGCTGAAAAATGGAAGGTGCTGAAAACCCTGTGCTTTGCTGGGGAGAAACTACCTGTGTTGGATAAAAACTTATATGTGCACCACACTAGACAAATTATAGGCTGTACATGAAAATGCAGACAAAACACAGCAGTGAACACCAGCATCAGTGCTAAGGAGATGTTTGAAAAGGCCAAGGCTCAAGCTTATTTTTGGCTCCACACCCACGACTTAATACCGTCACTCCATTCCAGTGTGCTCTCCACGCTGATTTGTGACGTCACGGGTGCTGTAAAATTACAAGGATATGAGGGGAGGAATCCACTCACACTCAAAGAAATTACCACTTTGCCAGCACGAGGTCACTGCACTTGATCTGCGGCAGCATGAAGACAGAGCCTTTGGTCTTCTCAACATGTGCATCAGATGACGCTGCGCTGTGGCGCGCTGTGGCGCGCTGTGGCGTCAACCCTGTGATACTTATGCAAACGGCCTAATGTTGTCAAAGGACAATTAGAACCTGTATTATGCAAAAAGCCTCAGTGCCAATCCAGTACTAGGTCATGATCTCATAAAATCCTAGGAAGGAATAGTCATTCTGCCTCGCTCCATGAAACTGACTGACCTTAACACAAAGAAACTCAACCTTTATTAATAAAAAATTATAATCAATTAAAATGAGCAAGTTGTAAATGGGAGTTCATTTGCTCGCGATGGAGCTCTTCTGGAGAGTCGGGAAGTCAAAGGGACATCTGAGGACTCGGCAGGCGTGTGCACATGCCCTGTATTCATTTTTAATTTGGATCTTAAAGCGGACTTTTTTGTGCCCCATCGCTCCCTGCTGCATTGCCCTTCAGACAAAGCAGAAGTAGTTTAACATATCTTGAAAAATGGGAGAGTATAAGGCCTGTTATCTAACTCAAGTGTTCCCATTTTGCAGTGCACGGCAATCAGCATAGAAAATAAGCAAGTGCTAAAAGTCACACACTTTAATATCATACGTGCGCAAACCTTCTCCCCAACACACAGCACTCCTGAGCTCTGAAAGGACTCATTTTTGTTTCCCTCTGAACAATGATCTTTTTGCTCTCATCAAAAATTGATCATTGGCAAATAGAAACAATGCACCTCTCCTGTCCACAATGGTTTTGCTTGACAGAAATGAATGTGTTTGCTGATTTCCCCTAGCATCGAGGTTCAATACTTTGTCTTGAAGATGGATGTAGCTTTTACAAATTGTCAAACGTCCTCAGGCGCGCCGGATGGGCAGTTTTGTTTCGGTTATTCTTTTTTTTTTTTTTTTTTTTTCAGATCCCTGATGAAATGAGCAAACTAAAAATAAATCGGCATGTGAGCTGCAATCACTGTTGCATTGAAAACAGTCAGATATCAAACACACTCTGCAGGAAGCGTTGTCTCTGATTTAATGCTTCATCTATAACTCAGTTCCGAAAGTGAAAAGGATGTTTTACTATATGCACTTACAATAGATCACTGTTTAAAAAGCATCAGCAATGATAGTGTTTTAGTAGTTTTGTTGATAAAAGTGCATCATTACACTCTTTGAGGAATGATTTATGGATGTTGAGAAAATGCTCCTGCTCATAAATACTGCACCACCCACTTAGTACAAAGGCCTTTGTATTACAGGCGAGCCTCACACATGTATGTCATGGCTTGACATTAATAGACACCGTGCACAGTACATTCATTCAATGAACAAGAGAGGAGTCTGATTCATTAGATTGCACTTTTCCATGTATTTTATGAGACAGCACCAAAGGTGGAGGAAGGTGGCAGGAAAGCTCATGCTGCAATCATTTACCGATCATCCCAGTCCACCTTGGTGTAAGTGCAGCACCTAATTTCTATTGCCCTTCTGAGGCCATTATGGCTGCTAACCCAATAACGTAATTGACTCTGCAAACTGGGCTTCAGGGAGTGGAGCTAGCTGTTAGCAATTTCCTTTGTGGAGGTTGTGGCGGTGGCGGGCGACTGCGCATGGTTGTGTGTATCCGCGGCTGACTGGATGAAATACCAACGATGTGAGCTCCAATTGAACCAGGCCCTTGAAACAGATTGCGTCCTCATGGCATTGCTGTGTTGCAGAGCTCATATTGTAGCTGATGGCCTTTTTGGCAGGTTGTTGTACGGTCTTTCCGAGGTTGTTTTCATTTGCCTCAAATTCAGTGCGCTCCTCTGAGTTTTGCATATTGGCTTTTGTTTTTTTTTGCTCTGAGTCACATTCCATTACAACTGAGGATAATGACCTTGGAAATCTATGCTTTTTGTATGTATTCTGCAGACTTGTGCATGCCTCCAGATGCCTTTTTGTTTGGATTTTCTTGCTTCTTTCATCTGACATAAATTGAATGTGAAAACTGAGGGATAATGAAGAAAAAGCAGCCATGCAAGTCAACTTAAAACAACACATGATGGGGCACACCATGGGATGTCACAATCCCTTGGGAGCAAATGTCACTTAATTGGAAAGTATTGATTTTCTAACAGCCATTTGCTACTCTCTAGGCACCAATCAGGGGACAGTTCCTGTGTCCTGGTGATGATTCCCCTTCATAGATCTTGATTAACTGTTTCCGGTTGATTGCTGTGACAACAGGGACACTGTTCTTTTTTTGGGAGGGAGACGGGGGTTGATTGATTGACTGGGGCAAATCGGTAAGATGTGGGCGATGTGACGCATTTGATGTGAGTTTTTACAATTCTGTTTTTTGATTGAAATGATGTCAATACAAAGAGGGAAGAAAAGGCCCACACAGAAGAACGCCAGTACTTCCGTGAGACAGCACTGTGACTTTGTTTGGATGCAGTGCCGGGGGTACTTAGACTTACAATACTCAGAGTACCACAATGAGTTGTAATTCAAGTGGTCACTTATTGAGTTACATTTTTAAAAAAGCAATGAACTTGTTAGTCTACAAGCGCTGAGCCCTTCTACCATCTTGATTTTATGTTTCCTTGCAATCAAACATAATCATTAATAAAGAGCTGCAAAGGGCCATCTGTTGTTGAGTTACTGATTATGCAGAGCCAACAAATTCAAAGGAAGACATACTTGAGGATATGCACGTCTGGACAATATAACCAGCATAAGTACTCTCTCAAGTTTTTGTTTTTCTCAGAATGTAATGCTGTAATGCAACAAGGTACATTTAATGGCTGTAATCTTGTAATGAGAAAAGGTAATGTTGCCCAGCACTGTTTGGATTTAGCTTGGTCAAACAGGTGTGCTGCATTTCCTCTTCCATTTCCAGGCTGTCACATGGTGTCACATCATTAAGTTGAGTCACTCCTCAATCTATCTATAGCACAGGTGCAGAGAGGTACAGCGATCACATCGGGGCAAAAAAACCAAACCCTCATCAGTAACATAGATGTCTCAAACACAGGAACGGTGAGTTTTTCTAACCTGTAACTCTAAGAGAATAAAGATAAAAACCCTAGCTTGGATTATCTTTCTTATTTAGTGCCACAAAAGAACATAAGTGATTTACTTTGGAGTTACAAAGTGCTCGAGAGTGTGTGGCCATAATGTGATAAGAAAAGCAAGGGAACATAAATAAAGAAAAGGAATATAACAAGGTGAAACTAATAAAAATGGAGCCTTCCTAAAAGAAACACTACAGCAAGGCGTCCATATACAGAGGAATTTTGATAAGAGATTTAAAACCAATGATTTACTTTCAGTTTTAATCCGAAAAAGTGTGAATATAAGTGTGACACATACTAAACACACAATAAACATCTACTAATAAACACAACAAACATCTAAAATATTGATTTTAGCAAGTGCTTGGTGAAGTGCACTATCATATAGCTAAAATGGGATGTATTTTCATCTTAAAAGATATAATGTGATCAAATCCTCTTCATTCGCTTCACAGGGTTAGACAGTCTGATTGACCTCACAAGGTTTGCAAGCACAACAGAAGAATTACACCATCTTAAACATAGTCTACTTTTTAATCCACAAACATCTGTGCTGATGCAACAGGTCCTAAAGTTGAATTATTCTTGGTCATTTTCAGTGATCTGTCATTTAGTTTCGGGGCTGGAGCCACTTGTGTACCATCTGCGCTGTGCGTGGATTTAAGTGAGCATTGAAAAACACAAACTGCTCACAGCAGCCGCTTACGTGAGCCACTCCTGGAAAATGTGAACCCATTCAACAGTGAAACACCAGATATCTGACAAAGAGGGTCAAAAATTGATGCAATCAAAATACTCATCAAGCTTCATTATGTTTGCTAGCAGCCATTTTAGGCATTCATTTATTGCTACATTGCTTTTGGACTGTTTATTGCAGTCAAGGAGGACATTTGAGTGTGGGAGGGTTGAGTCATGGTGCACTGTGTGCAGGGTCAGAAAACGTGAAAATGAGGTGATAAAACCTTGTTGGCCCGTGTTTCTGACAATCTTTTGGGAAATCGGGGAATCCACTCCTGACCCACACTCGTGGCCCCTCTTTTTCTTAGCAGGCTGCCTCACCAAAGTGCTGTATGAAGTAATAAATGTGTATGATTCCCAAAAAAACACCTAGGTTCAGGGGAAATTGGACATTATTCACATTCTGAGGCCTTTGCCTCACCTCTGAAAAAACATGTTGGACAGCTGTCAGCTATCAAATCTGCCTCAACCCACCCGGGTGAGAGGTGAAAGATGCCTCTCAGTCCAGCAGAGGCAGTCACAAATTTGACTTGACATATACAGGCGGCTTTTACACCCTGATCCCGTCCAGTCTCCTGTAGGGTGAGATTGTAATCCACGAAGCCACCTGTGGGAAAACACAACTCCAGAGGTTAAAAAAAAAAAAAAAAACTCCGATCTGAAAGCAGAATTCCCTGAACCTGAAGTGACGAAGGTTGGGCCACCCTGTCACACAAAACACAACTACATATTAAAGCTGAAGTCTGAGATTTTGTAACAGAGGAGCAGGAAAAAGAAGAGAAAGGAGCCAGCTTGCTTGGCAGGTGATGGATGGTGACCAGACTCCAGTGAAGAAGTCGCCAACCTGATACAAAGAAGATTTGGAAAAACAGCTGAATATAGATTCTCACTATCCTGAAGCGACCTTGCTACAGTGATGACAGCATATCAGAAATGTTGACACAGTTGAGCTTGATGTGTTCATCCTTTTTTCATCTGGAAGCATTTTTATACTGCTTGCTATGAAGCAATTTGAGTGTGTGGAAGTAGTTCAATGTCACTGACATCAGTGAAGTGATAATCTGCAGCAAGTGGGAAGAAACACCAAAAACAGCTGTAGTCAAAAGGCAGCAGCGCTCTCTTGTGATGCCTCACGTATGGAATAGCACACAGATTCTTGAGCAAGTCAGCTGTTAAATAACCTGTGGATCAAATGTCTTCCCGCTTTCAATTTGGTGAGGTGTTGTGACTGCGGGAATTAAAAAACTTTCCCATTAGCCATGTGAAAAATCACGTTTTTCCACAACTTATCCACTCTAGTGCTCCAGTATTACTCCAAGCCTGACAGTGTATATATATGAATATATATAGATATACAGTATATATCAAATATAGATCAAAAGATAGATCTTGAAGTGCTCCATCCAAACCGAAGCCGCACACATCACATAAATACAGCTTGAACAGCAGAAGAAACAGTGGAGTGCTGAATCACACAGAGCACTCACATGTGAAGGCCATCTTGTTTTTGCAAAGCCATCACGCAAATGTAGCTCTGCGCCGAGTCGTTTGCATGTGAATATCTGTTTGTGTGACACCCTTGTTTAAACTGCTACGCATTCATTGTCAAGCTGTTATGACAGACCGCTGAAATAAGATGGCAATTATTGTAAGCTCTGTAATTTTCCAGCGGAGGGTTGTCATGTTGAAGCAGAATCGGGAGAGTGGCAGATTGAGCTTTACAGTGAAGACAACGGCCACTGTGGCAGCTTGCCTTTGAACTGATGGCAGCTGCCCTTGAAGTGAAGTGCTGCATGCCGACTTGGTGTTGGCATCCTATGTAATGCTGATTGGATCCCCACTGTGTCTGTCGTCTAATAAATCAAGCGCACCGTTCTCCTCCTCACCCTCTCTTGCTCTCACCCCCTATAGTCCCTACAGTCGGCATCCTGAAATAAAACTGACAGTTATCATAATGGTGGCGCTGTGAGGTGAAGGCTTTGAAATAAAAAGTGATCTCGAGGTTAATCTCAAAAAACAGAGTCTTCTGTTCTCTTGGCTGCAAAGCATTTCCGATGGCTGGCACGCAGGGAACTCTATATTAACCTGCATTTTAAATGAGTGGTGGAAAGGACATCTCTCTCTTCTTTCTTCCTCTCGAGACCAATCGGTGGTCTCTTTGGTGGCTGATGGAACGATGGAGTAAAAAGAAGGATGGATGGGAGGAAGGAGGGAGCGAGTGTTTTGCGGAGAGTGATTGTGAGAGGACAGCGGTGGCAGAAGATGTCCTCTACACAGTGATTAATTCCAGACCCAATGTGATTTATGGCCCCACCACGGCTGTTTTGTAGGTCACTTTGGTGCCACATCACTCAAGCTGTGCAAACAACAAGTCTGATATCAGTGTTGGTTAACCGTAAAGGAGGACACACATGCGCACCCACGTTGAAAATGAAAATGTTTTGCATTGAATTTTGTATTTGCCTGTCCTGCCATCAAGTCCAATGAATTTTGAAAATATGAGTGACTCAAAGGGATGGTGCTCTGATGTGCAGGAAATAACCTCCTGTAGGCCTGCAGAGACTGATGCAGAGGTGGGAAGCACAGTACATTAAACACAGGATAGACTATTAGTCCTTGAAGATTTCTATCTCATCCCCGTCTCCAACAAAATACATTTATATAGTATAATTTGTGAACTGGCACCCACCCAACTACCAGAGCACACGCCATACTGTGGCGCATGCTGGTATGGACTGAGCTATCACTGCCTCATCAATCAAGGAAATCCAGGTGTCATTAAAATTCCGAAGTACTGATAATGCAAATTGGCTTCATGTGAATTAAGCTTTTAGGAGATCTTGGCAAATTATGAAGCATCTCCTCTGACTTTCTATTGTTCCTCCATCAGAGCATCACCTCACTTCACCCTTGAACTCGGTCCCCAGGTCAAGGGAAGCTCAAAGTCAAAACGTGTCTCAAACGCACCCTTTTAAGCATAGCAGCAGCATAACAGTAGAAACACATCTTTAGCGAGTTGAATATATATCATGACATTGTTTACTCACCTTCCGCCTGCTGTTTTCTGCCGTGAAATTACAGGGCAATTACAAAAAATCTGATGAGAATCTGTCTGTGAAAAGTAGGGAAATAAGGGCCAGGTTAACAACTATTGCAATCATGCTTCAATAACTTTGTGATGCATGAAGATGCAAAAGCGGCCTGGCACCATTTACGGGTACAGGAAGGCAGTTGGCCTACGCGTGCTGCAGTTGATGGTAGGAATTTGTCACATGATATTGAAACCATCAAGTGTGTATTGCCTCTGACTCATGCAAATGTAACTTCAGCAATGTGGAAAGAGGAAATTGTGCCTCCTGTGCGTGTGATTTTGGAGTAACTCAATTGACTGAAATTAAAGCCACCATTAGAAAGCCAAATTAAGGGGTTGCCAGGCAACATCAATCCCAAACTCCATTTCTTCAATTATTCTGCTAACGTTAATCCTTTTCTTCATTGTGGCACTGGGATTATTGATGCAAATTTCAAATGAGGGTGGATTTAAGTCATCTGGAGAAATAAGTTTGTGCAGAGGTGATGTCCCAATTACTCTGCACCATCACTTTTTCTAGACCACCGGGTTCATCTTTTCAAGGTAACAGCAGAACCAATCAGTGTCAAAACAGTGTTTGCAGATCTGTGGCATTTGGACGATACATCCTGTTTCTTTGATCAAAAAGTTGTCTTTTCTTTCTATTGTCCTGCTCTTTTATCTCTTTATTCACCGTCATTTATGGGAAGGAAGCAGACTGGCAGACGGAGGCAGGGTTGGCGCTGAAGCCTCAGCCAAGCCCAAGTGAATTCTAATATTGAGACACTTTGGAGAAACCCATCAGACTAAAATCAGTAACACGCTGGGTCGATCTTGAGCTTTGAGTGCAACCTTCTCTTCACAAGTTCCATCCACCAGTGAGGTCTGCAAGATGTTAGAAAAATGCATGGGGTGAACTTTCATGCCCAGACCTCAAAGAACACCAGGAGAAAAAGAAGAAAAAAATGGGACTGCTTCAGTCAATCTGCAAGCCTTTGCTCTTTTCATTGAGCCAGCTGATGGGCACGGTTATTATTTTGGCAATATTTGAAAGTACTGCATCTTGTCGAGCTTATAAGCTAACCAAGGTCATCCACTCTTGGGTGGGATGAGAAAGAAATGTCCCAAAAGAAGAGGGAATAGGATTACCACCAGTTATAGCTCACTTGGCTTTACTCGGCTTCTGTCAGACCAAGGCAGAAGTCTCATTCCACTTCAGTACCAGCGAAGCTAAAGGCTCATTCTTTACATTTCCCTACCTGACCTTAATAAACTGACTGATCAGTTTGGGAGTATAAATGATGAAATGTTATGAATGCACAGTGCAGCAAGAAAGACAAAGTAGAGATTTATGGTATTTTCCATAATCCCCTGTTTGCCATGGAGACACATCCTTCCCTCCAACCTAAGAAGCTGCTGTTGGAGGTTCTTTCTTATTATTGAATAAATGCAACTCTTCAGACCAGTCGAGCAATAATCATTCCCCGCTGTGCCATTACTGGAGAGCTGACAAAGGTTCAGGGAGAAAAGTAAATGGATGTCTTGTTTTCTAAGGTCATTTTCACATCTGACCAAGCGGACTCGGTTCGATTGGGGAGCTGAAAGTCGCAACATTGTTGCATTTATCACTTGTTTCGGTTCTGCTTTCACACTGTGATTTGTAAAGCGCACCGAACTTTCTGAGCAGCATCACATGGTTGAAAGGGGCGCTCGTCGATTGGACAAAGTAGGAGGGGAAATCCCTCCCTCCAGGCCCAGAAAAACAACAGTAAACATGGATCATCATGTGAATTTGGCTGTTTTGGGGATGGTGTTTCTCTTTATGTTTCAAATGCACATGGCTCAGCAAACGGTGTAATATGACCGCCTGGTAAGGCAGCGAGCCATGGAGCATTTCATATGTAGCGTCCAGTTTATCATACCAGGGACACTTGTCCTTTTCCTCCCCGGAACTCCTGCTCTGTCGAAGGACGTCTCGGACCTTGATATTGCTGGCGCATTCCCCCATTTTCTCACTAAACTGTTTAAAAATGTCACTGTTTTTGTGAGTGGATGTCAGAAGTAGGCTTATGTGGTCATCTGACCATATTTCAAGGAGAGCTTTAAGCTCTTCATCTGTCCAAGTCTGTCCTCTCGCCATGTTTGTTTTGGCTTGGAGTGCATGCTGTACTTCCTCTACCCTAGATGCACTGCGTATGCACTGAATATAGCGTCACTACGTACATTTGGTCCTGTGTTTGGTCCGGTGAGCTTTCACACTGCATACAAACCGAACCAGGGGTCAGGCAGACCAGAGTTCACTTGTTTGGTCCGCACCAGAGTTCAGATGAGCTTTCACATCTGCCCAAACGAAGCGGACTATCCGAGGAAACGAACTCTGGTCCGTTAAAACCTGACCAAACAGCTCTGGTGTGAAAGCGACCTAAAGGAGAACTCCATGGACCTCCTGACCAAATGACAGTCAAAGGAAATAAACATAGTGGGGGAAAAAATAACCCTGAAGAGCCGAATATAATTTTCCACGACCACCTGGGTCTGCCATGCCTGAGGATTTTAGAAAAGGGCAGTCAAAGTGAGCTGTTTTCACATCTAAAAATCAAGAGACAGCTCTCTACAAAGACTTTTTGCCCATTCTAGCAGACAGAGAGTCAGTCTGCAGCTTTGGTCCCACTTTGACTGAAATTTCTAAGCAATTTCATTAAAATTTGATACATGTCTCCTTCAGGATGCATTGTAATAAGTTGATCCCTTAACTTTAAATCTCGCAGCACCACAAAGTCAAATTTTTAAACTGTCCCATATTCTGGCTCACAACCAGAAGCCTGCAAAAATGATGACATTTCCATCAGCGCTAACTAGCAAATGCATGTTAGCGTTTTCAGTGTGTGCATGTTCGGCACAACGGTAGATATCCTGTTCCATTTTAAGCCATTAACACTACATTAACCAATGCATAGACGTATCTTTAAGTTAGTAAAAATGAGTAAATCAGCTGAAGCTGGAGATTGCGCAAAATAAAAAGAAAGTCTGCTGTGTGTTTATGTGGGTTTGCAGAATATAATCAAGTTATTCTGTATGTCTCCGTGCTATATGCTATTAAGCGAATGGGGGTCATTTAGGTCACAAGGAATAATATGTACCTTACAGCAACTGTAATAGTGTCCTCTCCTCAATGCACGTCTCAAACCCATTAATAATCTACACTCATAACCACTCTGGATACAGGACTGATTTATTTTGTGATTCAGAGTCATGATGCATTCAGCAAGGAGGGCACCGAAGCATTCAGGCCTTGGACTTGAAAAGCCTGAATATCTTCCATGGTGCCCTTTTTTTCCCCTTTTTAGCTGACTAGCAGATGTTTGTTTGACCAAGCGGGAGACCCGCACTGGAATGCAGTTGGCTTCATTAACATCGTCCGCAAACCTTGATTTGATTGCATAATGTATACTGAGTGGAAATAAGGTCAAGCATGCACAGTGCTGTTT
Organism: Chaetodon trifasciatus; assembly: GCA_037975065.1. Lineage (NCBI taxonomy): Eukaryota > Metazoa > Chordata > Actinopteri > Chaetodontiformes > Chaetodontidae > Chaetodon > Chaetodon trifasciatus. The sequence goes on from JBBMOE010000077.1 coordinate 900,405, forward strand.
CTTCCAGCTTGGGCATTCAGATGCAGAATCATGAAAAGGCCCTCACCAGCGCACTTACAGTCAGTGCACATTTGGATTGTCAATATAATAAGCTGTATTTAAATAATGATGTGGCAATGTTAAGTCACAATACTTCCAGTTAAAACCCTCATTTGAATGCTTTAGGCATTCAGAAATAGTTTGATGTGAGGGTATATTGTCACTGATGCAAAGATTCTTATTCCAGGATATCACACAATGTCATAAATGCTGGAAACCTTACACATTTCAGCTGTAGAAATAAAGAATTTCAGCTATCTTCAGCAATGAGATCGTTTCGCTGACATCCTTGGATCAAATGCTTTCAGCGAATTTCAGAGGAAGTACCTGACTTGACTTAACAGTGACACAGACAGAGGAAGAGTGGAACATTCTCCAAGTTCAGTGATCATTATCTCAGTCCACAATTCAATGGCAAAGTCAGACTGTGACTTGAAACTTTCATCTCTATTCATCCCTTTTTATTATTATTCTAAAAGTTGGGCTGGCAGAGTTTTAAGAAAATGCCTGATTTAACTCCAGCTTAAGTTTTAATAGTCTCTATTGTTGCAGGCCACTTTAATCCAAGTTTATCTGAACCACTTTTGGAGATTATCTGGCGCACTAACTATCATTGTATCAGGCTTGTTCTTGTTTACTGTTTAAAAATGCATTAAATATTAGTGAGCCACCTGTGAATACCAATTACACAGGTGGTAAAGTTGAAATTTGTTTGCAGTTGGAATTTGTGTCAGAGCAGAAACGATACACGCATGCACCATCATACATTAAATTTTCATTGAGCCTTACCTGACTGACTTGGTGCATAACTGCAGGAATGAGAGAAATTAAATGAACGTATTACATAATGCATGTTAGTTATGCAACCTGCCCCTTAAACAGACATTTTTTTCTTTCTGAGTTGAAGTGGTGTTCTTTGTGTTCGTTTTGTTCTATATTTTAATGATAAATACTTCCCCAGAAGGGGTGACAGCGTGAGGTCAGCAAGTGCATCAAAAAGTAGCAGATGCTCAAGTAAGCCTCGTTGCTCTTCCCTTTGGGCAAACCATGTAATTGGAACTACATTACAATCCTGCCTTCACGCTGCATACAGAGCACACACACAAACAAGAAGCACAAAACAAAACCCCCCAAAAAGTTCCAGTGGCAGATATATGTCTGGTTCTGCTGCTTGTCTGCTCTCTCCATAATGAGTATGAGCAGACTTTGCTGCAACAAAAGCTTTAACGGCTGCAAATCCTTTAAGAATTGAGAAGGAATCAATCATGTTGGAACTGAAACCAAACTCTTGCACTTGTGAGGTTTCAAACCGAGAAACTATCTTTCTTACTGTATACTGGAGCCAATTATTAAGAGTTTTCTGTTGGAATGTGACACGTCTGTTGCCTTTGGACTTCCAGTACTAAATCAGCATGCAGTAAGTGAGTCTCTCTGGAGATTCTGATAATTAAAAATGACAGACCAGAAGAGCTTCTTTTCAAATTCTTGGCGACTGGATCCTATTGGGATCATCAGAAACCCTTTCGCAGGGGTTGAAGGGGCAGTGGAGTAAAATTCAGCTTGAACATCATTTGAATCTATAAGAAGTTCAGAAAAGACAGGAATAGAGTGTGACCTAGTTCGGAAGAAGTACAGGGAAATGGATCCAAGATGGCCGTTGCAAAGGGGATTCTGTTACTCCGTGACACAGGATGATGGCAAATGCTTACTTTGTCTTGGGGACTGAAGAGCAAGGGGCAGCAGAAGTGGTGAATTATAAGCCTGCCACCTCGTTCGCAATCCCCTAATTAAATCACAAAGGCACACTTTGGATGTTGAACTCCAGCTCCAAATGGTTTCCTAATCAGAAACCGTCAAACTCTACGATTCCGGGATAAGTGCAGTATTTTTCAGATCACACATTTAAGGGCACAATCCCAAGTCAAGCTAATGATAATGTTTAAAGGACTGGAAACTTTAGAGGTAGGGAGGAGTGAGGCGGTATTTATCTTTTTACTGTCTGAAGCTGTGCTGAGATGCCTTTCAGTGTGAGTCATAACCCCGTACACTCCGTCTTTGTTCCAGTCTCTCAAATCATGTCAGAGGAGATCTGAAGTAGACAACTGTGCCTGGAATGATATATAAATATTTCCCTTTGGCAGAGATCATCACACTTTAATGACTTCCATCCATTCAAGGTCAGAAGACAAGAGAAAGTGGTTGAGGGGCAAAATGAAATTTAGAAAGTTATTTCCTCTTGCTTTAGAGACAATTTGATGTTCTGAGTATGTACAACTGGCTTTGATCATTTAATAATGGTCACTTGTTTGACGCCTGTGGGATTTGCTGGTCGTATTTTTACCAGCATTTTGTGTTTCATCCTGTTATTGTCGCTGTCATTTTGGGCGGTGAGCAGAAAAGGACAGCCTATGATAAGCTTGCTAAATGTTAGAAGATGTATGTCCTGCTCGTGTACACGCTGATACTGTCAAGTTTTTCTCATGCCCTTTTCATGAGATCCAATAATAGCCAGAATTGTGAATTTTGTCAGAATAAGGAAAAAAAAAGATACCTGACAATCCTATTGTGAAGCGTTCACCTCTTGTAAGGTCAGACCAGGCACTCAGGCCCAAGAGAAAGGTCTGCAAAAGTCTGCTGCTAAGTCCAAAAGGAGCCTTTCTGCCCCTGTGGAAGTACGTAACTGGATTCACCCCTGTCACAGCTAATCCTATCCTCTGGGCTGAAAGTATCATTAAAGAGCCAAAATAACAAGTGGACATGGCCAAAAAGTGAAATACAGTGCTGCACTGTGATTGCAGAGTCTTAATATGGTGCAGTGGTGGGTGGTTAAAACAGAACACAGATGCACAAAATATGCAAAGTTGCACAAATCCTGCCAAAAGAGGAGATAATTTTATGTAAAATGTGGCATCAAGCAAATGCAGGTGGAGAATATATATATTTTTAAGGTGTATATTCAGTCTGGATTAACTCAAATACCTCAAGGTTTCTGGTATGCGATTTCAGTTTGAATTCAGAGCGCATTACAGCTGGCTGAGTGGAAAGTGAATACAGTCTATCTCCAACCTCAGAGAGAGGGATTGAGGTTATAACCTGGACCTCCGCTGCAGCTGGTGGAGGTGGGAGGAGGGATCTTTCAGGGAACTAAACTGTTTGATTGCAGCCTGGGCGAAGATTTGGTCTCTTCATATCAGCCTCCCAGGGAAGACAGGTCACTATATTTGCAGTAGAAATAACATCAATATTCATGTTATATAAATATTGGGGACATCTGCTTAAAATTGAGTTGTAGTTCACATTCAGATTGTCTAAAAGCAGCTCATCTTCCTCTGACTACATCCTCCAGCATGAGGTATAAATTTAATGAGGGCACTGAACAAGAAGTATATTTATGAAGGATACAATAGATTGTCAAGTGTCTGACCCAAAGAGTGAACTGGAGCACTGCAGTCCTGAGTCATTCCTGTCTTCTCCTTGGACCAGCTCTTGATAGCGGCAGCAGACAGTGACGGATTGAGGCTGCGACCCAGTGATGGACTTCCATTGCGGCTGTCCGGGGGGTCTCGCTGAAGCCGAGCTGTTTGATTTCAGTCCTGGTGGAGATCAAGTAGCAACTTGGCGGCATCTTGGGCAGCAGGGAATTCAAATAAAATCTGTGCAATGGGTGTGGGATGTCGGATTCTAAACCCTGCAAGGAGAACGTGACTTACTGCGCCACAGCTCAATTAAAAAAAGCAACTAAACAAGCTGAATCTCTGCCATTGATCTCTTTTCTTTTTTGATTTTCTGAAAACACTTTCTGAACAAATTCAGGCAGGCCTGCCTCCACCTTCAGATAATAGACAAATGAAGCGCAATTTAAACAATAAGGCTGGCAGTATTTTGTGTTTTCCTTACTGCTGAAAAGACCAAAACCAACAGTGCATTTGTTCCCCTATGTGGCACCAAACCCACTGGTGTCTGCTGAAAAGTGGGTCACAAATGTTTATTTATTTATTTATTTATCTATTTTAAAAAGCTCACTAATATCCTAAAAAGCCTGAGTGCTGCAACTTTTAGCTTATGTTTCACAAACAGGACTAAATAGTGCATTTACTGGGGACTATTTTTAGCGGTGGATTAATACACATTTGGTGCTCTATTCAGTATTTTTGGCAGCAGGATTGTGTACAGGCACTACAGTGCCCCTGTTTATGATCATAAAGAAGTATCACCCAGTAAAAGAGTATGTTTAATTGAAGACTTTTTAATAATTTTTGGACAACAATGGAGCTCTATGGCACAGAGGAACAAGGTACTTCTGGCTTCGGCCACACAGACAATACTCCAGTCTTATTGGTTTACTGTTTGTTTTGGTCGTTTCATGGGATTTGTTGACAATAAGATGCACAAAAAAATAAAATAGAATATACAATATAACATAGATTAGCAGCCGTATCATTTAATCATGTCAAACTGTCCTTGGCTGGTCTCCATGCCCAACCCATTGCAAACACAGATTCATTAAGTGAGACACTGAAATCTGTCTTCAAATAACAGTGAGTTCACAGAGTGGGAGAATAAACATTTATAATTATGTGGTCAGTTGAGGGGAGCTCGGTTGACCCAAACCATTGCATTGATCACAGTTTGCGGTTGCTTTGTTATTCCATGTGCTGCATCCAACCACAGCTTTTTTCTTTTATTTTCGCAGTTATGCAATGAGACATCCCATAATTGAGGGTGCAGTGACACATGCAGATTAATGGACAAATTCAAGCAGAGTGAGATGAATTAAAAACATTGCACAGTGTTCGTGTGCGTGAAGGAAAGGGTAGAACTGAGATTGGCACTTACAGGCACACGCCATGCCCCCCTCCCAATTCACTTTACAATTCACCAAGCACTGCACTCACATTTCATCTACAGACAAACTGTTTGGTCTCCAAAAGGCTTTTGGAGAGATTACATATCTTTCCTTTCATAAAGATGCCATTAGTGTCTGGGGAGTAATGGGAGCCACTAATTTGATAGTCTGACCTTAAGCTATTCATCAGCTCAGAGGGAAGAGAAGAATAGATGATGCGGGAGATCACATTATAATTTGGCTACAGGATCCAATAGTCTAATGACAGCATTAACTCAAACAGCTGCAAAGAAAATGTTTGGGGATGCGGGGGAACAAAAATGTTGCATAGCGAGGCTGAGCGTAGCAGACAAATCAGTCTGATAGTCCGACTTCTCAGCAGGGGGCAAATATAATATTCACACAATTCCAGAAACAGGGAGACGTCTCTGTCAGTGTTTCTGCTTGGCCCTCAAGCAGCTCTTAAAAGTCACAGTAAAGAATGATAATTGTTTCTCCAGAGGATGGGCTGAGGGTTGCGAAGCTGAACTGTTCTTTTTTTAATGCCGCCATATACACCAAGGTTGTTGCCTTTAAATTAAAAACAACACAAGTCAGGAGCGGGGGGTTTAAGAGGGGCATAAATTTAACACTTAGCCCAAACTGTTAGCACAGGTGTTCTCACAGAGAGGTCAGGCTGATGAAGTGGTTACAAATCTGGACACGCGTCCGAGCAAATAAATGAATAATTGAGGGCAGTTATCCAATTCCACCCTTGTTTAGATCCCTGGGACATTTTTGCAGTATTAAGACTGAAACAGGGCCAACATGCAAATGAAGTGGGAGCTTGGCAATGGGTGATAGATGTGAGGCAATGTCAGGGCTTTGGACAAAGGCAAGTCAAGCTCGAGTGCTGAGAGGGCTGTGGGTTTTTTGAGAGCATGCTCAAGGACTATTTTGGTGTTTGGGGGATATTTTAGCAAATGAATGACATACTGTGACATTTTTCAAGTGTTACCACAGCTCCTTGGGCTCTGTGGATTCAACCTCTCATTCCAGTGGATCCGTGATGTCTACATAATGAATGCCCAGCATATATCAGCCAATATGAGCCCCATAAACACAGAGCATTCACTTTGAGAACCAGCAGTCGTTGATGACTTTGACCACACAAGACATGGCCCCGAATGCCCTGGTTTTCTAGCTACAACTGACACCCCTGATTTATTTTCTTGGTACACTGTGGTTAAGGTCCAAGACTGGCTTCACATGTGTTCGAACAGTAGATCTTGTTTTATAAGACATCATTATCACTGAGTGATGCAAAAGAAAAGATGGATGGTTTCACAGCCTTCTGGGTGGTACAAGTGTAACAACATCTGATTGTAAAAGGTTGGTCAAACATATAACATATAACTGACATGTGCAACTCATGATGCAAAATTTATTATTTGTCTTCTTGAGGAAAAGATTCAAGGCCAAGCATGATTAAAGGACAACGTACACAATCAATGGGCTGAGATCCAGTTAGTCCAGTCATCCAGTTAGTTTTATTGAAAGAATTCCATTTGGGTTCACCTGCCTTCCCTGATTTTTCTATAACTGTCATGATCATGATGATCTATAAAGCATGTATCAAACGCACAACTACCACATGTAATTGATTGTACATAGCTCCAGAAAAGACACCATCTGTGATATATCTCCCACCTTTATGGCTGATCCAATCCACTGTTGATTTCCCTTTTGCTGGGATCCAATTACTCCAATAGATTATGTGTCTCTGCGCAATGTGCAGACCAGGGCAGAGCACTCTCAGAGGGCTCTGAGATACTCTTACGGCCGTCTGTCATCACAGATAGCTCCCATCGAGGCCACCTCTCCCTGCCCACTGCCACCTCAATGTGATGAATCTGCACCCATTCAAAGCATCATTTGAACGCTGTCGGCCATGTTTCACATTCTCTTGACCCCATGGGGTCGAGACCCCAGTTTGGTCCGCCGTGCTCTTCCCTCTTCATCTGATCTTGGGAGACTGAAAGGGAATGGGACTGATAGATGCACTGCGAGGAGGGAGTAATGTATTGTGGTCCTTGCAGGCAACAGAGATGGGGTTTAAATGATCTACTACGCGGTGGTTTGTAATCTCGCTGATCAAATTTGCTGGGGATCCTCTCCCCACTGCCATCTATATATGGAGAAGTAATGGAGTCTACCAGAAGTGAACACAAGAGCTGTACTCAGTCAAGGGCCGTCGCACTCACTGCAGCGTATCTCAGACTGTTGATCTCCAACCCTCTACTGACACACAGAAAAGAATAGAGAACTTGTCCCCGCTGCAGCCTACAACTAATTCCTATTTGTTTGTAAAAGGCAGATAACGCGTGTTACATTAAACCGTGAATATTAAATCAATTACCATGATAAAATTACATTTTATTAACCAGGCAAATACACATTTTACACAGGGGACAGAAATGCAACAGATGTAGCGAGTATATAGTGTGTCCACCTGAAGCTAATTTGCCGTCCCTGGTGAAAGTATGTGTGTATGCACGCGTGCAGCATTAAAACTCATTTGATTTGACGCTATGTGACAGCATGTTCAGTTTTTTCAGATTTATCTTCTTTTCTTTAACAAGGACAATTTGTCGCACTGTATATAGGGTCTGAAAGATAATCCTCACCGTCACAGAGCAGCCTCTTGTTTTACCTTTATAACGAATGGTGCAGTTTGGTGATTGAAAGACTTCCTGACCTTTTCCTTGTTGTTTGTGGCATTTGCAAATCCCTGCCTCAGCCTCTCCCTCGACACAAAGGCGCAAGCTGATAAAATAATGCACATCAAGACGGTGTATGTATATTGTCAAACATTTACCCCGCCGTTCACTGCCAATTATTCTAATTACACACTTTGCAACTGTGCAATTTTCTGGAGAGGCTGCTATGGTGACAAGTGAAGAGTCGTATTCGCAGGCACTGCTTCCATTCTATCCTTAGCATTCTCTAAAGCCCTCAGAGGAGGGTGCTTGCTTTGTATAGTAAACAAGACTTCAGCGGATTATGCTATGAAGCTATTCTGTGGTTAGAGGTCCTCTGACATGGGGCACGTTCACCAAATCCTAAAACATTGCTGCTGACATTTTATAAGCCTAATAGCAAATAATGTGGAAATCAGTTATTGTGATGTACCGTATGTGGATGGCTACCAAACAACTGTCAGCTAAACAAAGTGCACTGTCTGTTTGTTTCCTGTGGCGGCATTGAGTGGTACAGTGATGCATGTGGAAAATCAGCTTACATAGTGTGTATTAGGATAAAGGAAGGTCTGAAAATCCATCCTTCCACTCAATATCTTCAAATGCTGTATGTAACAAAATGGTAAATATTGCAGCCTGAGTTGATTTTTAATAAAGAGCTGCTGAATGAATGTGATGCTGAACATGCGTTGTATTATCAGCTAACCTCAATTGAACTGTAGCTCTGCTTCCTGTAGTGAAACAGAGTCATGCATTATGGCTCTATGGCTGGATGTGAAAAAGCTAAAAGACCCTCCACTGCCTTCCCAAAAAGTCAGACTACCCTTCCTCCTTCAACAAAAAACAAAACAAAAAATAGTTTTGACTAGTTTCCACAAAGCTGATTGCTGGAGACCATTAATACAAAGCTTGTGATTGGTTTTAGAGTGTTTTGTTTCATGCCTTTTGAGGGGTTTGAGGCTTTTGTCGCAGAAAGGGGATAAAGTTTCTTGTTGATAATCTTTTTGCTGTTGATGTGTCTGCATTTTAATCCAGATTTCACATTAAAAGATACATATGAAGGAAAATGACTCTGCTAAAGCGATGGCTTACTGTCTCTGTGCAGCCCTTTTCCACCGCAGACGGATTGTAATGGAAGCAGAACATGTCGATTTAGTCAAGTATTTCCTAAATCCTTAGTTGAGGGTGTTTTTGAATAATAAACAAGACTCGAGCGGATTATACTTCAGACTCTTTCACTGTTGGAGGTCGGAACACCAAGGCCACGTTCGACAAATCCCCGAGCTTTGCCGCTGACATTTGATTAAGCCAAATGGAAAACAATACGGACATCACCGAATCTCACGCTCGCAGTTGAAAAAATGAGAAAAGACAGTGATAAACAAGCTCCCCTGAGCTAAACAATCCGATTGGACTTGACTGTAGTCCCCCTCAGACGCTATGTGGCCGAGTTTAATTATGATGTCACGCAGTTTGTTTTTCTCCCCTTTCATCCGGGCAGAGAGAGTGAGAGCAGGAGGAAAAGGAGAACAAAAAAGAACAAAATGAGACGAGACAACGTGACCAGAACAATAACATTACTGTGCCGACACACTGTGGTTTCTTCTCTCCTGCTGAGAAAGGGCACAAATAATGAAAGCGCACGTTGAGAAGGCTTCCTGACAGTACAATAGTTCGGCATTATGCCTGAATAGCACCACTCTTCCCTTCCCAACCCTTCTGAGCTCTGCCACACTTATCCTGTGACCCCCAAAGCCAGTCTGTGACTTTGAAGCACTGCAAATGGAGCAATCCACTCCTAATGACACTATTCAACAGTCCATCATACATTTTCTGCTAAACTTATCGCTACTGTTCGCTGCGCCCTTTGGAAGATAGCTTTATGTGGCATTGCTGTCTGCTTGAATCAGCCAGAAGAAATCTAGCAGAAATCAATAAGAAGTTTCTCATTATTCTTTTATTTTGTATGATAAATATGACATTAAAATGACTAAATGATATCAAGATTAGAAGTTGTTCCACGACTGAGGAGCTACATCTGCATTCATTTAAATGCATTTTAATTTCAGCTACTCAAATAGACGCTCAAACATGCGACATTAAGATAAAATTCAATCGATTTTCATCGAGGGAATGCAGGTCGACAATCAAAAAGCTTGTCTAAATGGACAGATATGAGGTGTTGATCCATTCCGGTGTGTTGAAAAAGGGCCCATGAATTTCAATCACATGTTTTGTGAACATAACCTTGTTTTACATACGGTAATCCGCAAGGCAGTCGCCGTAGGGAAGATCAATTGCGTGATAAAGGCAATTGCTTTAGGCAGCGTGTGTGTGTGTGTGGCTCCAACCAACCAGCTCCTTCACCTTGACTCCACGTATCAGCTGAAAAACCAACACAATTTCCCATCTTTTATGAGGATGGCACAAACAATTTGAGGCCTCCTCAGTCTGTACGGTCTATTTTAGAGCTTCCCCCTGCTGAAAACAGTCAGCCTGCCGATGTGCTAGCTTGGAATTGACTGAAACTCACTCCAGGCAAATATCAGAAGTTATTCCAGTGTTTTTGTTTTTTAAAATTAAACAATACAGTCTTCTTAGGCTGCAAAATAGGACACAACTTCGAGTTTTTCCATTTGATCTGGTGAGATTTTTTTTTAGTATCAAGCCCACCGCCCTCCTTCCTCCTCCTTCCCGAAAAACACTGTCAACGCAGTCCTCGTGCTTTTGTTCTGTACTCCTGACAATCAACACAAGCATTCTCATCTTTTATTCTTTTCTTTTCTGCTGCAGTCCCGAAAAGCTCTCAAGCATGATGAATAAATGATCAAAAATGTGAACAACAGTAACTGTTGGTATAAATCACCTCTTGGACTATTGGGTTTCATGTCGGGACCTAAGCTTTAATCAATAAGGGTAGTTTCATCCATAGATAAATATGGAGTTTGATGATGAAACCCGAGGGGACAGATGAAGGGATCCCATTGAATTATTCCTTTTGACTTGGTGTGATACTGTAGTGCTGCAAATCAACAAAAGGAGCGCAAACTTTCTAGATAAAGAAGTGACCGGAGTATCGCTTGGCAGCTGGGAGCAGTGGTGGAAAAGCGCTTCACTGTATCCCAACACGCCTGGAGTAAGGGTCCCCAGCTGAGCGGGGCAGCGCCAGTCGAGTCAAACGTATGCAAAAACCACTTTCAACAAAACCTTTGTTGCAAAGACAAAGAGATAAAAACAATGACAACAAACACAAATGCACATTTTGGGGTTTGAAGACAGAGCTTTGGTGTTTGGGGTTCCTCAGGACTGCAGCGATCCTGATCAGATGAGTGTGTATGTGGGTGTGTCGCAGCTCTTCTCCAGAGGTGTAAACAAGACTGTGTTCATGCCAGGAGTGCTGCATGCTCAAAGCTCATTCTTGCAAATCAGTTTCGAATGCTTTATTGAATGTGAAGCAAAGACAAAGCTGCCAAAGTGGGAGTAATAAAGAGATTAAAAAGAAAAAGGTAGAAGTCACGAAATCAAGAAAATAGCAGAAAGCGATGAATGCTTGCCCTGTGTGTGTATGCATGTGGATGTGTGTTAAGCGCCTGCATACACACACACTAAATTCTAGGCCGTCCAGCCGGGTTGACTGATACATACAAAAAAGGAGGAATAAATGAACAGCTATAAAGAAGCTGATGCAGACTTGTGTTACTCAGGTTCCACCGGCTGTCCTCAGGTCACGATATGAGGTGATACATTTCCCTGCAATCATCTCACATTTGGGCATTTCCTCAAGTAAATATGGGAGTTTTTCAATGTGTAATGTTTTTCAAACTCGGGGTGCATTTTTATGATAATGGGAAAATGCTCTTGTCTCTGAGCCTGTTTTGCGGGGCATGAGGTGAGGAAGTGTAGGTCTGCCTGTCGTTTGTTACAGTGGGGGCAGAGTCTCTTTACCGAAGCTCGCTGAGTCTGGACATAATCAAGGCTTTTCTTCATTTCGGATGTTTTAATGCGCTCAGATAATTTACACATGTGTTGGCCGAGTTCTGCTCTACAGGCAGTGTTTGGCGTCTTTCACTGGACATGCAGGATGTTCTTAAAGAACTCTGAGCAGAAGGATGGTGAGGCGCTGCTGTGGCCCTTCTTTGGCGAGGGACAGCAACACCAAGTCATCTGCATGCAGGACATCCCTTAATTTCTCCCATTCAGAGTGAGACCAGGGGCAGTGGAGTGATCTAATTGAGATGCAGATTCTTTAATGTATAAATTGAAGAGGACCGGACTAAGATTGCACCCCTGCCTCATCCCATGGCCATGGGGGAAAGAAGGATGCACACTTACTGTTGTGATCTTAATTGGAATTGAAGACCCTCTTGAGTTTAGTAGAACATGAATAGGCCTTTTCTGTTTTTCTGTATAATTCCTGCTCCATTAGGTGCGAAAATTGGAATTGTGAATCAGAGGGGCGTATGCAAATAGGACACAGGTAGACATGTTGTTCTGCATGTTTCTCTGGTAATTGTCAGCCAACTATAGGATTCTGCTTTTTTGAAGTTGTTCTGATTAATACCAAATAACCCCATGAGTCCCAATCGTCGGTGACTGTTTGGTGTTTAACTGATGGGATAATAATGAACCAGAGGAGCCGTCTCCTCTGGACCATGTCTCTTGCAAGACGGTGATATCACAGTCTTTTACCTCTCTCATAGAATCAGGATTTCTGCTTTTTAATCCAAAAGCAGATGATCTAAGGCCTTGAATGATCTCAGGTCTTGGTCTCACAGAAACCAGAGGCACTAATTCAGAGGTGGGCCAGAATCTTTAAATCGAGTCCAAAAATGGGCGGGCAGGCAAACAAAAATCAAAAACTGGTAATCAGTCAAGGTATCAAGCAGGCAGAATCAGGCGGTGAATGGCTGGAAAGCAACAATCTGGAAGAGGGTAGCCGGATCTGGCCGGTATTCGAATGAGTAAGCGATGAGGGTAATGAGATCCTGGTGTGGAGCAGACAGGAGAAAAGTAAGCAGAGTGCAGGACTGAATGACAGGATCTGTCGTGACAAAGCAGGTGAACACAGGGCCACAGGTATGAATGATGTCTTTTCATAAAAAATTTTCCTCAACCTCGATGGAAAATGTCACAAGGTCAAGGAAAAGATGTGAACTTTTCAACTGCAAAGTAAAGCAAAACTACCAACAAGCAGCTGATCAAACTCCATGCTATCATATCAACAATCAAAATCAACTTAAACAAATACACAAATATTCAGCATTTGTTTTGCACCCGGCATACATCCACTTGACAGAAAGGAGTACACAGCTCTTTAGTTTCTACTTTTTTTCCCATGCATGCACACACATCTCCTGCTTCCCTACGTACGATTAAGTTTTTTAAAACATCCAATCAACTCAGGATTGGTAGTCAGACCTGTCCCGTTTTCCCGTATTCCGCCCATCCCTCCAGCTGTCGTCTCATTTGGTCACATATTTTCCTGTGAATCTCCCACAGTTACATCACATAATGTAGGAACTTATTAACCCAAACCCTGTTGCTCTGATATTTTAAAGCAAGCGGTTGGCATTGATTTTAGATTCACTGTGTGCACAGCGGTAAGGGTGATGGCTAGGCCCAGTGCGTGGAAAATTCCCCATATTTCCAAATCCCAGTGTTGACAGGTATGAAGGTTGTTGTGATGTGATGTGCTTCCTGGCTTATTTTCTTTTTAAAACAGTAACCACGTACCTCGTTGGTGAAGGCATCTGTAATTTTACAGCTATTAGCGGCACTTTGCTCGCGGGCTTTTCTCATTTTAATGCGCTCCCTCTCAGCTCTGCCTTTCCTCTCCTTCTCTTTCTCCCGTGCTGTCCAGTTTTTCGATCCGCTACTCGGCCATGTGCGCTCCACGCACTGACCCGACATTGCGTTGGAGTCGCGTGACAGACGGAGATCACATCAGGTCAAAAGTAGGAGGGGGGAGGCTGATGGTCTGCAGTTCTATTGGGCTGTATAGTCCAGTTTCCCTTTCATTTAGCATTTTAGCACTGGCACTGACAATCCAGGCCAATCAGCTCGCCAGGCCACCGGGAATTCTCCTGGTGCTCCTGATGTCCAGCCCGAGTCTGGCTGTCAAGCATGCCAGCAAAGGCAGGTCTCCCTCTGTCTCTGCTGTCCATCTGCTGTCAGTGGAGGTTAATGGGGACAAGATTTACAGGAAGTTAAGTGACTCTTTCAGTGACCAGTTCACTGACTTCTTTCTTTTAAAGGGTCATAAATATATTAGTGAATCCAAATGCAGAATCAGGAATAAGGTGAATTAAGAGAATTTCTGAGAACAGGCAGCAGGGAATGAAGGTGGACTGAGCAGAGGAAGCTGGCTGAAGCAAAGGGCCACTGTGACCGCGACCAGTCGTATTTCTCCTTGCTTGTTTTGACTATTTAGTTGTTAGGAGTTGACTCAGTGAGATTTTTCACTTCATTAGCCAGTTCTTCCCAACAATAGATCTAATGCTTAGCACACATAATTGCTTGTGTTTTCAGGGAGAAAACAACATCTCCCCTTAATAATAAGCAAATACAAAGTCTGATGTTTAACAGTTCTTCCAAGTAGTTACACTGAACTTGTGTGTTCATCTTGCATCTTTAATTGTGCGGAAGAGAGGGAAATCCACTTTTTATCTCTCTGATTGCTGGATCTTTTGTTGTGAAAAGCATCAGTACAGTATGACAGAGCAACAGCTATTAAGGATTATGTAATCATTTAATTTAGTTTTTTTTCTTGGCTTATGCTTCATCACAAAAATATAATTTGCAGCATTCGATTATTTTAGTGCTCTCTGGAGGCACAGTGGGACCATCCTGGCAGCTATTTCTGCAGTGTGAAAGGGTGAGAAACAGGAAGTGCTGGACCTGCTAATGACTCCAAAGTAGTCAAGACCCTGTTGAGTTTTTTTTTTTTTTTTTTTTTCTCTTTTAAGTGTTTTGATTTTTTCAGACCAGTCTGGCTAGACTCTCACCGACTGCTCCGTGAAGAGAAGTCAGACAGTGACCCTGGCACCAGCCAGCCAAAGTTCAGCTCAGGCGGGAAAGAGACTTAACTGGAGAATTCACTTTGAACAGAAAACTCCCCTTCACACAGACTCCTACAATACTGCACTCGCTCCACTCTTGATAAGCTGCTATATGCATTTAATTGAAGAGATAAATCAAAATCTGTGAAATGGCAATGCGCCTGCACCAGTTCACAGAAGTATGCAATTAAAATGAAGTCATTCATTTCCCCCACTCACATTTTTTTTAAATCAACAATATCTTCTACAAAGTACATTCAAATATATGAGCAAAGTATTTTCTTTATTTTTTGGGGATTGAATGTCAGTTTATTCATCATGGTATACTTCTCAGCCTGTGAAAACAGTTGTATAAACCTCTGAGGCTCTGCAGGAGCTTTGTCAGTTCTGACAAAATAACCCCTGTGATGTCATCAGGGTTATCTCGGCTCTCAGATTTAAAACGGACAGCCTGCCTTACAAACTGGGGTTGTGTGAGTTGAAATATGTGGCGTTCACCGGGGCCAGGGTGGGTCAAATGACTACACTGAGGTGCATTAAGGGGAAGCGCGGAATCTGAGGATTTTCGGTTTGACCCATATTAGCGAATAAAAGTCAGGATATCTCTGTGTCTGCTGCACCAGATTAGACCTGTTTTTTTTTCTTTTATCTTGTCTTATGCAAGTCTCTCAGCATTACAGAATGGAAATTCAAAATTCTGGAGTACTACTTCTCACACATGTGGAAAATGTTTAATTGCCCATTTTTTTAACTGGTTAATTGAACAGTATGTGTATGTGATGCTATGTTCAGCTGTGGTTAAGTCTGTGGTGAGCTATTCAACACATACATTTTTAAATGTAACAAAAAAACCTAAACTCAAAGGTCCCTCAAGCAGTTTTTTGAGGATTCCAAAGACGGGATGCAGTTTAAGTCTAATAAAAAGACCTTTTTGAGATTATAAATCCTTTCCCCAAAGGTCAAGATTTAAATTCCATTTCAATACATTTATAATCTATATTTAAACTCTAGCCTCTGTGTCAAAGACCAAAAAAAAAAAAAAAAAAAAAAAAATTGAACATTATATTAGTGTCTTAGGCTTCAATCAGTTCAGGCACAACAATCACCTCGTTTTGACAAAAATAGATGCAGGCATGTTCACTGTGATGGACTACCTCATGCTGGTTGAACTGCCACTTCGTTCAGGAAAGTGCAAGAGAACACATACACGGGAGGCTTTATTAAACAGATTGTGAAAAACTGTATTTTCACTAAAATGTCAGTATCTTAGTCCCCAGCTGAGTAAAAACTCCATTAGGCATTAAGGCAATGTAAAGAAAAATACAAGGTAGAGTTCAAATAAGGCAGCGGTTCCATGAAATGGCTTCATAAAGTGATACGCTACATGTCCACACATTTTTCTCTCCCTGCCTGCGTTATTTGCCAGTGACTGAACAAAATGTCAGAACGGTCCACCTGGAGAGTGCCGGGCAGATGGAGAGGAGTCTCTGCTGGAACTCAAACCTCTTGACAGCATGGGAGTTCAGGAGGCTTGCACAAAACGCCTGAAGGGAACTGAACAGGAGTCCAAAAAAAAATCTACACATCACAACTGAGGTATTCACTGTGAGGTGCATTTATGTGGAAGAAGAGAGCATGACCAAAGGTATGAAGACAGTTGAGTTTTTTTTTTTTTTTTTTCATCCTTGATTACCAGACGCAGAGGGTCGGACAAACAAAGAGAGGAAAGGTGTGACTTGCTGTCGCACTCTTAGCTGGCTCGCTAGTGTTTGATTACACCGGCACTGCCCAAAAGAGCAGTCTTTTTGGAAGAATGTAGACAGGAAAATATCCATTTTACAAAATTCACAGTGGAAATGCTGCAGGGCCTGTGGGGATTTTTATCAGTACAAAAAAACAGATGCTGTGTATGTGGTTAAAAGATGCAGAAGTTACAGCATGGCGGATGTAAAAGCACACAGTGACCTATTGGGATTCTGGTTCTCAAAGATTTGTGAGGGTTTTACTTGTGAATTGAAAATAATGGTCCATTGGGACAACAGTGGCAGCAAAAACATTCACTTTCACTTTTAATGCTACATGATCAAATGCATTTTATATAAGTGGTGTTCTCTCCTCCTGCAGCAGCTTCATAGTTTGCTCTTCTTGAAATAATAAAGCACATGCTCTGCATATTCTTCCATTTTTTTTCTTGCCCTTTCATCCTTTTGGTTTATTTTTGGAAGTAAAAAGATTTTACCTCAGTGAAAATCGTTAGCATGCCGTATGTGCTGTAGATTTTATTGTTTTTTATTGTTTTTGGCTCACTTAATAGCCCCTTTTAAAATGATTGATGAAAGCACCACCTGCAGAGGCCTGTTCTAACATTCCTGTTCATAAGTTGCCCAAGACTGTATCTCTCCACTGAAAATATGGATCACCAGCCATAAGTTCTCATCTGCCTCACACGTTCGTGAGCAATCTGCCCCATAAGCCTGTTCCTGTTCTTATGGAATTAAGTGCTCTCTGCTGGTGGGCTGGCAGGCGTAGATGTTTTTTTTTCTTCTCCCCCTCCCCCAATTACACAGAGGAGGGATCTCTGTGGGGGCTCAGGTCAAGTTCTGCAGGTTTCAAGCCCTTAAGGGCTTGTTATGGATCTCAAACTCATCTCTGTGAGCTGTCTTAACTCCTGCGGTCGACGCAGTTTCGACCTTTCCATCCAAGACCACTTCTGCTATGGGGCGCAGAAAGGCGGGGGTGTTATTCCTATTTATTTTTTCCCCAGCGCTGCATTTATGTTGACAGTTAATTTAAGCGGATCAAGGTGTCCAGTTGCCTTGTCTAAAGCAAAGGCTTAGTATGACAAATAGCAGGGCAGTAAACTCCAAAGTCTATCTCTTCAGCTGCACTGCCCACTCTCTGTCTGCGAAGATTAACCTTTCCGGCTCCGGTGACACGGTTTCGATTATTTCCATAGTCGGCCTCACAGCGGCGTGTGCAGAGAGGGCGCAGCCTGGATTCACAGGATCCTGACAAACATCCCTGTTTCAATTTAAGAAAAAAAAAAAAAAAGAAGAAAGAAGAAGTGAGACCAAAGACTGAACTGCAGAGAGAGAACGCCAGAGAGAGGCAGGGAAGATCGCCACCGCCATGTTCAGCTGCAGTTCAGCGGATCAATTAAAACAGCCTCGTTTTACGGTTGTGTGTCTTCTCATATGAAGGGGTGTGACTTTATCTGACATTTCTAAAGCACAATATCATCGGGACAGGTTCAGGTTTGAACTGGGAAATGTTTAGCGAATAGTTTTTGCTAATTTGCAGGACTGAGAAGCAGAACTAAAAGAAAAGAACCTTGTTGAAGCCTCCACACACCTGCTGTTAGTACATTCACTGACAAAGAATGCATTTCAAACACTTACGGTTGCAGGAAATGAGACTTGTGCTGGGTTTCAGCTGTTGTTTTGTACTGATTCACTTGAAAAATGGATCCTGTTTGAAATTAAAAGGTCCAAAATGTTAAAAGTTTGGACCATATGAATGTGAACCTGTAAATCAACGCTGCATGTCGGTCATGTTTTACCTTCATTTTCATGTCACCTGTGAAAGGAAAGATTTATGAGAAGTCCACACTCTCATTTAGACAACCTTGAAATTTAACAATCATCCGCACAATCAACCCGCTCGCCGAATCACCAACTCTCAGCCTTGGCTTTGCTCGTTCTCTTTTCCAGAGAGTTTTAAATACGGTGCCGGCATAATCAGTTTGCAGTCCACTCCAGCCAAACATAATTAGGAGGAATGTATTAGGAGCTGCATTGTGTAGTTTTGACGGCTCCTTGCTGAGCTTGGAGAGAACTAACCACTGAATCAGCCTGCCACTGCCCGTGTATAATGCCATAAGATGTCTTTATAATGGGGATGCTCGGGGAAAGTAAGACATGGTTTTTTAGTATTGACATAAAGTTAAAGTTCAGGAGATCCTCACACAGGATTTGATAGCGATGTAATGATTTTCTTTAACTATCTCCAGATAGTCATCACAAATTACGGTCCAAATAGGAGATTTGTCTTTTATTTACTAATGACATTGTATTGTACATTTAGTGCGCTATCAGGAATCTGGGCTTGGGATGTGACAGTGTTTAAGCAAATCTGAACCTGCTTTTTGGATTTTAATCATTTTCAAATAGATTAAAGGAATAGTTCACTGGAATTTTGTTGCTCTGAGTTCAGCTAAGCTTACCATCTCCTGGCTGAAGCTTCATATTTGGTGGTATTGGTGGAACAAACAGGAATCTTTTCCAGAATTAAATAATTTTACAAAAGTTTCTAAAAAAAGCTGAATTAAAATGTTGATCCAAAATCTCACTCTACAGGGATCTAAAACCATGGACGCACCTGCTCATTTTCAGATTCAAACGTGATCATTAACCCAAACAGGAAGTCATTTATTGACTCATTTTTCTATCCAACTACTGATAAGATATGGCAACAATGCTCTAACATTATTAAATGAGAGGGATTACAGTGAAGATGTGTCTTTGCGTCATTGCAGGATACGGTTAAAGTAATGCATGACAAATATATCATTGTCTGCTGTCAGAAACTGCATTCTAACACAGCTTTAAAATGGATGTGGTCCGCCAGCTATAATCCTCACACAGGTCAGGCGTGCTATAAGTAGCAGATGACACACGAGGGGATGACTTAGTTGCCTTTGGCTACGATTAATGTAGTTCATTTCTAATCATTGTTCTAGGAACATGTTGAGTGGAAGACAGTTTGACAACTGTCAAAGTGCATCATATGCAGCAACCTCTGCATCTGAAGAATGAAGCCAACGCAGAAATGCCCAAAAGTGCAGTTCATCAAATAGCCACTTGAGGCTGGTTCAGCCATAGACCGCCACAGGCATTAAAATGCCTAGCATTACAGCAGAAATAAACATGTTTACAGCCTGGTGCAACAAACAGTTTGGGTCTATGAGATTGAATTTTTATTCAATTCACCCATTAAAATAATATTAAGGCTTAGACTTGTGCTTTGAGCAACAGCGAGCCACTAGCTTTCAGCAACCAGGCTTCATTTGGCCCATCTCAGTTCCACCTCTTTGCCCACTTTTGGGTTAGCTGGGAGTTAGGCAGAGTAAGGCTTCAGAAATGTATGGGTGACATCACAGAGCCTATGTCCATGTTTTATACAGTCCATGCTTATTCCACAGGATTCTTCCTGTACCTTCCTCCTTCTCTCTCTGATCCAGTCTTCTTTGCTCTGTCACACATTCCACAATTTCTCTTGTCCTCACAGTTCCGACTATTTGCTATCATCCTTTCCTCTTCAGACTCACAGGTCTGCTTCTCTGCTTGACTAGTTGACATATCAAGTTGGATGTCTGCCTGCCGCTTTAAGCTTATCACCAGTGACAACAGCATAGTGAATCCTGCCCAGGCCACTAAGCATCTCGGTGTGATCCCTGGCAGCAAATTGTCATACGAGGCCCTCATCGCAGCCACAAAACCTTCCTGCAGATTTGTGCTCTAAAACACTGGTCAAACCACAATCTTCACGCACCAGGGGCACAGATCGCCTTGTCTGATCTCTAATCATCTCCTGTCTGAAATTCCAGCACAGAGGGACTCAGATGTCCAAAGTATTTTCCTCAGCTGCTGCAATTCTACAGCTACCCGTGGTCTTCAAGCCCCCATATTTCCCAATGGCAGCCACTCCTTGCAAAAAGCTTACCCCGTTTCATCACATTCAAGCTGATGTGAGTTTACAAGGCTATAAAGAGAACACCGTTATACCTCCAGGACATTGTGAAGCCCTCCATACCACCCATTTCCCTCTTAATACCAAATGCTCAGCTCTGTCTGCTTTGTAAAAACACAGACATTGTCCCACTCAGCCTTGGCTTTTCTCCCACCTGACAGTGAACATTGGAGCCGACGCTGCAGCAGAACAGTCACTCCCCATTCTGCCTGCATAAGCTAGAAAAACTAATCTCTTGAAGAAACACCCAACATTCCATGTATTTTTTTTTTTCCACAATGTTGCCAAACTAATTGAAGATCACCACAGTGGTTTTCCATTTCTTTGAATTATTCTGATATTTTTTAGTTGTTTCTCTCAAGCCTTCAAGCATGCTGCTGCATTTGTCTTTTTTAGGGGTGTTGCAGGTGGTGGTGAGAGGTAAAGACAATATAGGCTGAAAAAAAAAAGAAGAAGAAATGAAGAAAAAAATCCTTACTTCCATCTATTGTCACAGAGAATGTGGGAGTGCTGGCTAACAAGACGGATGAGCTCCCTGCATTGGGCAGGACATAGGGTAGTGGGACTCTAATGTTCACTGAGATGTGGCTCTATCTTGAGCTCATTCACTGGACTCTAAAGGGAGCATTCCATGTGAGCAAACTGAGGAAAATAAAGAGATGAGAAGAAGGGACAAGGCCTTACCATTTTTATTCTTTCTTGACTGTATAATTCACGGTATGCTATACATCTCTTTAGAGGAGATCCTTCCTTATTTCCTCAGCCATATTGCCTGCTTTGTGTCTGTTGCTGTTTGCCTTGTGTGGCATCGCCGACTAAGATCTTGCAGGATCACAAATACAATATCCCTGCACCCTGAATGAAATACCCTTTGATTTTAACCATGGCTCTCAATCCCCGAGTCATTTTGCATAGAACTCTACTGAATTCCCCTTTCCACAAATTAAACCACAACTGTATCCATCTGTTTTCAGATTACAGTCTTGACAGGTGTGCCAAGCGTCAAGCAGCTGCACGTTAACCTCATAAGACTGTTTTCAGTGCTCCATGGAGGCTGTACAGTCCATTACTGGTTCTACTTTGGCATTGCTCATTACGTTATATGACTGGGTGATCCCTAGTTGTGACGAATATAGGTCTTGGTAGCAAGCAATGGGTTTCCATGGACACTGCCAGTCTTCCCATGCTGGAACTCACCCATAGGAATGGGGCTCCAGTTACACTCAGCCAAAACCCTTCTCTCTGCCTGTGCTATCATCGACTACGATACATCAGACTTGACTCCCATGTCTAGAGGCTAGGAGACAAGATAAAAATAACAATTTCTCTTTGATTTTTTCAATTTCTTTCAACTTTTATGCAATCACAGCTGCTCCAGCTTTAAAGTGAGACAATGTAGCTTTTGAGTGAGGAATTCTTTCTCTTACAAGTGAAAAGCAGAAATGATGAAGAACAAAATGCACCGTTCCTCAAGTCAGCAAATTTGGTGGTTTTGCCGACATAACCTTTCTTGGTCTGGTATGACCTGTAGCTTAGGCTTGGCTTATGTGAGCTAATCGTTGTAAAATGTAGCTCAATATTGCCATGCAACTGACAATACTGAGTGTGTTCACTGACTCTTGTGTCTTGACTATATTAAAGCACTTACCATCACCTGGCAACAGTGGCTGCTATTTACCAAAGGTTGCAAAGCATCATTTTATATTCTCTGAAACATCTGGTGGGGGCATAACTTAATCCCTCCTCAACTGCAGAATGTGTTAATTGTGTTGATGTGGAAGAGGTGTAGAATTGTGTTTGATTTGCTAGGCATAAAGGAGGAACTGCAAGAAGTGAGCAAGACAAAGTGATTTCAGTTATGCGAGAATCATTTGCTGTTGACAACATAAATGGCACAGTGAGCCGTGTGCGGATTATTCAGTCGAGCAATATCCTGAAACTGATGTAGACAAGAGGTTTTATATGTTTCCAATGTTCTGTTGTGTTTTGGTGACAAGAGAAAGTGTTCAATTATAGTTCGAAAGTGCCAGTATTTGTGTTACAATGAGAGTTATTTTCTGCCGGTGATGATTAGTCAGCAGCAGTATCAGCAAATAATCAGCAGGTGTCAGTGTCACTATGCAAACAGTGTATGTGAGCTGATGGTCACAGGAGTCTTGCAAGAGAAAATGAGACTATGAGACCCTCGGCGTGCAAGACGGAAACAGAATTCGCTGTGTCGACCACTGTACTAAAAGTTTGCGCATATTGCAGGTAAGCTAGCGTGACTAAACTAGGTTTGCTGTGCTAATACTATATTTAAGCTGTATGTAAGTGACACTAAGTGACATTTGAATGTGTTTGTCGAGCGACTGTGTTCTTTGTATGTAGCTAGCAAGTTAGCTGTTTCACCTGACAGCCTGAATTTACTGCATTGTGACCGCTGTACTAAAATTCTATTTTGTGCATATTGCAGAGTCCATATCATTAAATGTGTTGCACCAGACTGAGCACTTGTGCCATCATTCTGTAACCCGCAACATGTACTGTCATTGTTCTCACAGGGTTTAAGGTTATTTGCTGTAATGCTGCAAAGATAAATTGCAACTTCTGTATGAATATTCCTTCAAGGTAACACACTGTTAAAACATCAATCTGTCCCTCTTTTTCAGTACAGTTTGAGTGTAGTACAGATTTTATTTACATGAGCAAAATCAGAATTACACAAATGACTGTGGATAGGGCCTTTGGCCAGCAAGTGCTTATTTACATGAGGAGTATACACAGGAAGACAGAAAAGTGCTGTAGTCATGAGCGATGTCATGATTTCCACTTATGCATACGTCAAAATTTATTTGTTTTTAATGAAAAACCATATCAAGATGCAAAAATGTATCTTCGATGTATCAAAAGCTAAATGTATCACCTGATGAATGTTTATAGATTTTTCTTCTTCTTTCTTTTTCTCTTTTGTGTTTTGTCATTAACATCTTCAGCCAGTTAAAACACTGCTTGTTGGCTGCCTTCTTCAAAAACTCCGCCATTTCCCTGCTCCAAAGAAGCAAAGGAACCTGTTGCTTTGACCTCTGTGGTCATACAAGACTTGGAGTGCTTATTTTATATCTTCACTGACCCCTTTTAGATCCACTGCAGTTTCCCTACAGAGCTAACAGTGGAGTAAAATCACATCCCAGAGCAGCTCCAAACCAAGCCGTCCCAGCTCACTGTGATCAATTCCATTCTACTGGCAAGACACAACATGTGAAGCTTGAAAAGCAAATGTTGGACACGTTCAACCTCAGCAGTGGCCTGCTCCAGGGACATGCACCTTCCCCTGCGTTATTCTCATTCCACACCAGTCTTTCTGTGAAGCTCCTGAAGTTTGCTGACAGCACAACTGGTCAGCTAGTCGCATTGCTTTATTCATGCTGGCGATGAGTCAGCATGCACGCATGAGGTGGAACAGCTGGCTGTCTTGTTCAGCCAAAACAATCTGGGACATACTGCAAAAACTGTTAAGATGAGGGTCGGCTTCAGGAAAAGCTAATCCTCCTTTGCTTCCCATCAGCATCAACATTTCTACACTGAGAGTTTTCAGTCACTTTGAGCTCCCAGAACTCAGCTTCTGCAAGATCTGAAATAGGGGAGTTACATCAGCTCAGTCCTAACAAAAACTCAGCAGCAATCATTGCGTAAGTCTTCTCTGCAATCACTGTGTTTGTCTGAGACATCCACCCAGTCTGATAGAACCAGGCAGTGAGGGAAATCAATGGCAGCAACTCATCCACCCTCCAGGACCTGTAGAGCACCAGCATTAGGAAGAATGCAACAGCTCTCCTCCTTCTGGGGAGTGCTTATAGAAATGTCAAGACCAAGACCACCATGCATGTCTCCCTAATGAACAAATATCTGCACAGCTCCCTTGACCTGTCACTCATGCTCTTATTAGTAAGCAGATGTTGCCTACAAGACAAATCCATTTCATGTGCATGCTGTGTGTGGAAAGACAAAAGACCGTGATTCTTAAGAGGACACATGGAAAACTATTTTTTTGTTCATCTAAAATTGATAAGTCCAGTTTGTCTGTCTGTGGATAGAGTACTCAACCCTCTGCTGCTGAGAACACAGTTTGCAGTTTTTATGTTTTAATTGGTAATTAATAACTCCCTTTGGCTAGACAATATAAATACACTGCCCAACAAAAGAATTTCATTTCAGCAAATATAGAAAATCTTTGGGGCCTCATTAAGCAGAGATGGCATGCTCGTCTCTCTTCATTTACACGCAGAAAAAAAAAAATCCCAGCTTTAAAACTGGTATTTATACAAAGACTAAATCTTTTATTCAACCAAGGATTAGTCCTCCAAGCCAGCAGGACATCATAAGATTCACTAATTCCTAAAAGAACAATGTCAGACTTTGTCTATCTGTCTCTCACTTGTGCTTATTTAATAAAGCAATCGCCAAATCTGGGGATTAAATGTGAACCAGTGCTGATCATCTCTCAGATCTTATACATGCTGTGACTTCCGTATAGCTCAGCGTGACAGTGAGGGATCAAAAATGGGGGTATTAGATTCAACTAGAGACCAGCTGCAGGAGTATGGATGAGTTGTGGGACCAACACCTAATTTTAGGTCATTCTGTGGTTATCATTCAAACACATACCCAGTGTTTCATCATTTTTAAATTAAATAAATGAACATAGGCCTCAAGGTCATACAGTCTCCCTCTTCCCATGATGGACCATTTAAAACCTCTCGCAGAAATCAAGCATATCTGTTCAGAGAGGTTTTGCAAGAAGCCTTATTTTCATTGTACCACCACGTGCAGGACTGTGAAAGAACATTTGAGACACAGCTTTTGATTCGAATAAAATGGACTGCCCTTATGGAGTCACAGTCATTACTGTATGTTAGTAATAAATGGCAGTGACCTTTTCCTTTAGTCAATGACTGGGCCTAAACAACACTAGATGAAAACAACAGACAAAGCTGAGGGGAATCTTAATGTTGGTCATTTTATTTTGTGTATCCCACATTGAGTATAAATTCAGAACGTGTCAGCCTTTACATACCCATTTTCATTGTGCTTACAATCAACATCCCCGTTGACAATATACTCTCCCGTGAGTAATGGAATGCAATGGCTCAACATCAATTTTGAGCTCTTTGGTATTTTTCTCAGTTCACCCTGGCTTGTCGCCCTGGAAGAGACAAGCAACAGTAGAACCTATTAACATGACAATGATTAATATGGCCAGATGAACCCTGTACCGTAAATCATTCTTAAAAGTTGATGCCCAGGATGTTGTGTAATTACATGATCACAAATGACCCTGACAAAACAGTCATGGGAGTGCACCGGAGATGATATTTAATGTTGATTTATGATGCTGTGTTACGTTGGCTCATCTTACTCCTGCACGATGTGTCGAATTTGGAGATTTAAGTGCCTTGTGTGCTGGAGAGCAGTGAACCCAGTCTCTGTTGATAGATATAAATGCAGAAATGAATCATCTATTCAGATATCATCATAAATACAATAGACATGTTGGCAAAAATTGGCGAAATGGCTGAAATTGAAAATGACCAATATTCCAGTTAAATACATCGTACAGGAGGAGCTTGCTGTGGATTTTTTCCATAAAAGAATGTCTTAAGATATAAAATGCTAACTCCAGTAGATTTGTGCATTGTTTTGCTCAGCTAATTATTTTCTGCAGTCATAAAATACGTCATATATTTTACATCTGCTGCTTTATGTCATGGCCACATACCATTTATGAATGCTATCAACTGCTCCTAACTACTATAGCCCAGGGGCAAAAGGTCTCCATTGTTTTTTGTTAAGTTCACCCAGAGTCCGAGCCATTCAATTTTACATCTGTATTCAGAAGATGTCTCAAATCATGGGCTGGAATTGTCCGAAGGACACGGCTCACAGTGGTGGGTCAATCATAAATCTCGAGAGCCAGGCTGACCCCATGCCTCCTCTGGAAATGACACTGCCTGACAGCCTGAAACTAATGATGCTTTCCAGCGGCCCTCATCAACTCATAATGTCAAATACGTAAATGTTTACGAGCAAATGGCCAAAAGTGTAGAAGTGCCAGTGTGAAACCAGGGCAGGGGTTTACAGGAGGAGTTCTACAGTAAGACATTTCACTTGTGTGTGTGCACTCCAGACAGTACCAATCAAACAGGTGTTGGGTTGTTATGAGACAATATCTCATTTTTGAAATGTTTCCTGAATCATATCTTTTATGCTGCAGTTCAGGGAATATCAATCAGTGAGTGTTCATTCATTTCAGGAATGGCTTTTATCTTTTTATCTATCTCCATTCCCTGTATTGCTTTGTGATTAAAAACATGTCATGCTCCTGGGGTTTGCGTGTCACTTTTCCTGTTTTATTTTGAAAGTTCACTCTTCTTCATGTGTCATGTCTTGTTTCACTTTTCCTCCTTTGTGATTGCTGATTCGTTTCGCCTGTCCCTCTTTAGGCTTCCCTCTGTGTATTTCTCTGGTGTGTACTTGTCTGTGTTTGCTGCTCATGTCTCATCAGTATTCCTGCCTGTGTTCCCCGTCTCATATCGGTTTGTTATTAGTTTTTGTATATCTCCTTTGTTCTTGGGTTTTGCCTCGGCCTGTTCCCTCAGTTTTTGTTGCCTGCCTGTTTTGTTTGACTGGAATGAGCTTTTCTGTTATTAAAGCTTGCGTTTTCCTTCTTCTGCTGCCTTATTGGTCTGCATTTGGATTCTTTTTTGAACTTCTAAAACACATTTCCACACTGCTCACAAGAAGAAAACTGGAGTTTACGACATCCACTGTGACACTTTGCAATGGCTTCTTCATTGGTCTGGTTCCAGTGGCATAAAACCAGCAATGAATGAGTGCAAATATCTGGTAAATTGAGCATATTCACATATTTCCCAACTCCTAATGGAAGTGCCTGACCACTTCATTAACTGACCAGTGCTGCAAAGGATTCACTGTACATGTCCTCCAAATTTGGGAAAAAGACGCTGTATTTCTTTAAACATGGGACAGAATACTTGACTTGTTTTGATGTATTTGGTCTAGAAATGCAGAAAAGAGCAATGGGCAGGGCACCACTGATGATTGTTACATCTGACTCACATCTTCAAGGACACATATTTGTATGCGTGCAAACTTGCATTCATTTAAACTAGAATTTCAGGTGATTTTTATCAAGGCTTTTGCTCACAAACATATGTGCACAGCTATATGCAGGAAGAGTGACCAACAAACTGAGACAGGCTTACTGACTGGCTAACAGATTGGCAGGCAGACATAGTGACAGAAAAATCAAAGTGATTTACTGACAGAAAGCCAGAGAAACTAAAATGACTGACAGGCTGTGAAACGGGCAAGAGGACTTCTGCTTAAGGTATTTAATAGAACTGAACTGATAGGATACAGGTTCTCTGGGTATGTGTGGATGCATGGAAGCTCTGATAACCAGCTGGTCAGCTTCAACTTAATCAGGGCGTCAAAAGTTGTGAGGGAAAGGGAATAAAGGAAGTGTTCTGCCTATTCTCATTCAACTCCAGATTGAGCTGTTTATCAGAGGAAAGTGGCGAATCTCTTGGCAGAGTGACAGAGCAAGAGTGAAAGTAAGAAGCTGAATGAATAAGTGCTATTGTCACATGTCAAGCTTGCCTGGGTTCCTTCGCCTGTTCTGAAGATGCAACAGAGCTACTGACTTAAGCACTGTATCAAAAGCAGACATTTCTGACAGGAACAAGATGCTACTTAAAGCTTTTATCGCACAATTATTTCAGTGTGAGGTGGCATTTAGTACAGTGTAGAGACTGGCCTTTGCAGTGTAGCTGCACTTAATCTGAGTGCTTCATAAACACTTCCTTATCTTGTCCAGGTGTAAAATCAAGTGGAAGTAATGAAGGCTGCATATTTGGTGGCCCACATAAATGAACTGTTCTGTGATGCGCAGCGATACATGCAAATTAGGACTGTAATAAAATGTGAGCAAGGCTAACTCCCATGCAATCTTGATAAAATTCAACTATTAAAACACCATACATAACCAATTTCAACAATTTTACTCTCTAGGATGGAGCCAGGTTTTGAATTTGACCCTTAACAGCACTGAATTTTGTCATGACAGCAGTTCAAACAGCTGATAGTTGCCCAGGTGTTGAAATATCCTATGTGGTTTGGAAAAAACACATCATAAATGTTTATTTTTCAATGCCCACTTGTTTTGCAGCATTAAAATGGGATTCAGTGTCATGTGACTTCATGCATTATTCAAGTGTATCAGCAGCTTTGTGAAGAAGACATATTGTGAATCTTAAATAAAGGTATCGGCCCAGTTAAGGTCACTGTAGGATGATGCTTATCATGTTTGGTGGATCATGTTGTTTTTAAACTTACTGAGCAGAACACATCAGCCAGTTAAGCCTTGGATCATTTTGACCCCTATGTGAAATGTTTAAAATATAAATTTAGCTTTCACATAAGCTCTCCATCTGTGCTTGCTTCAGATTTCTGGGACTCAGGGCAAACCAGAGGACATCAAAGTGTCTTTATGAACCCACTCGCTTTAAAGCACAACATGCCCACAGCGGCTCCACATCAGACACTTGATGATGGGTTTTCTGTCAACAAGCATGTGGCGTAATATGCAAGGTTACTTTTCCAGTTCTGGTCTGTCACGAAATCAACTTCAGCTCATAATTTGCCCTGAAACCTGATCACTTTCCAAAGTTTCTGAAGTGTTGACTATCAGAAGTAAATGGTAACAGCTACTCGTTAATGGTGCAACAAGCCCCCTTGTAGCCTCCTTAAAATGCAGAGGTGTTTCTCTCTGAAACCAAAGGAAGCCTAACTTATCTTTGCTGTCATAAAAAAATACATAAAACTTTTACTTATTTTACTTACTTACTTATTACTTATTTTAAAATGGTGGCTCATTCTTCCCCTGTTTTAAATTTGTTTTCCTCAAGATCTCCTCTGGGTTCTTACAGCTGGTAAATGATAAGTTTGTGTGGTCTGTGCACTGCAGGTGGCCTGTAGACCTTTTTCACAGCACACATTTGGACATGGCACAGCAGGAGAGAGGGCACAGGTGTCCGCTGATTGCACCTGCATTCCATTTAGATGTGCTCAGTTCAGGCTTTGGTATTGTTAATGCTGGCGGACTGGCATGGCTTCCAGGGATACCTAAATGGAACAGAGCCATCGTTAACATGATAGTTACACTTGTGCACTTCCTTTCTGAGCAAGCTCTCCTGCAATATTGTTGAAATGTGAGTGATGGACCCTGGAAAAGACATTTTTAAGTGAAAGGTGAAACTTTGGCTTCAAGTTTTGCTGTGTTGCTCATGATAGAGGCTAAAGGAAGTTGACCAGCAGCAATGAAGACCGCAGTTCTGTCAACAAAGATGACCTTCACAGGAACACATGCAGTGGGACCTTTCATGACTTTTAATGGACACTTCCTCTCCACGAAAGAAAGGACAGAGTACTTCAACCTCAAAAAGGTAAGTCAGATCCACCACCACCTACCTGTCTGTCTGTCTGTCTGTCTGTCTGTCTGTCTGTCCGTTCATCCGTCAGTGTGTATTTAACTGCTTGCTGTCTTCTTGCTGATGGTTTTGGAGGTCTTCTCATGCTGTTCTGTTGCTTTGTCTGGACAGTGAGGTTGCTGTGTTGTTACTGCTCTACACACACTCTCCATGAAAAAAGGACAGAGTATTTCAGCATCAAAAAAGTAAGTCAGATACACCACCTGTCTGTCTGTCCGTCCGTCCTTCCGTCCGTCCTGACGTTAAAACTTCTCTCTGCAGCTGTCTGTGTGTTTTTAACTGCTTGCTGTCTTCTTGCTGATGGTTTGGAGGTCTTCTCATGCTATGTTGCTGCTGTGCCTGCACATTGAGGTTGCTGCTGTCTACACACACACACACACACACACACACACACACACACCACTCACACCCAGGCTGAAAGCCCGCCGTGGCTTGGCAACACTGAGAACTGATCCAATGCTGCATTTCTTGGTGATTTGCACACCTGTTGCCTGTGTGTGATTGCTTGTAGCCTGTGCACACAGCTAACTAGCTGAGATCAGAAAATCTTCTTGTTTGGTTTGTTCAATTGTTGCTAAATGAGTCATTTGCTAATTTGGTGTGCTCTAATTTATTGGACAGAACATATCGCTCCTTTAAGCCTTGTATCGTTTTGACCCTGAGGTCGCTGAGGTTGCTGTGTTGTTACTGCTGTCTGCACACACACAATCAGGGAGTCCAAGCTGAGCGTTAATGTAACTCATAGAGTTATGGTAGTGACAATGTGACAGATGAGGTGAGAGGTGAAGTGTGAAGAGTGTCGGGTTTTGCAACAAAACAGTGTTGCATTTATTGGTTGTTTGGTCATTGGCTGATGGTACATGATTGTTTGTAGCCTGTACAGACAGCTGGGTAGCTGTTGGTGAGAATGTCCTCTTGATTGGTTTTCATTGAACTCTACACAAGACAGCACTGTGTGCTTCAGTGTCAAAAAGCTAACCACACCACTTGTCTGTCTGTCTGTCTGTCTGTTTCTGTGCCTCTTTTTCTTTGCCTGCTGGTTTATTTCCTGATGTTAAAACTTCTCTCTTCAGCTGTTTGTGTGTATTTAACTGCTTGCTGTCTTCTTGCTGATGGTTTGATGGTCTTATCATGCTATGCTGCTGCTTTACCTGAACATTGAAGTTGTTGTGCTGTTGCTGCACTCTACACACACACACACACACACACACACACACACACACACACACACACACACACACACACACACACACACAAGGAGAAGGACCATTGTGGCTTGAAACACTCAGAACTGATCCAATGTTGCATTTCATAGTTGTTCAGGCACCTGCTGACAGTGCATGATTGTTTGTAACCTCTGCAGACAGATAACTAGCTGTTAATGAGAATGTAGTCTTGCTAAATGAGTCATTTGCTAATTTGTTGTGTTCAAATTCATTGGACAGAATGTATCACTCATTTCAGCCTTGTATCGGTTTGACCCTGAGGTCACTGAGGTTGCTGTGTTGTTACTGTTGTCTGCACACGCACTCTCACACACACACACACATACGCAGTCAGGGAGAAAGCCTGCGGTGGCTTTGAAACACTCAGAACTGATCCAGTGTTGCATTTATTGGTTGTTTGGTCACTTGTTGACAGTGCATGATAATTTGTAGCCTGTGCAGATGTTGGATAACTCTTGGTGAGAATGTCTTCTTGGTTGGTTTAAGTTGTTACTGAATAAGTCATAAGTTTAATAACTAACTAGAATGCTGAAGGCCTTGTAGGCTATTTTTTGAATCTCAGCCTTTTGGATCAGAAGGTGTAAGTCATGTATATCATACATGCTCAATACTTTTTCACGTAAATACAAGTTTCAGTGTTCACGGCTTACTTTCTTTAAGACTGTTCAAAGAACAGCTGGTCCAATCTGGTAGTTTTGTAATGTCATGGCATCACATTCAGTAATGCGACGTAAACACAGCATTTAAAATACTACTCACTCATTTATTGTTTCTACTTCTATACCCACTTTTTCTGTCCTTTACAGCATAACTGTTCCATTTATGGCTTTTTAAACCCCAGAAACCTTTCTCTCTGTTGACATTGAACGTGACTTGCAGCACACTGTTCAGCGCAAATGTCGTTCCTTGATGGTAGTTCATCCCCGTCGCCTTTTGACTCTTGCTGAGGGGTGTGAGCCAATAACTGGCCGACCTTGGGGGTGTCTAGTCAATTTTAGCTGTTGGGGATGTTGCATCTAGCTGTGTGAATCATGAGCGCTTTGATAAGTCCTTGAATGACCTGTGAACACTGGCTCATTCACTGAATAGATGGCAGTCGCCGAGGGATGGGTTTGCTTTTGTTTTTCATAAACCTAATGAGTGTAACGGTCTTGACAGTCTATTTCCAGTCCCCTCAAATGAATGTCTTCATTTTGTTTTATTCTAAACACATTGTATATCTTGATTAAAATCAAACCAATTCTCCAGTTAAGGATTATTAGCCGGATATTCAACATATGCCCGTGTCGGTAAACATAAATGAGAAACTAAAGCTCAATGCTGCGGAGGCAAAAACAATGTAAATCTGAAGAAATGTATCCGAATGAGTTAAATTAGGATCAGACAAACTCATTTCCATAATTATCCAATTGTGTTTGGAGGGTGACTCATTTAAATCAGTTCACTGTTGAAATATGCATGTCTTGAGTCAATTGGATCAAGGACTTATTTCTAATACAGTATACGAAGTAATGAAATGTCTCTTTGCTGACAAACATACATCTTTGATTTGTGGATTCAGATATAGCCTGGAGTGCACCCATGGCACTGAATGCATCATCCATGTTCATATATAAAGGATGGATGAATAAATTAATCAACTTGCTTCTAATTATTCTCCTCCTTCCGCATTAAAACACATACATCAACACTGATTTAAAAATAGGTGATATCTTGATTCTGACTGGGGTTTGGTTTATTTTCTTCGGCTGTTGGAATTGTAGATATTCACTGGTTTTCCTTTGTTTTTGTTGTCGTATATTTGGAAACAGGGTGGCACGGTGGAGCAGCAGGTAGTGCGCGTGCCTCACAGCAAGAAGGTCGCTGGTTCGATCCCCAGGTCGGGCGGGGCGAAGTTTGCATGTTCTTCCCGTGCATGCGTGGGCACTCCGGCTTCCTCCCACAGACCAAAAACATGCTCATTAGGTTGATTGGTGACTCTAAATTGTCCCTAGGTGTGAATGTGAGTGTGAATGGTTGTATGTATGTTGCCCTGCAGTCGGCTGGCGACCGGCTCAGGGTGTACCCCGCCTCTCGCCCGTTGACAGCTGGGATAGGCTCCAGCCCCCCCAACACCGAAAGGGATAGTTGGGGGTATAGAAGATGAATGAATGAATATTCGGAAACAAACAAGGTCAATATTTTAGTACTTCAGGGTGTACTACTGCACTCAATGACGCAACTAAACCTTTAATGGCTTAAAAATCCTGTCTTGTGTTGGTTTTCAGCATTTGCTTGCTTGTAGATGCAGAGGACATAAAATATTGGTTGAAAGTTTTATACTGGGGAGGGGTAAACCGTCTCTGCCTCAGCACTCCTCACTAAATGTATGGAACATGTACCTCCTGAACAGTGTACCTAGCACCATAGATTATACTGTAACATTAATGGCTGCAGCTGATATATAGGTATACAATAAATCCACCAACCACGAGATGCACATACACCATAAACCTGAGCATATGCACGATTACACCCCCACCGTCTGATGTTTGTCTTGTAATTCTCAAATATGCACCTCATGAATAATCAGTGTACATGACAATGTCATGTTGTGTCATCTACACTCCATGAACTTCCTTAAGTTACTTAATTTAGGTGGAGCACATTTTTAAAGGTTATCCACTCAATTGAACATCAAAGTAATGCATCATTGAATGTGCTGAATGCTGCTGGAGTTATCAGTTATCAACAAGCATCAGCAATAATTACTTTTGACTATAATTCCAATTAACTCCACAGGGGATTTCATGTTTAAATACTTTAAATCCTGCCTTATCTTCATGCCTGCTTTTTTGGAAAACTGTTACTCATAGGATGATGAAATCACTGCTTTGTATTTGTCATCACCCTACCTCCAACATATGGTAACCTCATTTAACCAAGATGTGAATTACCTATTAACTCTGCAGGTATCTGTCAGGTTATCGCGAATAAAGGTAATTTACGGGGGAGCAAGCCACAAACAGCTGTCAGCATTGCTTGAATCTGCCGTAGGGGGCATCATTCCAAGCATAAGTGCAGTAGTTTAATCACCCTGTGGAGCAGCTCCTTTTTGTTTGGTTCACTTGGTTAAACAAAGCCATTCAAATTTGGGTGCAGCCCACACAGCCCCACTGAGACTGCCGAAATCTTGTTTCCCTTTCAAGCAAAGTGGGATGCATTAAGAGGCCGAAATCCAAACCAAGAACGGGGAATAGCTGCAAAATAAGTACAGGAACAGACATGTTGACCTGCAGTAACTCATACTGGGAAATCCTGGAGTTAAAAGACCATCCACATAAAGAGAAGGCCCAGTTTCAATCCATGTGTATGTTCAGCTATTAACTGGTGTTTTCTCAATTAATATGATCACCATCAAAGAAGGTGAAACGACAAAGAGCTCCAACAGGATTGTCTTTCTTCCTCCTCACTGCCAAAACCATCTTGTTTCGAGGCTGTTTCAGTCCTGTGCACTGCAATCCAGTGTTATTTTTTATTAGAGAACACATATTCCCACTGGCAGAACAGTTTGAGTCAAGTCAATTTTATTTATATAGCTCAATATCTCAAATTAGCCTCAAGGGGCTCTACAATCTGTGTAGCACATGACATCCTCTATCGTTAGACACTCGATTTAGATATGGGAAAAACTCCCCCAAAACAGCAATTCAATTGGGGTAAAAAAGGAAAAAACCTTGGGAAGAACAACAAAGGAGGGATCCCTCTTCCATAATGGACCGACATGCAATAGATTTGGAGTGCACAGAATAGAGCAACATAGTAAAATGATAGTATGGACAACCAGGATGACAAAATTATCAAAAGAAATCATGTCGTTCTTGAGAGTCACTGTTACTTGATCAAACTGGTGCCTATGTCGAGCAGGGCCAATCACCACAGTTTTATTTTTATTAGAATTTAGGAGGAGGGAATTAAACAAAGTCCAGACAGAGAGGGGGAAAGAGGGCCAAGAACAGAGCACTGAGATTCTCCGTATTTCACATCTGAACATTTTGGCATGTTTTTATGGGAAATGCACTGTGTTCTTTAGGAAAAGCAAAGCTTTCACCATGCGAGAGCCAGGACGGAGACGCCAAATTGATTTTCCAGTCAGTGCAGGAGTATACCGTGATCTATGGTGTCAAAAGCCACACTGAGATCAAGTAATAGATGTGCAAAGTGGAATTCAAATCCATATTAAACATTCCCCACCTTGATAAGTTGAGTTTGTAGTGACAAGCCCTGAAAGCAGAGAGAAAATGTTGACAAGGATTCATGGTAAATATGTTGCTCAAACATTGCTGGGATACAACTCTTTCTAGTGCTTTTGGTCTTTGTACTGATGTCAATTGAGTAGAAGTAAAAAAAAAAAAGAAAAAAAAAGGGCAAATTATTCCATCGTGTTTTATTAATGTGTCACAGTGTCCCAACTCAGACGTACTTTCATGTTTAAAATCATGGAATTCCCTTTTAACTTGCACAATACAAGCCATTAGCAATACCAATTTTGATTTATTATTCCTGAAATTAATCAATTCTTCATCTGGAACCAGGCATTAATTAGTTATTTCAGTGTAAATTGCAGCTGCTGTGGAGGGTCCCCTCACTGAGGCCACCAGACTTCAGGATATGTGTGACGTACTGAAAAACACCCCTGAAGCTGGATGTTATAGGTCGCAAACACCAAACAACTGCACCAAGACTTGTTTGTGGTAATTGTATAAGAAGGCATGGGCCAAACATTCGAGCTGTGCATGAACCCTGTCAGTTCTTTCTTGATCTATAATGTAGAATCAGACCACAAGGTTGATGAGAGCTTTGCTTCAGAGAAAAGCTAAGACGACCTTAGAAGAAAACCACCTCTGGACTGGAGCAACCATTATGCCACGTTGGAATAGAAAGTGAAAACGCCGACGCTGAGTTTGGTGTTATTACTGCAAGGATTCTAAACTAACTGAATCCCTTTGAGCTTACATTGATATTTGCTTAGGTTATGACCATTACGCAACGTTTAAGCATCAAGTCCCAGAGATATGATCCCAGCATTGAAAGCTCTCTATCAGTTCCACATGGAATATAGCTCAAAACCAAAACATTACTGCCCCTCATAACAAGACTTTCATATTTTCTGGCCAGTCGAGTTCCATTACAGTCATGGTTAAAACAGACTTTACAGTTTTAACTTTGTATATTTTCTTCACTCCCAGCTTGCAAAGTTGCTTCTTTTGATGAAAGCTATGTGGGATAGTGCCCAAACCCAATGTCTCACTGCCCCTTTCCACTTTTCTAAAATATTCAAGTAGCAGTGAAGATCAAGGTCAGCCCTGGATTTCAAAGCTGTCTCTCTTTCTTTTAGACGAAACCCATGAAGGCTTGAGTATTTTACTGCAGACAATGTTTCCCTCACATCGTGTTCTCTTAATTTCAAATTCAACAATCAAACATTAATTTAGTTTTAATTTTATTACGCTCCTCCACAAGTGCTGAAAGTCACTGACTATGCGCTATAATGTAAACAATGTTCACCCAAATTATGTCCATATCAGTGTGTAGTTCTGACAAGTACTACAAAAGTGTGAACTTCAAAGCTTGCATTCAGCTTAAGTAAAACACAAACCCCATTATAGTGCAGCAATTCTTTGTTCTTGGACACAGTCACACTCAGTTGTTATGTAATACCTGCTTAGTGCTGAGACCTAAGTGTGATTAAAAAGCTGAGGATACATGGACCTAATTATACATATGGTGTATGATCCGGGGTGTAGAATGCATCATGAACCGTTAATGCGTAGCTATGTAAAAGGGTATTACATCTTCTGATACCTCTAAAATATAACAGGGGACTAATGTTTGCTCTGATATCAAAGTGACAAGTAATTTGGTGTGGACCCAGTCATCTAGAGAGAACATGGACATGTGGAGAAGACCCAGGAAGCGTCTCCAATCTGGCGGTGTCGTTCATGGCAGATGGAACGGACGGTCGGCCAAGCAGCCTCTGTTGTCAGCACCATTCACAAATAGCGCAGTGCATTGCAACTTCATGAGCTGATTAGGAAACAAGACACAGGCGAAGATGAATCGCCCTCACCCGCTGCGGAGCATTAAAGGACACGTCTGCTTTTCCTCCTTTCAAATGACGGAGGGATAGTCTGCCCCTCTGGTCCATTTTTCGCTCCTTGTAGACATGAGAAATGGCCACAGCGATCAAAGCACGGAGTGTCAGCCGTTCCACGGGGAGGAGGTGCGTGCATGGGGTTGAGAGTTGGCCCGCTTGCACAGTGCAGACTGTTAATACAGGGAGGGTGGGGGGGTCGTCTGGGCGGGGGAGAGCTGGGACTGCCATCCCAGACACTGATCCCAGTGGGGAATCTATATATATATATATGATCCATACTTTTTTGAAGTTATTAAGTGTGTGATTTGGCTCCATGACCTTGAAGTACAAGTAATGCTATCACAAAATATCATAGGATGTACATGTTGTGTATTACTACAGAAATGTGAGTCTTAACATGTGATTTAGAATCAAAATCCTCTAACGTCTTTGACATGGTATGACCGCAATACTGACATCTATGTGTGTATCCTTCCGTTGTGGAGCTATTTTCATGGTTTGGGCAAAGCCCCTTTGTGCCAATTAAGGGCATTACCAGCATACAATAATATTTTGCACAATAGTGTGTTTCTTCCATTGTTGCAACAGTTCAGTGATGGCCCTTTTTAGTTTCAATTTGACATTGAAAAAATGTTTTCCCAGTTTGTTGTGGACAAACTTGAGTGGCTTGACCTTGGCCCCGTCCAGCACCTTTGGAGCAAATTGGACAGCCGACTGTGGGCCGGGCATTGTCGCCCAACGTCAGTGCCTGACCTCACAAATGCTCCTGTGGTTGTGTGGGAGCTAATACCTGCACCCATGTTTCAAGAGTCTTACCAGAAGAGTGGAAGCTCTTATAGCAGCCTATCACATGCTTTTGGCCATGTCCTGTATTTTAAATGCAGATACTCTCTATGTAAATTCATTTTTACTCTAAAAACAAACACTTTTGCTAATATATTTCAGCAAAAATGACTGTATTTGGGATAATTCTGATACATTTAGAAAGACCTTCATGAATGCTTGTGCAATTTTAGGTTCTTTCAGTGTCCGTTTAACAATAAACCAACTGACAGATGGACAATGGAAGTGGAGGACTGCAACAGCAGCCAGCAGAGCATTAAATATGTGAGCAGCATGCAGCTTAACCATATGACCTTTATCAAAAGTAATTTTCAACAGGGGTTTACCATAGTCTACATGGACCCTATGCATAATACACCACTGGTTAACAGCGTTCAGTGAGTCATTTTTCTGCAGTTATTTATTTCAGAGATGAACTGTATCACTGTGCCTTATATGTGGCAGCTTTATCACACTCGAGGACAGAAAGTGAGGGCTGATATTTTGGATGATGAGTGCCAGGCAGCATTGGACTCATCTGTATAGCCAGCCGCGGTTATCACTTTTTTCCCACTTTACATCTTTGGTGATCAATGGTCTGTGCCAATCCAGTGGGGTAATTGGCCGTACATCTTCACCAGTGAAAAGGTTAATTAGTATGCTATTATGTGGGTGATTGAAGGCTATGATAAATAATGTAATGGGTTTTACTCAAGATTTGTTTTGCTGCAGTGCGCTGCCACCAGCAATGTTGGGTTATTTAATTTATTCGTATTAATGGCACTGCATTTTTCACCATATTTTTTGACAACAAAATCATGCAACTAAATAAAACATTGAGAGACATGGGGTGATATTTCACCTCAAGCATCATGTGGTCAATACAGGAAGAGTGCACAGAGGCACAATCCATCTGGTTCAATGGGAGATTCTCTATATAATCTTCAAAGGGTTGCCATATCCTGTAAAATGTTCCACCCTTATTCCTCAACCAGTAAGTTATTTTCTCGAGAGGTATACAGCTGTTAATTTTAGACAGCCCCATTCCAATTAGAAAGGGGACTATATCTTTTATATTCACTATATCTCTCCTTAACATATACTACAGGATGCCATTTGCATGGCTTTAAATCTTGATCAATTCTACTGATTTATACATGGACATCCAATTGTTAGAACTGTTAAATTCAGCGTCACTGAGTAGCTCGACAACCACAGATCTATTCACTAATAGACAAGGAGTACTGAGGGTCAAATGGCTTAATTTAAGTTTTTCTAGGCTGGATGGATTTCTAAGC
The DNA here is from genome assembly GCA_037975065.1 of Chaetodon trifasciatus. NCBI lineage: Eukaryota > Metazoa > Chordata > Actinopteri > Chaetodontiformes > Chaetodontidae > Chaetodon > Chaetodon trifasciatus. Next base: position 939,867 of record JBBMOE010000077.1, read on the forward strand.
TTTTACACATGCAGAGGGAAGACATACTGATTGCCTATCCAGGCAGAAATCAATTTACCAGTGCCAAACAAAGGAACAGATCTTCTGAGCCTTTCAATACTGGAATTATGAGGGTGTAACCATGTTGAGGTACAAAAATTGAGGTAATTATGAAAATTACTCAAATTTGTCCCCACTACATTTTGAAAACAAAACAAAAAAAGGCTGCACCACACAGCCACAAGTTTTGTGCGTGACCACCTAATCTGGTTTTGACACAGAAACACAGAGGTGTGCAACAAAAATAGACACATTCATCGCTATATTTGGGATTTTAACAACATGAAATAATGGCACCATCTCACTCATTGCATCTGCTGGAGCAGAAAACACACAAAATCCATTAGTATCTGGGTTTTGTGCAGCTCCCAGTTTCTCCTTACTAACATAATGTACACATCACCCCCATGTAGCCCATGTCTCATTCACACATACAGTGCTGCGGTAAAAGGTGAAATTGTGGTTGTTAAGTGTGAAGATATGTCACAGTGTTCTCACATTAAATTAGTTCCAGACTGTAACTCCAGTGTGGATGTAGCCGCCCCTATAGCACAGTCGTGAAGATTTTCTTTCCAGCAGGGGGCTACGCTTATACTGCACTCATAGAATCCGGAGTTAGTCCGTAACTAACATTAGGTTAAAGGCGAGGTTGCCCCTGCCCACTGTGACACCAAGGTCCACAAGAAGATAATACACACCAGTTCAGAACAGTTTTAATGGGCAACATCTTGGGAAAGGTCTGGGCTATCTGTTCGAAATAAGGACACCCCCCAGAGTGGGCAGGACCAGGATTAAATCCCACTGTGGTGCTTGGGAGTGCACAACAGGTTTCTGTCGTCTCACCCTTCTTTTAAGAAGTGCTTCACTGAAAGATGTGCAAAAACTGATCTCCCTCCTTAGCCTTTACGGGAGGATGGAATGGCTGCAGGATATGCTTTAATCATCAATGGAGCCAAGCCTTTAACTTCCAGCGTCTGAATGTAACACCAGAGGTAGAAGGCCCAACGCATCACTGCAGGAGACAGTGCAAACCTTTCTAAGAGCTTTGCACGGCTATTGGTCTATCACTGGGAGGTGGACAGTGTGCCTGCCGCAGGTTCCACACCAGCAGCTGCATCATGGTCAAGAACCAGAGCTCAGATCCTGATGTTGTTCAATACTGCACATGAGGACCTGGGAGAGGCAACTGTACTGTGTAAAGTGGCTTCTGATCCTGGCATGTCTGTTCACATCAATCGCTATGCATTATGGCAAATGTGCTTTAGGCGAAAACATATTGTGATATGATTAAATTATGTTATTCATCGATCAATACCGTGCAATCACAGTCAAATGTAATAACAAAGTTCTGTGATCCAAATCACTCATTCCAACAATTTTAACTGAACTAAGTTATTGAAGTTTTACATTTGTCCATGTCACTTATGTCATATGAGTCACAGAGATGAGATCAGAAGTGAAAGGATGTTGACACTGCAGGCGACTCGGTGCTGGGTTTTTCAAATGGCTTTTTTCCCCCCACTGTCCTTTGGTCAAGAGGGATCACAGACCAGTAAATATAAGCATGTAGTGTACAGGCTGATGTCACATTGCATCATCTCTGGCCATTGTTGCCATTTTTTTTTTCTTTCTAAACAGTGACCTCTCATTGCCTTATGGGAGCACCAATGAGTGAAGTTGATGTGCGTGGCTTTGCAGAATTTAATTCCTCACGAGATAGTGTGCCAGCCCACGCACACAATCAGTTGTTTGGTTTAGTGGAGGCCGGTTTGATTAATCACTGTGACAGACTCTCTGCGATGAACCCATTCCTTCAGTATTGTTATCCCTAAGACGTGGGTATCCTGTAGAAGCAGCCCTTCGTCCCATTGTCAGTCCCAGCCCACAGTTTAGAAAACCAGGCCGTAAACTATAGATAATTGTTTGAATCTTAATTATGTAGGCAGTTTATAATCTCTGCCAGAAGGGGACTGCTTAATCACAACAGTGGGGTGAGATATCACTGTCAACAGACATTTGTCTACCACATTGGTAATCTATAGCCCTGTTCCCAGTCATGATCACATTAGAACCCACACATACAACAAGTGGAGACAAGGAGGATACAAATATTTTTCATGCTACTCATGTGCTCCCTGATTGAAATTTCCGTAACATCCTAAGGGAGAATCCTTCTCATGTATTATTCATATCAAACAACTGTTAAGCATTTAAGAGAATCATGTGTGAACACACAAGCAGGTGCGGTTTTCGATTAGTATGCACATATGTGACACACATTTTCTTCTATTAAACGATTTTGTTGAAGCAAATAGTTATCATTTTCAGTGTCAAGCAGTGAGAAATAAATGAACTGCGACCTTGATCTAGAGTCAACCCCAAAACTGATAAAGCCTCCTGCCAGAGCTGTGTTGACCCTTTAAAGGTCCGGTGTGTATTTAGGGAGATCTTTTGGTGGAAATAGAAAATAATATTCATAATTATATTTTCATCAGTGTAGAATCACCTGAAAATAAGAATTGTCATGTTTGCGTTCCCTTAAGTTTTTTTTTGTTGCACCCCCATGTTTCTACAGTAGCCCAGAACAGACAAATCAAATGCTGGCTCTTGGCGTCATTTGCATTTTTGCCTGACAATCCTAATGTTTTCAGGTTGTTTTTGTCTCTACAGCCATGATTACGCTGCGCAACTCTAATTGCTACAAGCTATTTCAGCACACTTTTAGTGTCAGTTTGACAAAAGCTTAACACATTAGTTAGATGTTACATTGTGACCTGCACTTAACATTGGTATCATTATGCTTCTGTTTACATCCCCAAACATTATGGGCACTGGTTCCAAAGCTTAGATCATGACTGTCCCTCAAAGTGAAGTAAGCCAAAGAATAATAATAGGAGTGGCAAAATGTATTAACTTTTTTCATGTCATGTCTCACCAGCATTGTTCTTCTACTGGTGGGGCATTAACATTCTCCTGTTTATTCATATGTAGATTTTAGCCTTACACTTTGAAAATTTCCAGTTCCCAGTTCTGTTGCACTGTCTGAGGGAAAAGAGCAATGACTTAACAGGTTTGTGTGATGAAATTATAACTGCATCAAAATGAAAGGTCCATTTACTGAGGACATTTACACATACATCTGAACTGTACAAGTGTTTGACTTGTAGAAGTGGAATGAGTTTTTCCTCACACTCCACCTCTCAAAACACTTCTTCACTGTTTGAAATATTTATTAATTTAGCTTAGCTGCCGCATTCAATCTGTCATTGTCTAAAAATATTTTAGCTCCTCAGATTGAAAAGGAAAAAGGTTGTCTTCAATCCAAAAAAAAAAAAAAAAAACTGCAAACAAGCTGTTAGTGGAGTGGTATTGCTTCAACCGGGGCTCGTAAGGACAGTGGTTCTGAGATTGCCCACAGTTTTCTGTTATAACGCCTCCATGCTCTCTGTCAACGTGCCATTTTCTATGGATTATCAATAAAGAGCGGTCAGAAATAAAATAACTGTAAAGACAATAACCTTTTTTAGAGCATGATAACAATCTTTGAAAGTTAGAAATGACAGAATGCCACGAGGGATGTATTTACCTGAGTAACAGGTATTGTATTGAATTGTAAGCATTCAAATTATACTCGGGCTCTTTTCCCAAACGTACAGTATACACTTATTTGTTATTCATCCCTGCTGTGTGTTCTGTGTGACAATGTGTCTTTCGGCACATTGTTAAAATTTCCATTCAACACAAACATCCGCAAGCAGAACAAGGAAAAAGTCTCTCACCGCCCCATCTTATTCAATTTCATATTTCAGATCAGGGCCACATATAATTACTGTGAACTTATCTCATCATCGCCTCGCCATGAGTGCCTTCAAAGCCCAGTCAAAATGCATATATGCTTTTGATCCAATATCTCTTCCCCTTTATCATGTTGCAGCGGGATTATTGGGATCACTGTCTGTCGGAAGCAATCTGAGACCCCAGATAGAAGCGTGACCAGCCAAACTCTGTTTTTCTGCTTGGTTAATCTGACAGCACCTTCTGAGGAGATCCAATTAAATCTCTCCTTCAAAGAATGTGTGACTGCTGGAGCATAGATGAGATGAGAAGGATGGGCGGGAGGAAGAGAGGGGTACAAGGAGAGAGGAAGGGGTCTCTTCTGTTTTAATCATCCCAGATCAGTGTCACACTATTTAACCAGCCCCTGCACAGCCAAAGAATGTGTTTGGGCGAACAGGGGAGATTAAAAGACTTGCATCCGTGTGTGCGTGCGCCCACAAGCGCAATGTGGAAGGGATGCATGAAAGGTACAGGGCTGAACTGATAAACACATCATATATCTGATGATTAAAGGTGATAAGATGAATGATATCTTAGATCAGACTTATTAGTGCCTATAATTACAGGGTTAAGCAAAAACTTCAGTGACATATTGTATCTATTCCATAAACTGCTGCTTCAACCCCCACTGAAAAATGCAGCTTTTTAGGAAAAAAAAAAAAATCTGCAAGACTTTGTTTTTTCCAAGTACACTCATGATGCCAATTACGAGTCTGAAGTGCACTTATGATCATGAACCTTCTCGAGGAATATTTGTATCATTTTCCTTGGCAAATTACTCGACTTCTGCAGCAGCAGATTACTGCATTTCTATTTGGCGAAATAAAAACATAAATTGTTCTGCTGAGTTGAGAAATATTTCCATAACAAGACGCCATTACATGAAATATATCAATATTAGAGTTGAGTGTTAGAGCTCTTTTGAATTCTTCCCAGAGTCCCGTGTTTACTGAGACATGGTGTCGTAATACACTTTTATCAAGTCTGTGACTAATTGTTTGGTGGTGGGATCCCATGAGGGGAAGGGAGCCTGTTGGGATGCAGGCTAAAGAGGATGGCAACCGCCTTGTTGACACAAATAATGATCTGCATTTTCCATTTCTGAGGGGGAAAAAAAAAGAACTGTGCATCACAAAAGCATTGCCAACTCGTTTCCCTCCTTCATGCCATCCTCCAGCCATCTTGCAGTCAACAGTGCATGCCGGAGTCGGCCTCTGCCAGAGTGAGTGGCCTGTAATTAGAATACGCACGACAGGTATTTTTCTGCTAATTAATTTTGGGATAAGCAGGCAACCGTGCATGTTTTCCACTTTATTAAGCGGTGGTGGTAAAGTGCTGGCAGTTGAAAGTGTGCCCTACTTTTCTCAGCCCACAGGGATGGATGGATGAATGGATGAAGGGAAGCCAGGGGAGATGAGTAGTGGGAGCGAGGTGAACAAGGGGGGATACAAGACTCAAACTTGCAGATGAGAGATGTGGATGATAGATGGATAATTGCACATAGTAAGTGTATAGTGAGGACCCTGTGTCAAGTTGAACATGTCAAAGCTCCGATTCCACTCCAAAGTATCAAGCCTCTAAAGCACCAGAGGTGCTGACTCTCCCATAATGGTGTTTAGACCCTCTCTGTCCTCTCCCTCATCCACACGTTTGTGTGAAAAAAGCCTCTTAGGGCTCAAAACCGCTTTAATGGAAACTCCTCAACTTTTTTTTTTTTTTTTTTTTTGCTGGAGTGTACACTGAGCACTTCGCCATGGCTAAAGAGATCCAGAACACAAATGTAATGGTTTCCCATCACAGTGTGACAGCTGCTGCGAACAAAGCAATGTGACATCCTGCAGAGTGGATAGTTCACAGTGGAAGTGATCCCCCACCAAATCTCCAAATAACCTCTAATTGTCAGACTGAAGTGTATGCAATTGTCCCAGCTGTCTGTGGCATGCTGAGCCCACTTCTGTCTTCCTCTTAGTAATGAGATGCACAGTTACAGTACCATTTCACGTTTGATCAAAATCAGATTGCTCATGATGAAAAGCATTGTTTCGTTTGTTTTGATTTTGTGATACAGATGGACTTAAATTAAAGGGATGTTGAAGTAGAACTTCCATTTGTAACAGATTTGGTCTTATAAGAAATGATTGCAGTCAGATTATCCGACAGGTTTAACAATTTATTTAAGAACAAAACTTGGGCAAACTGCTTAATTATTATGCAAATTGTAAAATTTACACATTGACTTCCTAGTTTGGCAGTCATTACCAACATTATGGGTGGATTTTCTGTTTTATCTCCACATAATCTGGCTAAACTGATGGCTTGTCTGATCATCTGACTGCTCGTCTGTTTCTTGCCCCATCAGACTTAGTCAGAGCCATGTTGCAACAGAGCTGGGGGAATGAATCAAACAGACTCTAACCAACCAAATTTCACTCCCATTAGTGTATGACGTTCAGTGGAGCACTGGCCATCTGGCATCCAGGAAAATCCCGGTGGGCCACCATATCGGTGCGCCAGTGGACCGTCAAAGAAATCCACAAAGTCTTTACCAGGCGTTCAACCTTTTCTGCCACTTAACTGGCCGTCTCTGTGTGCCCGTCATTTGGGGTACGCATGAGAGCAGGCTGTTTGTGTTCTGGCCAGTCACAACTAACCCACCCCAACCCCAGGCCTGACTTTCTTTCCCAGCACACGCCTGGTTATGCGATGATATATTCATTCCTCGGCAAAGGCTGTCTCCCCATGGTTTCCAACCACAGGCTGGAGGAAGAAGCAGGTTGTTTTGGATGCAGCAGTAAATACACTAGTGTTTGTTAAACTCATATCACTTAATATCCTAAAACATCTCGTCGATGGAATCAGTTAACAGACGTCCTACTACTGTTGAACTCTATTCCTATTACCTTCATAGATACACAGCATGTAGCCTATTTTACTTTAATGCTCCTATTTTATCAAAAGAAGTGGTCTTGGCTTCTGAATATATTCAATAAATGTTCTGCAGTTTATTGTTATGTAGGAGAAATGATTAATAAGATCAATGCAACAATAACCTTGACTTATCGGATGACTCTCCTTTCTTTCTCAACTCTTTAATGTTCTCAGTTATGTTAATTAAATATTAAAATGAACAAAACTGCCTTTGGTTTGTTGGGTAAAGTAAGGTGTAATTGTGCTATATAAAACAGCTGATTTGTTCCATTTTCAGTCTACATGTAAATGAACTTTGGCTTGACATCCAGTGCTATCATTGGCTGCTCTGGTTTAATATGGTTAGTGTGAATTCTTTAAATTACAGTGGAGAGATGCTGCTTTTAATGCCTATAATGTGACAGACAAATGAACTGCTACATTACTTGCTTCACGTTCAGAATGCCAACCTGCATTTGGCTGATGAAAAACAGAATCGAGTGATAAGCTGTGGAACATTTATATCGTTACAGTCATGCACCACTCAAGTTATTTCCATGCAGTGCCACCTCACTTTGCACAGGAGTTTCTAGAAGTGAAGGTCAGATCTCAGTGAACACACTCTTCACAGGTACATGATGTTAATGTCTAATGATCTGCCAGGCGCAGCGGACCACAGAACACACGTGAAGCACGCTCGGGTTTTTACTGCGCTCCAACAATCTTGTGTGGCGCCGTGGAAATTATAAGCTCTTTCCCTCTTGTGCGCGTTGGAAGCTTAGCCTAAAGATATTAACAGACTGAAGGATTTCACATAAAATCTGGCCTCGGAAATGCACAGCGTTTGTGTAAAACGGCAGTGACTAAGACATACTGTACAGCAGCCATGCACAAGCACTATGCCTCCATTTGTCTCCCAAACCTTCACACTAGAAATCATTTTTATCTGTAAACATATACAAACAGAGTTTTGTCACTGCATGAAAGGAAGTCTTTGTTCTAAGACAACAGTGATGCAATTTCTTTTCCCCCTCCAACCCTCCAACCCTCCAACCCAGCAATCCCTGTCTCCGTGAGGCTCTCCCTCCTCGGCTGCAAAATGACGGCACATTTGCATGACGAAAAAAGAAACACGGGTCTCTTTGATATGCCTCTCCTCTTCATGCTTTCCCCTTAGTTCCTCTTGCAGGCCCTGTTCACTAGGGACAGATAATTGTCTGGAATCTTGGTCCCTCTTCCCTCTGGTTCCTCTGCTTGGCAGTAATGATGATAAGCCTTTTGAGGTGCAACAGGGCTAGGGAACCAATTACAGATTCTGAGTTGAGCTGGCTTCAGAAAGGGGGAGGCAGGAGGACCACACTGCTGCACTTTGTTAGGTAATAACACAGCAATTAGCCATCAACAGTAGGTTTATTTTGTTTGAGATCTTACCCTGGATGAATTCAGAGGATTCTATTGTGAGCAAATTTGCCAGAGTCGATGGAAGCAACTAATGCGAATTGTTTAATTACAAAGGCTGTAAGACGAGGAGATGATAGGAAATAAGGGGATTTTTGTCGATTCAGGCGAAAACAGTTTGAGGCCTCTCTCCACTTTAAGCTAGATAATCCTCTAAATCAAGTCAAACATGTAGCCTGTTCCTCCTCCTCAAAGGAAGATAATCAATTACTAATGCAAAACCAAAATCAGGGTTTCTCAAAAATCTTCAGAACAAATGGGTCAACATGTTGTGTTGCATTAATAATGGCGTACTCCTTGCATTTTCTGCATTCCTCCTCAATCCCCTGCTCGCTCTCTTTTTCTTCTCCTCTCCCTCATTCAATCGCTTTCTCTCCCCCATGCACTCAGGAATGAATGCCTCAGCTGCAAATTTCCATCAGACTTGTGAAATGAGTGCCAAAAACAAAGACTGCAGCTGTGTTTTTAACCAAGGGAAGCCTTTTGTCTTCGGAACGACTTGTGGTGCTGTTGCCTCCCCCCTCGCCCCCCCCCCATCGTTGTCTCATCCGAGTTAGCAGCCGGGCTCCTTTTGCTGAAAGATTCGTCTCCTCGTGAGACATGGAGTCTGAATGTTCCATTCCGCCGCTCACATTTTCACCAAGGCTTATTATGCCCGCGATAAGGCCTGTGGCTGCACACACAGGAAATATTGATTACTCTACAAGGCAGCAGCAGGGACATGAGAGAGAGTGGCGGGGGGTTGACAAAAAACAGGTCAAGTTCTCTTGAAATATCAGAACTGAGAGTGGTGTCAAGCACAATCAGTCTTTTTCTTCTAATGCAGAGGAGGAAGGGCCCTGGTAGCGTGTGCTTTGTGAGTTAATACGCAAACATACCGCGATGATAAAGCTGTACCTGTCTGCAATAATCACGTAAAGTACAGAGCTCCACCACTAAAATCCACAAACGTTCTTCATCAAATTCTGTGATCCTCTGCTAGCAGGTGGGACGCAAGGTCAGAGTCACTGCCATTCCTCAGATAAAAGACACTTGGTGATTATGGTGCTGTAATTATCCACAAAGCCTGGGTAAATTTGCCAGGGTGTTTTTACTTTTCGATGTTACTTGACCTATGCAAGCTGAAGCTTCTCCTTTTTTTTTTTTGGGACGACGATAACGTAGAAGCCCCTGAAAGCAATACGCACGGTCAGATGCTGGTAGCCAGAGCCATTCACAGGGTGAATTTCTGCTTCAAAGTACTTCAAATACTTCTCAGGAAGTCATCAGTTTCGCAGACAGCAATGAGAGAAGAGGAAAAAAGTGAGAATAAGCTTAACTTATTATTACTGATTATGTGGCAGGAAGATGTGCAGCTTAATGCTCTAACAAGAGTCTGTATATTTAAAATGACTTTCCCCGCATTTTAATATCAGACACTGTGCAACCGTCATTCAACAAGTTCATTACAGAAACAAGTAATTTGATTCTTTTAGGATTAAAATTGTTCCCAATGTGAAGAGTTGAGCCATTTTACACCCCAGACCCACTTTACTGGAATTTGTTCAAGTAGTTTCAAGGTAAGTTAGACAAGAATATCTACAGGAGCATTTAATATTGCTAGTCCAAGGGGAGCTCTCCATTTACTGAGAAATTCTTGAATAATTGAATATAGAAATTAATTTGATTGCAAATATAGCCTCTAAGACAGCAATAAGAAGCCAGTGTTTACAGACAAATCCACAGAAAGTGAGTTTAATCATGATCTTGTGGAGTTTTATCAAAGACGGTATCAATCACACTTAGAATCAATGTCAGCCAATATGAGTCCCTGCTGTTCTTTTGCCTAATCAACATATTGCAGAATGTGCGGCCTTGCTGTGGGGAAGGTGGCGGAAGGGACAGCCAGGCTTAGAGCGGAGGCGGAAAAGAAGTGAAAGATCTTCAAAGCATCTGCTTTACAAGTCTGATGTATTCTCACTAGCTGTGTTAAAATCCTTTGTGTCTCATTAGGCTGCGATTTTGGGATGGTGCCTTCGTGCACTGGACAAATTCTGTTTGAAATGTGTGTGTGTGTGTGTGTGTGTGGGGGGGATCTCTCTGCTGTCGGCAAACCCGGGGGCTCAGGCTTTGTTAGTGAAAAGAAGAGGATCACTTGTCTCAACCAATACATTGTTGATTTTATCTTACTCTTAATAAGTTAAGTAAATATTTATAATGCCAGTGATTTACATGCAACACAAATGCTTATTTGTGTCTACAAATCAAAAAGGGCATTGTACTCAGTTGCTTAAAATAAGGTGTCAACTGCTGGTCTGATTTTCCTGAGTGATGTGCATTGATGGAGGGGAAACTTAGAAGTGCATGTGTGGACAAGTTCTATCCTCACTGACAAGACCAGCGAATGGAAACTTGACTATGTGTTGGCTATCTGTGATGGACAGTCTTTTTGAAGCCTGTCCCTGGTGCTCAGTCAACCAAGTTCACTTATCAGAACTCTGATAAGAAAATTGCCAGAAGCAGGGACTGAGCATTTAGGTTGATTTGCACATGTGAGGAAAGACTCCCAACACCAACACAGGAAATAAGAAGTTACTGAAATATTACTCTCCCTAGTAATGAGACTGCTTCTGTAACAGTGATTAAAGTAACACTGCATTACTGCGTGACCAGAATTTCAACCGTGAAAAATATAACATTTCATTTCATCTAATAGTTTTGCACAGCAATCTGAAACTTGACGGACAGTGACGCACACACTCTGGCTAAACAACAGAAACTGGATTTCAAAGCAGGGCACAGTGGTGGAGACCTAAAGTGGACAAGATCTGAAGAAGCTTGTCGCTGGGTGTATTGTAGATTACATGTTACCTATTTCCACATTTGACTCACCCTCGTTTTGACGTGTTAGAGAGAACCTACCCATGAAGCGCCATGTCAAGCTGCCAGAGCTGGCTACCTCGAGAACACCTGGTGATGGAATCTGATTTGAAGGCCACACTCGGAGAGCAAGACTTTGTCTCCACCACAGCTGACAACAGGACAGCCAACAACAAAAACTCTGTGGGTATAACAGTTCACTGGATCAGCAGTTCCACTTTGGAGCTCAACACGGCATGGCAAGCCATAGCATGTAAAAGAATCAGAGGCAGGCACACATTTGATGGTATTGGCACAGAGATGGAACAAATTCATTCATCATTTGGGCTGCTTGGCAAAGTTGCATCCACTGTGACAGAAAATGCATCAAGTTTTGCCAAGGCTTTTTAAAATATATCAGCCTGTCAATCCAGAGTCTGACTCCCAACTGGAAGAAGACAGTGATGAGGATGTCACTTTTACAGAACTAACAGAAACCCTCTCCACTGAGACTCAAGTCTAAAACACGTTTTTCGCAAATAACTACACATGGATATGAACATTACATATGTACATTTGACATTAGACATTAGTCATTCAACACGGAAGACCTGTATGAGTTGTTTGACAAACACTGCCACTGAAAAAAAAAAAAAAACACCCTCAATTATCAATCAGCTGCACCCAGCATGCACATGAGAAAATAACTGTAACCAGCTCCTTAGAAGTCAGAGCTTGAACGCTAAAAATGGGATTCAGGTTTACTCTTTGGTGTGCACGACAATGGAGGCCTATTTCAAGGAGAGTTAGAGGAAGACATGTTTAAGTAAGAGGAAGGAGAGGACTACGGAGATAAGAGGAGGAAGAGCAGGAGGACAGAGGAAGAGTAGTGGCAACAGGACAAGTCAAGAAAAAAGAACTGTCAGAGATGAGATTCAGGCCATCTCTCTAATCAACCATGAGCTGAGTCTACATGAGTTTGATCAGAGGGTCCAGCCTAATTTGAACCACGACGCCAAAGCAGGTGTCATCCGGACATTTTGAAACGAAAGCATGGAAGAAATCCTTCCCTCTGATTTTATAGTATTTCAAAAGGAAAGAGCTCTTTACCTGAACATTCACATTCTGTCTTTGAGAAGTGCGAGGCCATACAGTGTGCTCTGCCGGACAGTTTCAGACAGTAATGGAGCTAGACGCTGCTGCTGGAGAAGAAACCTCATTAGGCAATGTCATTGTCCATGTTCCTGGGCAGTGTGGTGTCCTTCACCACCATGCCACCTTTGGCCCATATAGCACAGCTCATATCATCAGATTCCCTGACACCCTGCATGACATCCTCACTCCCACTGAGCAGAGGAATGTGTCAGAGTACTCATGTTTGTTGGCGTGTGGGACAACATTAGTTTGCCCTCCTAAAGGACGAGGGCTGGTCTTTCAGATGTCATTGTCGAGGTATGCCCATATTCCTAAACGTCTTATTGTTTTGTGCAGTTGTGCACCTTTGTTGCATTGCACCATTTATGAAGAGGGAACTTACTGCAATATTTGCCAGTACAATTATCAAAAAAAGTAGTCAAAATAAAGATATGCATCATCACAAAAGGAGAAAATTCAAAAAGAACAAATTAATCAACAAATAACATAAAACAAAATTATATATATGATACTGGTACTAAATGGGAAAATCATATGACAAATTAAAATGAAACATTTCCAATAAATAGATCAAATTGCATGTTTCAGCCCATCCAGACTCATTTTGTACTGCATAGCAAAGAGACACTTCTTGCAGGTGCCAGTTTTCTGAAGCTAAAGCTCTGATAGATGAGAGATGAAAGTAGGAGAGAGCTTGTGAGGGAGCTTCTGACAGCCGAATGTCTCACAACCGCTCCTGCAGAGGTTGTAGTCTGTGTCCACAACGTCAGCCAGCCATGATAAAATGGACTGTTTTGCATTTGAGACAGAGCCTGAGGACAGCCACTCGGCAGAGACAGAAGTAATGGGCTATATGAGGTCAGGGGGCAATGAGGTTGAGATTGAACTTGTTCATTTACATGAAGTACAATGCTCTGACCCCATTTGAAACACCTGTGGAGAAGCTTTTTTAGTTTAGGTTTGGCGCTCACCCCTGGAAGAACCGGGTTGTCTGATAAGCTTCTGCTAATGGGATGCAATCATTGTTTCTCTTCTGAACATTAGGACCTCACTTAATATGTCACGGCAGAGATAAAGCAAGAAGCTGGACACGACATCAGCCTAAACGTGGTGTGATGCAACGTTTTGCAAAACCATTAAATTGTCCTTGCAGCTCTTATGACAGAATAGGCAGATAAACATCAGTTAAAAAGCTGGGAGGAACTGCTGCTTTATTTGATTTTTTTGATATATATAGAAATACAAATATACTGCATCGCAATAGGGTTGAGAGGCTGTGGATTGTTGACTCCTCCTGTAAAGTTCAAGGGTAAAGTCATATTATTTCTTTTCATAGGAGAAATAAACAACTTATTTACACTCTGTGAGTAATTTGAGTAACACTGATAATAACAGCAATGGAAATTATAACAATTAGTGCCAACAACAATTATGATGGCAATATTAACAACAACAACAACAACAGAAAAAAATAAGACAAGGCAACAATAACAGGAATGGTAGCAGCAACAATTATAATAACAATGGCAACAATGACAAGAGTTGCAATAATGGTACAATAATAGCAAATGGGCTACACTTACATAGCGCAGACAGAGCACTTTGCAGTTGTCTTCTCATTCACCCATTCACACACACAGACACACATCAGTGGAGCTGCCATGCACGGCACTGGCCTGTCCATCAGGAGCAACATCAGGTTAAAAATTTCTTGGCAAAAGACATGACAACATGTAGACAGGCGGACGCGGGGATCGAAACGCCAGCCAAGAGATTAGCGGACGACATGCTCTACGTTCTAAGCCACAGCCACAATTATGGTTGAAAGCATTCCGCTTCCCTTTGCACATTGACTGGGTTGTGATTGACGGGAAGCAGGTCTAATGCTGCCCACAAAGTTACCTATTGATAACATATTTATTCCATGGGAGGTTAACATGGACATGGAACACAGAGCTGACTAACGCCATTTAATAAAAGACCTTTGCTTATAACCAATTTCTGGAAGTTAGGCACCCCCTTCCTGTGTTATCTCTAGAGCCCAAAGTGTATGTATTAACACACAATGTGCTTTGATGAAATTGTTTTCTACACTGTTTGGAGAAGAACTGCAGGGAGTGAGCCAGAGAGGTCTGAATCACTCACTGCAATGTATTTTTAATCATGACACATGCATGTAATAAGTCAGAACATTAAAATAACGGAGGCGGGCAAAAAATCTTCCAGAATGGGCCTGTGGTCATTTAATTAGTCCCGTAATCCTGGGTCACCATTCCTGTTAATTCAAGCTTCAGAGAAATGTACCCTGCTTAGCCTTACAGGCAAATGATTGATTTTTATGTTACCATTTTTGTCCAGTAAACCAAAACATGTTAAGTGGTTTAGAGGGGATATATTGTGTTAAAATAGGACAGAATTGGAGCTCCAATTAGGTTCTGAAGACTTGTGTAACACTGTGAACCTGCCCTTTAGATCTCTTCACTGCTCATTCAGCCCTTGCCTTCTCTAATTGCGCTAAGGTTGGCTGTTCGTTTATTCACACTCAATAATAAGGGTTATAATTGAGCTCAAAAGGAGGACTCAGTGAGGTTCACTCCCTAAAGGATGTCTGCTCTGGTTCTTTGTAATCATGGCGTGTAACCACAGCTTGAATGGGAGTACTGATTTGCGCTCACTGAGAAGTTATTCTGTGAACAAAGTCTCCTGTAAAACATCATGATGTGAAATCTGCTTCATCTTTATGAGCAGTTTTTGTGATGTTTATTGAATAAGGCGCTGACTTTTTGAGCAATTCACCATCAGGGAACCTTACGGGGCCCGTGTTAGCGAAAGAAATGAATCTGTCTCAGATAGATTAAAGGTATTTACAGTCAGAGGGAAGTGCTCACTCAGAGGTACAGAATTAAATTAAATCTGGAATTTGGACAGAAATCATGATGTAGATGATCAGCATATGGATGCATAGTGCGGCCCCAAACAGCTTGAGAGTTAACCTTTCCAATATGAACTGGGTGTGTTTTCATGAGCCAAGGCAAAATATTTAATGATGCTCACTGACCTCACATCATGTTCCAGGAACAGTGATTATGGGCTAACATGGCTGATATGAATGTTTTTTTTTTCCACTTTTTGCAGAGGTTCTACAGATATTATGTACTGCTTTGCTCTCAATTGCGGGCCTGCTTTAAATTTTAGCTTTCCTGCTTAGCCCCCTGCACACATCCATGCAGTATCTATGGTACATAAATGACTTAATTCACACTGGCTAAAAAATACATAAATAAATGAAAAATATTGCTTTGTGGGGATGCATGAAGCAATAAGGAAGTATGGGAGACAAGTCATTACAAAAATCCTTTAAACACTGGATAAATCATGCAGCATGGTCACATATTTTAACCAATACATGCTTTATGCAACCAGCAATGGAAGGGGTGTCTGAAATATTAATAAGCAAGGAAAGGAAGCCCAAAATGAAATTTACATGAGGTTATGAATCAAAGCTCCGTAGAGGTTTTGAGCAGACAGCTCGGGTGACCCCCCTGCCACCCTCACCCAGCAAACACACATATTCACCAAATGCAGTGAGCACACTTTTTTTTTACTTTTTACCAATGCAAACCACAGTCGTACTGTAAGCAGACCTGTGGCTGCAAGCAGACCTCACGGGAAACTCGAACAACTGAGAGACGCTGACAATGAGGAATACTAATGACGAGCAGGATTCCGGGATGAAATAAATCATACCGGAAGATGTTGCGCGACCCACTCGACTTATGCAAAATGCTTACACATCTTTGCTGGGGGCGTTTCACAGTGAGAGTTTATCAAACTAACACGTGGTGCTCACAGCCATGCCACTGTTAAGGAACATTTTTCTCAGCTGTCAGTTTACTGATGGATGTAAATTATGCAGGAGCAATGTCTCTCAAAGCCATGCCAGGGATAAAAATGTTCTCTAAAAACACAGATGTCATCCTCAATGACAGAGGATGCCATAGTGGATGATAACTGTTGTAATGTTATGTTAATATTAGCATCATGTCACAGCAGTTAGTGTGCAAATTGCAACAAACAAAGCGTTCCTTTTGACAACAATTTTCTATTTGTTTATGTGATGGATGAGGGAATTTTCAAAGGGCAATGTCCTGTGTGTGTGTGTGTGTGTGTGTGTGTGTGTGTGTGTGCGTGTGTGTGTGTGTGACATGTCACCGATCTTCTCAAACCAACTAAAGAATAGATACCCTTGATTATTTGCCTATTTTCTGTGCTGTGCATAAATTCACTCTTTTTCTCAGCTTTGATTTATCTTTGATGTGCTAAGTTCATTAGCGGCAATCACTGAGGCTTGTCAGAACCGCGCTAAAGTGATTTTGTTAATGACTCTGGAGATGGATCATCCTGATGTATGTAGGCGCCTCGCAAGGAAAACAGAATAATGTGGCTGCACTTGAAACTCCAGCTTCCATAGGCTCATCGAGTGCTCGCTTGGAATAGTCAATACCTTCTCATTAGCAAGGGAAACATCAGAAAAAGAAAAAAAAATGTTGTCAAAAGTACAGTGCCGGCACTCGCCTTCTAGGTTGTAAAGGTTGGATCACTAAAATACAAAGAGCTGCACCTAATAGCATCACTACAGAGAGAGATGAGAGAGAGAGAAAATTATTGGAACATGTTTAAAGCCTCTTTTCCATGTGCAGTGGTAGGAGTAGGAGTGCAAGACCGGTAAATATATCGTTGTTTTGTGCAGGAGTTCTGATCTTATTTGGGGATTATGTTGTATTTTTGTTTTCATAAAATCTGCAACTTTGGTGAAGTATTTCATATAAATCAAAAACAACCTGTATTCATTTCTCCTGAGGTACACTGAAGGCGTCATGACCAGAATAGATCTGTCTGAATAAATAATACATTTGAATACATCCCATATGTCATGTTGCATGACTTCTGCGCCGCATGTTATGACACACGTGGATTTAATAGACCAGCAACATGGATCGTGCTGGTGTTATTGATTTTAAATGACACAAAGAATGAGCATCTTACACTGATGTGTGCCGAATGTTATCATGTAAGCTGTAAAGGCCCCAGCAGACGCACAAGGTCCCCAAGGGTCCTGCGGTAGAGAGCCTCGCCTTACCAGAGCCCTCTGTCACTCTCACATACCACTGGCTCCCAAGAGTCCCACTACACCAGCATAACCATTAGGCCGCTGCATTGATCTCCACTCTTCATATAATGGAGCAGCTAAACTGACACAATGCAAGCAGCTCTCCTAAGAAGCTTAGTTCTGCTGCAGCCGCTGTTGATGCAATTAATGTATTATTTAGCAGAATCAGTGATTAGAACATGCACAATTCGACTTTTAGCCTGGCACAATATGGGATGCTGTCATTTCCCCTGACGACCGGCGTGAAGGCAGATTACATGGGAAAGGAAGTAATTGTGAAAACAGACATGACTAAATGTGATTCTGTCTCAACAATTCCCCGTGGGGCAAAAATAAAATAAAAGAAGCCAATTCAGGACAAAAATAGATAAATCCATAAATGCATACATTTTCTCCATGAGGGCGTTTGTGATGACTGTAATGAAAACACTCAGTGTTTTGATTACACGTCACACAATATGCGGTGTGTTTAAGAATAAAAGGGCAGGGTATTGATTTCAACAATGCAGAGTTTATCAACTGTTTAATTTTCACTACAGGCTTGTGAAAGGCCCCTTGTTAAGATATCGATCCAAACTTGGCAATCATGAAAGCATTTATGACAATCTACTAGTTCATAGTAATGCCTCGTAAAGTTATTGTGACAAGGCGTAATAAGAGTCAGTACAAGGCTGGCCAAACACATAGGCAAATTGCAAGTAATAAAGTGGGTACTTTACCTATTTAGAGCAGCACACAGGAAATTTGGGAGTTTGTCACCACAATGTTAGTGTTTATCCACAAGAGCGCCATACTGTGAGCTTGGTGTCGAAGCTGCCTGGGCACATGTCCCTCTGCTACCTATGGCCTGTTTTATTTTATGGCAGAGTTCCAAATTGTTCCACAGGAGAGAACTTCAGTGGTGACCCTCCAACCTCCAAATTTGCAGAACTTACTATCAATCAAACGCTGTCTGTAAAGCTCCAGTAGTCATCTGCTGTTTTTTTGGGTACAACCCTGCATAGACGTGACAACAAATGGCTGGCTTTGGAGAAACTTTGCAGGAAAGACTGAAAGGAGCCACCATAGCAAGTCAACAGATCTGAATGGGTCTAGTTTTAGTGTGGATTGAAAAAACATTGCCTAAATTTGGTGTTTTGATCACTGTGGTGAGGAGTGTCTAACACTCCAAAATCTCCTTTGGATGTTCAGCTGGGTGAAGATCTGTTGACTGTGAAGGCCACAGCAAATCATTCACATAAACTTCATGCTATAAAACTGCTCAGTGTGCGTCTGTGCCCTGTGTGGAAGTTACATTATGAATTATACAGCTGTTTACACTCACATCATGAGTCTAAAACGCTATTATTCATTATACAAATAATCCTGGTTGTCCTAAAAATAGGAAATGTGCAAACCATCCATGTTTGAAGCTGAAAAGACACTCTGAGAGGCAGATAAATGGAAGCACGGTAGATTTTTCTTCCTTTTTCTCTCATATCCACTCGCTATAAAGACAAAGAGAGAATGGACAGATATATATGTACAAGAATAACACAGACAGCTGGGTATTTACTTTCATCTATATACTTCAGACATGAGCTAATTCCTTTGAACAGCTCACTTAAACATATTCCCATCAAATTGGAAGCCAGCGCCATTAAAGGCAATGGAAACGTCTCCAACACATACTCACCTGTCTCAGAGAAAGGACACCTGTCACATACAGAACGCTCTCCAGTGAGACGTGTGAAGGCTGACAGTCTAATTCAATTGCAGTTAAGCCCAAAGGCAGCATGGTAGCCTGGGATGTAATTTGTAATCAGCTGCACAACAGCAACTCAATAGCGCATGATGAGGGCTATTCACTTAAATGTGTTCAACTTGAATCCACCAATCAGTATGGTAGACACATGACCCCATATTTTACTTTTTCATGTCGCCTTGAACATATAAAATCAGGTGAGCTTTCTGAGAGGGGTTTTCAGCAGTGCTTTGGCATTATACAGCCTTACAGACCTCAAATCTCGGAAAGGCTAAGAGCTATAGTCTGATCTTCTCAGTGTAACCAATACTTTGACTGGACAAAAGGCTGCTGCACACAGTAGCATGTGGGTAGCCTTGCCAGAAGGATGTTGAGACACAATGAATGTGTACTGACAGGCCTCCTGCCACCTTGTTTGTATTGATGGTGGATATAAGGAGAAGCTGAGGCTTCACTGAAGTTTACCTTGAACTTATACAATGCTCTCACCTCAGGCTTATTGCCTTCCTTTTTCTTGTCGACTTTATTGAGCTGAGTGATCTGAGGTATGTTTTCCAAGACATGTGGCATGTAATGAGAATAAAAACATGTCGATGTTGCATTGCAATGTCGCTCAGACGAACATCACGACACACACAGTGGAGTATCACTTTCTGACTCCAAGTACTTCCCAAAAAGAGAACGATGACAGTTCCAGCGATCAAGATGAAGGTAAAAATGTGGCTTTTCTCTTCCTACCCCGGAGCCTCTTCGCTTTATATGCTAACAAATGCACAGCCTCTAGGCCCGAATTACATTAGAGAGGCTTTCTGTGGAATAATTGACTAGTCACATTACCGCTACCTGACACACTTCAGCCTACACTTACAGTAGGCAAGCGTAAAATTAATTCAAGGGAAAGATTGTATGAGGCCAAATGCAAAAACCAATGAATGTTGATGAATGTTGCAGTAATTTAAACGGTGGCTATTGTAGCAATACTAATGATTTAAAACGGGAGACTAATTTCTATATTTATACAAAGCAGCGAGCAAACCGGTGCTTCGCAGCAGGAGGCGAGGAAGAAACGCTGAGTAATCTTTTAATGTAGTTGCTTGGACTGGCTTAAATGGAAGACACCTGTAATTGTTTTGATGGATGGTAATGTTGCCTGGTCAGCTAGCCACTTTAGTCCAGACTGATACATCTCAGTAACTATCGGATGGATGGAGTGACATTTTATGTAGAGGTTCATAGTCTCAATGTCAATCTATGTCCATATGAAATGCAAAAACACAACTGGAGCACTGCCAGTGTGTGCCAAACCATCAAGCAGCAATATCACCCCTAACCCTGAGCCATGTTGGCCAATCAGAAGCCTGAAGAAAGCTGTTATCATTAGGCTACCTGCAGCTAGAGATCTGGCCGGGTCTCGCACAGAACCAACAACGCTGGCGGCCTGATCTGTGTCGTGGGACCTCTGTCCTCAGCGAAAGAGTAACTGTACATTTATGTGCAGACATGTCCCATCAGCAAGGTGAAGATTAGCACTTGTTTGACCGCATCCATCACTGCACAAAATCGCCTCATGTAAAGAGAGACGATAACGGCACACATACTGTTATCACAGGCCCAAAACTGTTGTCCATCTGCATGTAAACACTGCAAGCAGAGTTCCTGAAAATCTTCATCCCTGAAGGAGATCTCCAAAAGCACAGTTTTCAGTCACCTTAAAACTGCCTGTGAACGTGTATTTTTGTTTTCCCCTGTTGACATTAAGAACATGTAATGCCTCCGTATTTTTAACATTCAGATCATCGTGGATTTGGGGACACCTAAGAGACGGAAAAGTCCATCCAGTAGACAATGGTACAGTTTTGGATGAAGGCTGCTCTGAAGCTGATCAGCTTGCCTTTCATTCTTCTCTCTCTTTCTGCTGGCACACTGCTGTGCACGCTCAGTACAATAATGCTCGTTGAGAAACTGTCACCTTGCAGATAAGATGGGTAGCAGTCGCGTTAAAGTCCATGAAAAAATAATGAATCAGCTGCCTCTCTTGAAATTGTCTGTGCTCCAGGTCAACCTTGCTTTGATGTTCAGAAACACACTCAGTTGTTGTCAGTAAGGTAAATTAGACTACTGCGTGCTGATGGTAGCAAGTTGCTCAGCTAGAGCACAGTTAGTGTGTTTGCTTCGAAAAGCTTATATCTATGTTCCAATTTTGTAGCCTTGCCACAGACAAAAGTGACTACTCTAAGGAAAGACTCAGTCAGTCTTGGGTTGTAGTTTTCTTTTGAATCCAAAACTCAAAGGTTTTACATCCTTGATATCCTTGATTTGGATTCTTCAATGATGCCACATGCGTATCATTCGACTGCATTTTCATGATTCTAAAAGTTGTAATAACTTAACAGAACAAAACTGAGTGAAATAGAATTAAGGGAAATTGAAATAATCATTAATTATCATTCCTCCTTTACACACTAATTAAATGCCCTCTACTTTAGGAAAATCAAAACAAAAACAAAAACAAAAACTTAAGTGTGTGTGACACCCAAATATTTATTGCTCACTCATATTCCCCTTTTGACTGTTGGGATGTCACTTTCAACCCCAT
The DNA here is from genome assembly GCA_037975065.1 of Chaetodon trifasciatus. Taxonomy (NCBI): domain Eukaryota; kingdom Metazoa; phylum Chordata; class Actinopteri; order Chaetodontiformes; family Chaetodontidae; genus Chaetodon; species Chaetodon trifasciatus. The sequence goes on from JBBMOE010000077.1 coordinate 961,611, forward strand.
AATTAGATCATTTTCATTTTCCATTAGCGTTCAAGGTAAGGCTAATCCTTAAAAATAATGTGTTTGAAGCTTGCAAGGTACATTGCATTTATCACATACACAGTTTATACAGCTTCCTGCCCTGAAATGACAAAAAAAAAAAGTCACAAAGAACAATCTTTCATCATTGAGAATGAGTTTTAGGTCACACTCAGAAGCAGTTCATGTTGTAAACTCATTTTTAGACTTCATCTTAAAAACCCTTGTACTTTTATAACTACCTTTACTGATGGCAATTTAGCCTGCTTTTGGTAAGAGAACGCCAGGATATCCAAATTTAAAGAAGTTAACTATGTGACTGCATGCAGTCTGTGGTGGCCTGCACGTTGAATCGAGCTGTCAAGATGAGGATAATATCATAATCTGGAACCACAGAGTAGATTCAAAGCCGTATTTCTCCTGTGGGGAGGAACAGAGTGGCAGACTTCCTGTTTGTTTATTCAGAGCGTCATCTGCTCGGGAGTGTTGCGAGCAGACCCCGGGCAGTCCAGCCAAGAAGTGGGAGAAGCAGAACATCGGAATGTGTACATCGGAGGGGAGTGATACCCAGCTGACTAACTAAACTCAGCACTAGGCTCAATGTCACACTGTGAAAATACTGTCGGTGATAAAATTCATGTCCACTTGGCACATCCTCTACTTGAAGTAGACCCTCTCTATCACAGAATGGTCATGGTCAGAGTGTGAACCCCTGCTGTCCTTACTTGTGACCAACATCTAACTTGCGGCCAAATCTCTATCTTTGCCACAACAGAACAACCCATTATATTATTATTTATCTAGCTGTGTGAGAGATGCAGGAATCTTTGACGTAAAAGGCAAATTCTAAAAATAAATAAAGATACAGTGTGATGACACTAGCACATTCAGATCTCACAGAGGATGTTTTTTTTTTTTTTTTTTTTTTTGCAGGATGAATGACGATGACTCAAACAAAATTGTGATGATTCATTTCCTATTGATGGACTTTTAAATGTCTCTAAGAACTGAAAATATTGTTTCAACAGAACCTGAATGTTCTGTGTGTAAAGGCCACTTTTGCAATACTGGATTTGTGAAATACCTCACAAATATATTCCTGGGATCTAAGAACATAAAGCTTCCTGCTATCATCTCACCATTCTCACTTTTCTCTAAGCCTCAGAACACCACACAAGGATCTCCCTTGCCCAAGAACGGCAACTATAGGAAGACACATTGTTATCCAGTCTTTAACTTTTTTGTAAAAAAAGGTGAGGCGGTAGCTTTTATCCTCCAGTCTTGAATCTTAAAGCTGGAGGATGCCTTAGCAAAAGCACTGCAGTTATTCCCCCTATATTTCCTCTCAAACCTCCAGTGTGCCACCTTAGCAGCTGAGCCAGAGCGCCACCAGTTTGGAGTGAAATTATTGTGAAGGGACTGCACTCTCCTGTCTCTGTAATGCCGAGCAGAAAGCAAGTGACATTCTGCTGGGAACTGCACCGAGACCTTTTCTTTCTTTCTTTCTTTCTTTTTTTATTTGGTGGCTTTAAAGCTTTGTTGTATCACATACATTCCGCGGCAAAAAAGAAATTACATCTAGTATATCTTGCATTGAGGTCCAGTTCTCTTTGATTTCAAGATTTCAAGTGCAGTAATATCAGTGGAAACAAGACGTCTGTTCGCAGGCTAGCAAGGTTTGCGATGTAAAAACCTTTTGCCTGACCGAAGATTTCCTGTGGGCATTGGCCCAACACTTCCTTCTGCTGATGATATTGATTGAAAATTCAAGAGCAACGTGACATTGAAGGATGCTCCTCACCTGTGAGAGAACATTACTCGATTTTTTTTCTGGACATCATGGGGAGATTTTACCATTGGCACGACATATCGGAAAGCATTCATTTATGCAGATATCACAGTGGATAGTGTATGAAATATTGAATTTTATTTAATCAGGCCTCACAGTCAGTTTGGATGGAAACTGTTGAGGGCAGTGCTTGGAGAACATGAAGACATGTTAAAGACATCACATGTTCACCACGCGATGGCCAACACAGCTGTCATCACCCTGTCCATTGATAGATGACTTCCAGTGATTCCTTATTCAGAAAGTCAATTGAGATGGGGTAATGAGTCTTTTGTGATGATCCTGCTGCAAATTTTACTTCCACAATGCCAGGCCAATGGAACATTTTCTCCTTATCTTCCAGCGTCCTGGCTAGAGTTTTTGAAAGAGGTTCTCTTTCCTTGATCTAGTTCTTGTTCAGCCATGAAGATAACAACCCACCCACCCCCCACCCTTTGCCCTACCCCCGCTGACACATAATCACAACCCTGACTGAAGCGTGTATCTCTAAGAGCAGATTCTCATGCTCATAATAGGAGGGGCAGAGTGCACACAAGGACGGATGTGTGTTTTCCTTTGAAACGTGTCCTGGGCAGCTGCCACAGCTCCCAGTGCCATAATGTATTTTCAAAGCAAAGGGCTTCTGCAAGATTCAGAGAGTACCCACAGTAAGATTGAGGTGAAAGGGAATACATGCTGTCACTGTTGGAGATGATGTTGTCTTTCATGAAAAGCCTTGCAGCACCATGAAAAGTTGGGCTGGCGGCCGGAGTAAGATTACCAAACAATTACCTGACATAATAAATAGTCAGAATCTGCTGGGAGGGGACAAGATGCTGCTAAATGGAAAGCACTTGGTTGACATTTTCCTTTGACTCCCTCGCGATGCAGAGACACAATGCATGTGGGACCACACACAGCTCAAGGTAATGGAATAACACTCACAGCACACTCACAACCACATTTCCCTGCTTTGCAATGTATGTATTCTCTTTCAGCCGCCCATGCCAGCACAGCGGCTCGTCTTCACCAGATCTCTTATTCTGTTTGTGGACTGACAGCAGTGGCTTACAGCGACACTTAACCACTTGAAGAATACATCAATACGGCATCATTCTTGCTCTCACTGCAGATTCCATGTTTTTTCCTCTGCTTGTGAGTCCATTAAAATGAAAAGGTCAAACAAAGAACAGTAAGAATTACCATATTGCCTATCGGCCCAGGTTATCCCTGAGCCGGATGACCTAATACGTTGACAATCTGTCAGGGAACAAAATGGTTGTGTTAAAATGTGGAGGCAACCAAGGTGACATCAGCCGAGGATTAACTCCAGTTTGATTCCGATGTTGACGAGCAGATGTGAGATCTCGCCTTTAACAGGATCAACTCAGATTACTTTTCCCAGATGAGATTCAAATCAAATGAGCGAGAAAGAGCTAAATACAATAAAAACCTCATTTGAGTTTGCCTGTTTCACAAACAATGACTCATATTCAGAGGAGGGCAATCAACTGGCAGCCGCTCAAAGAGATAATGTCCGTTTCTCTCCCAATTCCCACACAATGTATCATAATGACCTCTGTGATGTCCTGACTTTTCCTCCAGTGCCACCATGAGGTTGACATGCGTAGCTCAGAGTAAAATATATGCAAATATTAACCACTACTGGTGGCACGGTGGTACGGTGGTCACACTGTTGCCTCACAGCTAGAAGGTCCCAGGTTCGATTCTCGCTGTGGATGTGTCCTCCACCATGCCTTCGGTGCCTGCCGCTTGAGGTTTGCATGTTCTCCCTGTGTTCACCTGGGATTTCCTCCTTAAAAAAACCCCACTAAAAACATGCAAAAAGATCACCACCTGACCAATGGTGACCGGGCGCCGGTTGGATGGCAGCCCACCTCTCCTGGTCTGCCACGGAGGAAGGACGACCAGGATGGGTCGAAGCGGAAGACAAATTTCACCAATTGCATGGCGTGTTCAGCGTGTCTGTCAATGTGTGACAAATAAAGGGGATTGTCCCTCTGATTCTTCTTCTACTAATATTCAAGCCTCTCTCAGAATGAATAGTATTCACTTGGTGAACTGTTGACTTTTCTTCTTGAGACATCATCAGGTCAATATGCTTTTGTCTTGCAAGTATTTGCAAGTATTTGCAAGTATTTGCTCATAAAGCTGACATTCCCATCAGCCTCAGCTGTATTTTGACATTAGTGCTATCTCGCAAATGTTATGCTAACATGCAAAAACTCAGTTAATAAACATGGCAAAAATTATACCTGCTTAAAGGACCAATGTGTAAGATTTAGGGGGATCCATTAGCAGAATATGGCAGACATGGATTATAATGTTTCTACTTTTGGTTTCATTTGTGAATAATAATAAACGTGCAACAGTCACAACGTCTGTCTCATAAATACTTTAGACATGTCATGTTTTTGTGTAAAAGTACATGCTCTTAAAAAAAAAAAGTCCGGTTGACTATCTTGCTGAGTGAATCCAAGAGCTAGTTGAATAATTTGGTGAAATCTTATAAGCGATAATGATGTGTTGCAGCGACATTTCACGGAGCCTAGGTGAGTATTAAATCCAGTTTTACAGGATATTTGGACAGATAAGTTCACTGAAAAACCTCTGGCCTGAAAAAAAGAGCTTTAATCAGTGGAGAAATTAGATTATTAGCTAATAAATTGAATTTAAAGTGACTACCATACTACATATGTGTCTGGCTTTGTCATGGTTGGAGATGAAATGACAATGCATCCCACAACAGAAGCTGTCTTAAAGCAGAGAATACGGCTACTAAATTAGTCATGGGTGAGATGGTGGGGTGCTTTGAAATGATTCTTAAAAAAAATCCTTTAATCTCAGCTCTTAGTTCAGTTGCTCGCTGCACAGACAATTAAAAAGAATGAAATCGCATGTCCACGGGTGACACCGCCACCTCAAGGCATTAATTTTGCGCTGAGGAAAATCCATCAGTTAAAATCCACGTTGATCTTTTAAAAAGTGACCCACGGCATTTGAAATTTGGCTCCCAGCTGAACTCTGTCTCACCCCCAGAGAGACAGAGAGGAGAGGGAGAGTGAGGGAGAGACTCGGACCATTGTATCACAAGTTCGGGAAGCAACGCTGCCTTGCTTCCTCAAATAAAATCACATTTACGCTGGGGCATAAATAAATACCCCTCGCGCTGCGCCACTGGTCTACATACAAAGTCAAAACATCTAATTGTAACACAGGAAGAAGAGGGAGAATAGATTTGTCAGATCCTACTTTATCCACTGTCTCTTCCCTGTATCATTACAGTGGTATAGTGTGCTGTACTGAGGGTTTCTGCATGGATTGCCTCTGGGGTTTGAGAGGGCACTGTGGCAAGGAAAGAAGCAGAGATATTGATTAAACTCTGTAAGCCACCCACCATAGGTATGCGGAAGCCTGTGCTCTTATTTGGACAACTTCATTTTATTAGCCTCCTTGTATATGCAGAAAGATAATCTGTTACTACTGAACAGAGATTTTGATTAATTCAGTATCTATTTAACCCATCTACATCTGTGTATTGCCCACGAGTGATTGTTCTATCCATGCAATTAGCTCAGCACAATCAACCCTGCTCCTATAAGAGTCAGTGCACATGTACACGCAGTTTTATGTTATTAATAATATCTTCAGCCATTGTTCCAGTGAGAGTCCAGCGAGCTATGATAGTTCTTCCTCCCTTAATGATGTCTTAGATAAGTGTCCTTCTTGGTAATATCTCTGAAATGAGAATATTTGAAAGCAGCAAATGGCCTCACCGGCTTAACTTTTAATATTCATGGATATTCTTTTGAAACTCGAGAGAGGTGGCGTAATGAAAGCAACAGGCAGCCTTTCTGACTGCACCTCCGAAGCTATATATCACACGTCAGACAAGATACGGATACTCTGTTACCAAGAGTGCTCCGATCATAAAATGTCAACTGTCACTTAGGCTGTAGTGGTCCACAATGACATTTATCAACCATCTCATACTTAGAGGACTGATGTCAGACCTGTTTGCTAAACCCCAAACCACACAGAGACTGGTGGGTGCACAGGATCCATAAATATGTGCCATAAATAGCTTTGAAAACAGGTTGTTAAAATCTCATCTCAGCACTTTGAATTGCAGCGTTAGAGATGGTTAAATTGCAGTGTAACTGCAAACGCTATATCTCAGTCAAACCTGAAATGATTTGTGATGATTTGTGTTGCCTTCAAACGTGATCCAGTGGAGTCATTGAGTGTCAGGGTCAATTCACTTTCTTTTCATTTCAATTGAGGGTAGATTTTCTTTTATACCCAAATCTAAAACACAGATGCAGCTGTAACCATCAGCTAATATTATGTTGGATTGCATCAATCCTACAGCCTTTTCTCTCCCAATATTGATTCCAAAACCTCACCTCAGGCAACTACCAGTATTGTTACCGCTATTGGAATCAGTTGGGTCAGGATAAATTGCGTGCATATCCAGTGCAGAAATTCTTTGTTTAATATAATGCCCTTTAAAGATTGTGCAAATGGGTGAGGAAATAGAACAATTATGCAGTTGCACAGAAGGGTTTTATCTCTTCACTCGTGCAGCTACTGGTAGCGCCACCGCATGAGAAAGCTGATCTTTGATCCCAGCAGACAGCTGACAATGACAAGGTCAAAAGATTAAGCCGCTATATGTCACCAGTTATTTATGTCTCTTTGACTTTGAGATGCTCTTCAAACACTCACTGACGGCTACAATAGGTCTCATCGCGGCAAGTGGCACATGCTGTAAGGACAGCCGACTGCAGCGAGAGCTGCTGAGTTATTTAGTTTGGGAGTTTTCAAAGGAACGCTCTTGTCGGGATTCCAGTATTGCTTCGGTCATGTATGAATACTTATCTTGTTACCACAGCAACCAGCGCACAGTGCCTGGACAGTGAAATCTGGCACGACAGCTTTTTAAATTACTTTTTTTCTCTTTGAAGGAATGCTCGCTGATAAAGCGCTGTAGCTTCTTGTTTTGTTTTCAGATCCAAAGCACACTTGGTTGCAGCTTCCCTTCACCTTGAAAAGCATTGTCTGGGCATTTAGTGCATCGGCGAACACACAGGGTTTTCTCTTAAATGGCGCTGCATTAAATTCATCAAGAATAGTTGTAAATAGTCCAAACTGAACTGGTGGCATGCATTAATGATTGCGTCTTTTAACAACGCACTTTCCATAAAGACCCGTTCAGAAAGCAAGTGGAGGGGGAAAAAAGCATTCATTCACATCAACATAAAATGCTATCGATGCATTTGATTTCCACTCCAAGGCTGAGTGCCAGTTCACTGTGTACCATTTAAGGCTTTGGGACCTGCTCTCTCCCCACATGATTTCTCAGAGCTGTATGGGGCTTGGTTCAAAAAAAAAAAAAAGTGTTTATTCTGCTGGGCAGGGGTAAACATCCCTTGGGCCCATCAGTCACTGCTAGCTGTTTGAGTGCAGTCCAAGATGGCCTCCCCTCACCCCCCACCCCCCCTCCCACCCCAAGCAGCGAGAGAGCTGGGAAAACCTGCATGTCCCATGTGATGTTCCAAACACTCCCATCTGCCAAGAGTGGTCGGTGTGAATCCACGACTAAACTTTCCCTCGTTTTCAGAATTTGTCATTCCACTGGGAGCTGTGCTGGAGGGGAATACCTGCTGTCACAACATGGGAAGTGCAGCCAGGCCGTGACCATATTGAATTTGAAGCAATGCCCCATACTGACCAAACTCAAGTCTGGATGGTTATTCACCTACAAAGCTGGCTAAAAATCAATTTTTCACACAGTCATCAGTGCAAAGTCCAGTCCATGAAATCACTCATTTAGTCAAAATTATATGTATTCAATGTCATTTCACTCTATGTGCATATATCCGTCCACATTCATTCAAATGGTAAATGGAGGAAATGAATGAGTCAGTGGGGAGATTTGCAGATGATAAGAAGCATAAGTCTATTATTATATACAATCTGACTTTCAGCTGTGGGGAAAGGCTTGGCAAGGTGAGTTTATTTGGATAGCACCTTTCAAGACGATTCAAAGTGCTTTATATTAGATATATTAAAATACATTAAAAATGCAAACCTCCATCCGCTGGCATTTCATTAGAAGCTGTGGTACCTCGAACAAGAGGAAATGAGATATCCCCATTGTTTGACCTGGGTCTTGATTATAGGACCACTTTTCACAGCTTGTCTGTTATGCCTTGTTCAAACATGTCAAATCTCATTCATGTACAAGTCACTTCGCCCAGTGTGATAAACACAGGGGGAAAACATGGCCTTTGCAATGAAGCCAGCAGGGTGCCCGCACATTTCACACTATTTCATCACTGTGTCCATTTGTATTAACTCTCTTGTTTGAAAGATGACACCCTCTACTGTTCCCCTGTTTAAGGAGATACAATAGATTACATTGTGGAAGAACTTGTATTATTACAAGATATTGCATGATATTGGAATTAAAAAAAAAAAATACCTTCCCATGACCAGACTGTAGTCTTTATATTGCTAAATATATAAAAAGATAGTTATACTTTATTGTAACTTAAGCCATCTATCAATTGTCATAATTTTATTTTCACTAAGTATTTGGCCTCTCAACTAAATGGCAAAATGCTTTATTTAATGTTATTTTATTTATTGTATCCATGTCATTGCTGACATACTGCTGCTTTTATTCATACTGTTCATTTTGCGTGTTGGTATGTTTATTTTGTATAACCCACAGTGCATCTTCTTGTACTGTCAGTACCCCATTGGTCTACTGTTCTGTTTGCTGTCATATATATATATATC